>OX637532.1:79410029-79740029 GCA_951800035.1 Linnaemya tessellans
TATATATATATATATATATATATATATATATATATATATATATAGATATATATATATATATATATATATATATATTTTTTTTTTTTTTTTATGGACGTAATGATAGCAACTATCAATAGTGGCCCCACGACAACTTCACTAGCACCACCCTGGGACAGCTTTGGCATTTCATCAGGGTGGGTAGTATTATCAGTATTATTCCTACGTCCTCCTTAGTTCCTAGGTAAGGAGGTTCGGAACTGATGCGCATATCTAATCGTCAGTAGCTAACGAATCCTAAGACGTACTAACTCTCCTACGTATCTGTGCTAATCTGCGAAGTTCTATTAGAACAAGCTGTACAAAACTACACACTCTGGTCCAATTCAATAAGGATTCCAGCATGGTCGGAATAATATTCTCCGGGCTGATCACACGCCCCAAGCCTTCCTCTAAATACGACCTCCAGTTGCTGAATCGTGAGCAGACAAAGACGACATGCTCAGCATCCTCAACCACATTCCCACCACAGTGTGGACAGAACGGAGAGTCGTCGTGCTTAAAACGAAATAGATATGACCTAAAGCAACCATGTCCAGACAAGAACTGTGTTAGGTAATAGTTCAGATCACCATGTTTCCTAGTCAGCCATAATCTGATGTCGGGTATTAATGAATAAGTCCATCTTCCCTTTTCAGTGGTTGACCACCGTTCTTGCCATTTTTGCATACATAAATCAGAGTTATCCCTATTCATGATTTCTAAATCGATAGGGATCATACCCGCAATGATAAAAGCCGCCTCGTCCGACACTGTCCGAAATGCACTACATACTCTTAAAGCAGCTAGCCTATACACAGGGCATACCAGCCCCACATATGTGGAATATCTAAGTGAGTCTGACCATACCGGGTGTGCATATAGGATAATGCTCCTTACTACTCCAGCGAGCAGTTTCCTCTGAAGATACTTTGGCCCTCTCGTGTTTGGCATGATCCGAGATAGCGCCAAACAGGTCCCTGATGCTTTGGATGCTATATATCGCAAGTGCTCGCGAAAAGATAGCCGTGTGTCAATCATCACACCCAGATATTTCAGAAATGCCTTTGATTCTATGGAACAGGTGCCAACATTGAGGGTAATAGTTTCCCTAGCCTTACGACTACTAATCAAAACCGCTTCGGTTTTATGATCAGCTAGAGTCAATCCCATTGCAGTGATCCAGGACTTTACTAATTGTACGCTGGCATTTGCAATGGTTTCTGCCTCCAGCAATTCCTTAGCTTCACACACCAGCGCTATATCGTCTGCGAATCCCACAATCTGCACTCTCTCAGGTAACCTCAACCTTAGTACTCCATCGTACATTACGTTCCACAACAATGGTCCAAATATCGATCCTTGGGGAACACCACCACTAATCCTACGTTTCCTTATACCCGCATCTGTACTATAGATCAATTCCCTATACCGGAAATAATCCTGCACTATCCCTATCAGATATTCTGGGATGTCCAATCGAGTTAGAGCATCAACAATATATATATATATACATATATATATATATAGATATATATATATATATATATATATATATATATATATATATATATATAGATATATATATATATATATATATATATATATATATAGATATATATATATATATATATATATATATATAGATATATATATATATATATATATATATAGATATATATATATATATATATATTATATATATATATATATAGATATATATATATATATATATATATATATATATATAGATATATATATATATATATATATATATATATATATATATATATATATATATAGATATATATATATATATATATATATATATATATATAGATATATATATATATATATATATATATATATATATATATAGATATATATATATATATATATATAGATATATATATATATATATATATATAGATATATATATATATATATATATATATATATATATATATATATATAGATATATATATATATATATATATATATATATATATATATATATATATACATATATATATATATATATATATATAGATATATATATATATATATATATATATATATATACATATATATATATATATATATATATATATATATGTATAGATATATATATATATATATATATATATATATATATATAGATATATATATACATATATATATATATATATATATATATATATATATATGTATATATGTATATATATATATATATATATATATATATATATATTGAATAAAAAATACAGTATGCAAACTTTATTAAATGTATAAACTTATACACAATGTTTCCAATACAATAGTTTATTTATAATATTAAGTACAAATTTTTAGAAATAAGTATTAATGTATGCTTCTCGAAGGCTCAAAGGTAAGTAAAAGTAATAATTTAAATATTAAAAAGGTTGTGGAAAAGGGACCAATGTAAATTATTGCGAACTTTTTCCACTGGATTTAACAACGAGCAATCTCCCGTGCAGTGTTTCAACTTTCGTTTTAATTAACTAAGCGACCTTTACATTGGTGCCATCACACATCCGAGTATTTACATTTTAGAGGATAGTTACATGTTCAATGGGACCTACTGCTCCGCTTGAGTATGTAACACATTAGCCAAAGACCGAATCGCCTTAATCAGCACCTTCGTGTTAGATGACGATTCTTCCGACGTGTTGACGGTTTGCCTTGCTGGAGTAGGTACTTCCTTGTTTTGGCCTTTGTTGACGCTTGCGTTTTGTCATCTCCAAACTTTTCGTACGACGAATCGACCTTGGCTTAAAATGCAGCAACGTGTGATGATATCCCCCACACTTTCGGCAGGTATCACCAGAGTCACACGCTCGTAGGTGTAGCATACAACTGCTGGGGCGAACCCCGTCTAGGTCACTTGAAGCTCTGGCATGCTTAAATATCCGGCTCTGGCTCGTCGGCAAACGGGGCGGGTTGTTGAGCTTGTTAAGAAATGAGTTCAAGGCTACATAAAGTATATTATTTTGAGTTGCATGCCATATGGTGTTGCAGAATAAGTAAATGATGATTGTCTATTGGATGTTGTTTAAGCGGATGTTGTACAATTAATGACTGAAAGAATAAAAAATGATGGAGCCACGTCTACTATTTGTAGTTATTTCTAGATAGTTTCAGAATAACCATGTGCCCATCCCAACCTATGATTACCAAGGGTCGTTCTTCTACTTCAAGACTATGTCTGGTAATCCCTACAGTGCTTGTCCTTACCAACACGAACTTCTCCAAAGAATCACTGCCTTTAAATTTTTAGTAATTCATTGTATAATTTTTATTGTATTCAAAAATTAAAGATAGTTAAGTACTACGCTAGGAAATGTTATTTTTCTTTGAACATTATCAGAGTGCAGCACCCGGTATGTTGTATATAAAAATTTAAGTAAATAGGTGATACAAAAGTAGGTCATCTGCCTTTGATAAATGATCATTTAGCACTTACAAAGTATATAAAGAGTAAAAAGAACTTATGGACAACCGAGGGGTAAGAAAGAGACGCATATATATATATATATATATATATATATATATCCGATAAAATAGAAAATCATATTTAATAAATTTAATAATCGTATGCCTAATTTTAATTTTGTTTACCTAAATGTTTTCTAACGATTTTAATTATAAAAATTTAAATACATTTATGAAAAGTACATATGCGTTTTGGGTTTAACTAAATCTAAGTTTTATGTACGTACTCTAATAATTTTTAGTCTACTTCTTTATGTTATTTTTTTATGTTACTTATGTTTTCTTCTTTTGATGCTGCTTTCACTAATTTTATAACATCAATGTTTTCAATTTGCATAAAAACGTTTCATTATTAATCTTCCCGTTTTCCATTTATTCATTTAATTTTATTTACTTTTACTTCATTTTTCATAATCACTATAAATATTATTGTTTCATTTAATATTCTTCCAAACTATACATTTCATTACATTTTAACTATATGTTTTACGTATTCTCATACCGTGAAGAAGATTACTAATGAAATGTTTTATTTGATATTCTATGGTTCTGACACTTTGAGAAACTCCATCGATGAATGGCCATTCAGCAATGTCAATCCTGTAAGTAGATTTCAATGATGTGATAATATTACTGATCATTCTAGTCAAAATTCTTCTTCGTTGATTTTTCTCTTCTTGTATAAACAAAAATTCCAATATATACACTGTCGGACAAAATAAAGTGCGGTTGTGTACCTTCATTAATTCTCAATATTTTTTATCTACGTGTATTATTTACTTTTTTTATTGTCCCGTTATTTGTTGGAATGTCACAATTGGTGGGGTGTCACAAAGCCATAGGACATAAAGCCATAATGGCTTTATGTCTCAATCCAGACGGACATAAAGCCATAATTTTTATATGGCCTTAAGTCTCATATCAATTTTAGTGAAATGGGACATAAAGCCATTATGGCTATATGTCCCATCAGATGATTTAAAAAAATCCAAAATTTCTAGGCTTCAGGAATTACATCTTCAAACATTTTGTGAAAGAAAAAATCCTTAGCTATTATTGGAAAACATTTTTTATTCTTCTGATGCACGCAGGAAAACTTTATTCAGCGAAGCTACCTGCCGCGTCCCACTGGAGGAAAAAACCCAAAAGCGCGGCCGCAGGCCGCCAAGCAAAAAAACTTTAGTATGGGAAGCCAGATTTTAATACTTAACTTTAGTGTCTCAGGAATTACATCTTCAAACATTTTGTGAAAGAAAAAATCCTTAGCTATTATTGGAAAACATTTTTTTATTCTTCTGCTGCACGCAGGAAAACTTTATTCAGCGAAGCCACCTGCCGCGTCCCACTGGAGGAAAAAACCCAAAAGCGCGGCCGCAGGCCGCCAAGCAAAAAAACTTTAGTATGGGAAGCCAGATTTTAATACTTAACTTTAGTGTCTCAGGAATTACATCTTCAAACATTTTGTGAAAGAAAAAATCCTTAGCTATTATTGGAAAACATTTTTTTATTCTTCTGATGCACGCAGGAAAACTTTATTCAGCGAAGCCACCTGCCGCGTCCCACTGGAGGAAAAAACCCAAAAGCGCGGCCGCAGGCCGTCAAGCATAAAAACTTTAGTATGGGAAGCCAGATTTTAATACTTAACTTTAGTGTCTCAGGAATTACATCTTCAAACATTTTGTGAAAGAAAAAATCCTTAGCTTTTATTGGAAAACATTTTTTTATTCTTCTGATGCACGCAGGAAAACTTTATTCAGCGAAGCCACCTGCCGCGTCCCACTGGAGGAAAAAACCCAAAAGCGCGGCCGCAGGCCGCCAAGCAAAAAAACTTTAGTATGGGAAGCCAGATTTTAATACTTAACTTTACTGCCTATTTCTCATTGTCGAACGAATTCTTTCTTTCGTACAAATATATTTAAAACAAGAACAACATTTTATAAATTGTTTTTGTTTCAAATGTATTTATACGAAGGAAAGAATTCGTTCGACAATGAGAAATAGGCAGTTAGTGTCTCAGGAATTAAAAAGAGAGATAAAATCCCTTTCTAATAATGAAAAACAAAACAACAAACAAAAATGGCCTTATCTACTATAGTATTAAAGCACCCCCCCCCCATGTTTAGTTATATAAAATAAAATATAAAGAGTAATTTACTAAGCTTTAATATTATATAATTCTTTTTTATTTTTGTTTTCAAAACTTAAGCATAATTCTTATATGTAAATGAAATTAACAAAAAAAATTAAATAAAATTTTCCTTTAATAGAATGTTAACAAAAACAAAGTAGTAATGTAGTTAATTTCATGAAAATATATAACTTTTAAGAAAAAATTAACAGAACATCCTTTATTATTGTCCGACAAATTGGGCATAACGTTTTACTTCCTTTTGATTTATTTGCTTCATTGATTTGCTGATAGCAAGGCTGGCAAACTTTAAAATGTTTACATGGATTAAACACTAATTGCCTTTCCTTATGGCAACAAATTACGCATAATAGAGTTTCTGTATGGTTATTATTGTTTTTCGTACAATTTTCTTCTAGATTTTCTTCATTTTCGTTTTCAAACTCATCATCGGATGTATGGATTTCATTAATGTTATCCTCTGCAATCACGGAGTTTTTCATTTTTGAAAACTGTGTGAGAGTTTCCATTAAAGACAATTTATTTTGAGATAGTAAGCGAATACGTTTGTGAATAAAATTGTCACGTTGTTCAAAACTATGTCTTCTCACTTTACATAACGCAGCATTACCAGACATTGCTTTTAAATAATCCATAGATTTATTTGCATCAATATCTAGTAAAACGTCCAAAACCTTAAAAAAATTTCCACGCTTAGGAAGCTGCATACTTAATTGACTGTGAAAGCCTTCAGCAGAATTACTTGTTCGTACGGGTTGTTTATAAACTGTAAAGTTGACAGGTTGCTCCTAAAAATGGGTAAATGGTAAAATATACAAGTTTATTTTATAAATTCCAATGAAAACATATAAATATTCACTTACTTTTTTCATCCACTGATGCTCAAAGTATTTTATAAAGGGTATAAAGAAACTTTCTCGCGATTGTCCACTAATAAATTTTCCATCCATGGCTTCCTTTTTTAAAAGATGGTAAGCTTCAGTAATATGCGAAGGTTTCAGCAATGGTAGGTATAAAAATTTTGAATATAAGCTTTTTGTTCAAGCCAGTTGAATTATATTTAAAATGCTGAATATTATTTTTATTGTTTATATGGTATAAACATACTTAGTCTATCTTATGTAACGTACTTACCTTAATGTACATACATATATCTACTTACCTTAGTCTAAACATACTTACCTTAATGTACATACATATATCTACTTACCTTAATCTAAACGTATATTTACCTATATTTACAACCATGTAAAACTTAACGATCCTTGGGGTCCATTCTGCTTAAATTAATTATAATTACGGCACTTGTTAGCAACCACTCGCTTCATTCGGATCGTATCCTCTAGCTCCCTATTTTTATTGTGAAATATTCTTAAATAAACTGTATTTATCTAAATTGAAATCCCTCATCAATTTGGTTTATTCTGTTGGAAATCTAAACATGGTTCTTTTACGAGCCTACAAATAAAGAATTCAGTGGCAATCTTTGAAAGACAATTACATTTATACAGTCCATAACATCGGCGGTAAAAAACAATTAGTGACAGTGATCTTTTACTTTGCGGTGATACAGAAAGTGAACAGCAAGCGCGAGTTGAAAAAGTTAAAAGAAACTGGAAAATATTAAAATACTAAAAACTGTGTATGTGAAAATAATATATAAATCTTAAATAAAGTTGTTAAATAATAAAAAGAAAGGAAAACTTTAAAAGAAAATAAAAAGCTAAGCTGCGAAACAGTTGGTAAAAATAAGAAAAATAGGAAAAATTAACTACCTACATCAGAACAGAAAGGTTAATATGAAAACCAAGTAAAAACATTTAACGTTGAGAAAAAATTAACTTACTGTTGAACAGCAAAACTTAAGCTAAAAACTAATTAAAACATCAAAAAGATGAGTAAAAATTAAGCTAAGAAACAATTGATTAAAAGTATAAAGTGAAACTATAATCAAATAACAACAACAAAAAAGGAAAAATACCGATAGTGGAAAATAACTAAAACACAAAAAGAAAAAAATAAGAAAAGACAGTGAAAATCTGAAGTGAACGTACACACCAAATAATAACGGACGATAAAGTGAAAGGGGCAAATCTTGTGAACAGTTAAATAAAAACCCAAAAACAAAACAACAAACAGTGAAGAATTTAATAAAGAACCTGCAAACTAGTCAGAAAAACGGTAAAAAACAAAAAAAAAAAAAACAGTTAGGAGTACACAGCAACCGAAACCTAAAGGAAAAAATAAAATAAAATGGTTGAAAATATTAAAAATTAAAGAGAAATAAGAAAGGTGTAAAAATAAAATTATGGACCAAGATTAAAATTATTAAAAATTACAAACAAATTCATTTAAAGCAAGTGCAAACCGATAAAATTGACGAGAAGAAGAGAACTGAAAGAGGTGGAGGACAAGTCATACCGGTTCAATACCCAAAATATAAAAGAATTGGTAACTTAAGCTATGGGAAAACCGTAAGTAACGACATACGTATGTGAATAACCCCTAACTGTGCATATAAAATACTTACCCGTTATTATACATTCCTGAATATGTACATATATCGGCATACATAAATATAAAATTGTGTTACATACATACATACATACATACACAATCCACATATTGCTCCCGCCTTTGCCGCATTTGTACGAGTTATACTCATATTTGTTGGTACACATTTATATACCCATTTATACATACGAATGTACATACACACATGACGGTATAAAGGCCCGAAACAGTGAAAAAGTAAAGTAGCTTAAATCAAGAAAATTTAAAATTATTACAAGAACAAAACTCATGTTAAATTTGTACCGCAAGTACAACGTATTTTGTTCTTGTAAATTCCAACCCTACTTGTTCCCGTACAAGTTAATAAACGAATGTGGGCATAAAGGAGAAACATAACAAAAAAAAAAAAAAAATCTGCAGAAATACAAATATTAAATTCTCAAAAAATTTTATTTGTTTTTCTCGCCAGCAATTAAACTTCGCATTTCCCAGCGAACATAAAGTTACCCCTTATAATAAAAATTTTTATATGAAACTTTAAATTATTATTTTTTTGGTTGTCTTCCAACAATTAAAATTCGCAATTCCCAGCGAACATAAAGTTACCCCTTATAATAAAAATTTTTATATGAAACTTTAAAATTTTTGTTGGGACTAATAAAAATAAAAAAATTTATTAGTCCCGCATAAAAGATTCACAAATTCCCTCGGAAAAAAAATTGTGTACGATTTCTAAAATCCGACTTCGCAAATCCCAGCGAACAGTTAGAGATAGAATTTTCTTATAATCTATTTTTATACTCGAATAGAATTTTATGTCACTAGCTCCCAGTGAACAATATCACTAATCCCTGTGATCAGTCAATCAATTCTTAATCTAGAATAGAATTTTAGTTCAATTAATCCCAGCGAATAATTGGTACATATATTTTAAATCACAAACCCCTGTAAGGTTTTTAAGTGCGACAAAACCCCGATAGTATACATTTCCAATTCCCACAAGAAAAGTAGTAGTCTATTACCGCCATCCTCAAAAGCTATATATATAGCTATATATTTTGAATCACAAATCCCTGTGAATTATTTAAGTGCTACAATACCCCGTTAGTAGCCTCGTGTGATAAATCACAATTGTCCAAGATTGTGAAAACAAGGTCACAAACCATTCCCATGATGGCCGAGGAATTCATTTTTGACTCGGATGACTTTGTCGCCTTCTGCGCGGAGTTTAACTCGATCCCCGTTGATGAATTAACGGATTCACTGCTTGAAGTCTACCTCCAGGATCTCAACGATCGGTGGTGGAGTGTTCAACGGTCCTATCGGTCTCTCCGCACCGACAGTGATCCGAAATTGGACAAAGGTATGTTAGAGGCAGTTGCAGGAAAATACTTGACGTGTACGAAAAATTTTCACCAAGTCAAAGCTAAGATGCTGGATATGCAAAAAATTTTCACCGCTACTGCACCAGGAAATATATCACACACAATTCCCGCCGAACAGAGCTTCGCACATTTCAGTGTCCCTCCTTGCGATACCGATGTCTTCTACGGTGGATATGAAGAATGGCCCTCGTTCCGAGACATGTTCACGGCTGTATATATCGACAATCCCCGAATTCCACCTGTGCAAAAACTATACCATCTGCGTTTGAAGGTGCAAGGGCAGGCCGGAGCAATAATAAAGAAATATAAGTTGTGCTCTGATAACTTTAGGCTCGCCTGGGAAGCTCTGCAAGATCGGTACGAAAACCAGCGAATTTTGGTAGAGAATCAACTAAAGATTCTCCTCAATTTATCCCCAATCTCGGTCGAAAGTAGCGCCGCCTTACAAAACCTGCAGAGTACTATCAACGACTGCTTAGCGGCAATCAGAGCCCAAGATGTCCCAATAGGTGAGTGGGATCCATTCATTAATATGCTCTGCGCCAGCAAACTCCCAATGGAGACTCTTTCCTTATGGGAACAGTCTCTAGCGTCACACCGAAAACTCGTCAAATGGGAAAAGTTAGATGCGTTCCTCTCTCACAGAGTTCAGTAGTTGAGCGCTTGGAATCCCGCAACCAAGACTACGACTCGCATAATCTGAAAGGGAACTCAACGAGGATTAAAGCTCAGGCGTCAAAGATAGAAAGTCCTCCACATTTATGCAAAATGTGTGGCTCAGCTCATGCATTAAAGAATTGCTCCAAATTTATGAATCTAACACCTCACGCAAGAAATCAATTCGTCACTCAAAACAAAATATGTCTTAATTGTTTAGCATATACCCACCTACGGAGCGATTGCCCTAGCAAATTCGTTTGCTCACATTGTGACAAAAATCACCATTCCCTGTTGCACTTCGCAAAACGTGAACTTAGGAACCCCAACACTCAACTCAATGAGAAGCCAGAGACTTCTGTTCAGGGTAGGGCAAGAGGGGCCTTACCAACTGCTACTCATATTGCAAATATTGAAAACACAATCACCAGCGACACTACGTTGCTCCCCACATCAGTAGTTGATATACACCATCAAGGCGAAAATTTTAAAGCGCGTGCTTTTCTGGACCAGGGCTCAGAAAAGACATTTATATCGAAAAGTTTGCAACAAAAACTGAGGCTCCCCACGAAGCCACGAGCGTTTCAGATCCATGGAATCGGTGGCCAAGTAATCGCTCAGTCAAACTCTATTTGCCAGGTAACCCTGTATTCTAAAAACCAAAATGTTTATGTTGACATACAGGCTATAGTAGTCCCTAAAATTACCCGTATGTTACCCACGTGTTCCATATCCGCTTATCAAGTTCCTCATTCCGCGCTAAGGGATCTCAATCTCGCTGATCCTGAGTTTCATGTGGCTCGTCGTGTAGATCTGCTCATCGGTAGCAATGTACTTCCCCGAGTATTCCAAGAAGGAACTAAGAAAATTTCCCCATCTCTAATGGCTCAGTCAACTATCTTTGGATGAATTATTAGTGGTATTGTGAACGTTGAACCAGTTAGCATGTTCTCTCTCGGTGTAACTGAGATCGAATCCGACCCCCTGGCCGACCAGTTACGCAAGTTTTGGGAACAGGAAGAGGTATCCATGGAACGCCCAAGGTCTAAAGGGGACACATTCTGTGAAGAGCTGTATCGAAACACAACCTTCCGCAACCCAGATGGACGGTACGTGGTAAAGCTCCCATTCAAACCAGAATTTCCCCAGGAGATACAATTAGGAACCTCCCGCACCGTAGCTAGATCCCAATATTTTAGCATGGAGCGGTCCTTACAGAAGAAACCCAGTTTAGCAGAAACTTACTCTAATGTTTTAAAAGAATACATCGCACTAAACCATATGAGGCCTACCACGTCAATGGAAAGTGAGTCTTCACATGGATGTAAATCTTATTATTTGCCCCACCACGCAGTTCTTAAGCCCGAGAGCAAAATTACCAAAGTGAGAGTGGTATTTAATGCATCAAAAAGGACGAGCTCAGGGAGGTCACTCAATGATGTTCTACATGTCGGTCCCACTTTGCAATGCGATTTAATGAACTTGATTCTGAGATGGAGGCTGTATAAGTATGTATTTAATGGCGATATAGAGAAAATGTATCGTCAAATTTTAGTACACAACGAAGATACCCAATATCAACGGATTCTCTTTCGACAATCTCCAAATGAGCCTATTAGAGATTTTGCGCTAAAAACTGTAACGTTTGGAGTGAACTGCGCCCCATATCTTGCGATTAGAACGCTAATCCAATTAGCACAGGATTCAGCGGAAAGGTATCCCCAAGCAGCGTTTATCTTAACCAAGGAAACGTATGTAGATCACATTTTATCGGGGGCTCATGCTAAATCGTCAGCTATAGAATCCCTACAGCAACTAATATCAGTGCTTAAATCCGCTGGTTTTCCCTTAAAGAAAATTACATCAAATTGCCCCGACGTTTTAGCGTCAGTCCCCAAGAGTGATTTACTAGATGCGGACTTCTTGAAATTTAAAGAAGCCAGCGCGACAAAAACTCTAGGAATTCGATGGAACGCACTCTCAGATTCCTTTTCCTATACAATTGAGTCCGTGCCCCCAGCGACTTCCATAACTAAAAGGCAACTCCTATCCCACGTGGCAAAACTTTTTGACCCGGCCGGCTGGATATCTCCAGTTATAATCCAAGCAAAACTCTTGCTTCAACACTTGTGGCTGGAAGGCACCGACTGGGATGAAAAGGTGAACCCTACCATTCTTCAGAACTGGAATACATTCCTGGAAAACCTTTCCATTCTCCCCCTCCTTGGCTTGGCTTTACGCCCTCTCAAAGAATCCAACTTCATGGGTTTTGCGACGCGTCGGAAAAGGCTTACTGTGCGGCTATCTATTTTCGTAGCCAGTCTGAGGTCACTATAACTTCTCAGTTACTCGTGGCGAAAACAAAAGTAGCACCGATTGAACCGGTAACCCTCGCCCGCCTCGAACTGTGTGGAGCAGTATTGGTTTCGAAACTAATGCGAAAAATCATTTCTTCCCTACCAGTTCACAGTTACGATATTTACCTTTGGACTGATTATTCAATTGTGCTTGGTTGGCTCGAGAAACCCCCAAACATGTGGAAAACGTATATCGCTAATCGCACGGCTGAAATAAGAAGAAACGTAGAAAACGCTCCCTGGCGCCACGTGCGGTCTAGTGATAATCCCGCCGATCTGGGTTCTAGAGGATGCAGAGCGGAGCATCTCCTGAAAAATTCGCTTTGGTGGAGAGGTCCGGAATGGTTTCAAAAATCGTCCGAAGAATGGCCAAAGCCCCTGACATTCAAAGAACATGATCTGGAAATGAAACAGAAGACGTTGTCATTCCATATGTTCACCGAGTCCCAAGGTGAAGATGATACCAACCCGAAGGCAGACCTGCTTGAACGATTTTCAAAATGGAATAGAGCTATTAGGGTAATGACATACGTATATAGATTTATCGAGGCTGTTAGGATAATCCAGCGAGACTCGTCAGGAGACCCATCGCGACGCACAATCCCGACTCAAGATCGGGCCTCTCCAATTCTTTCCACCCACTTAGTCCACCAACTCCCCATAATAAGCTCTGAAGAGTTTTCAGGCACAAAATACAAATTAGTGCGCCTCACGCAAATTATGTACTACCCGGATGAGTTCAACTCGTTGGCACAGGCGAAATCCGTCTCCAAGAAAAGCTCGCTTTACAATTTGAATCCGTACCTGGACGAAAGGCAGGTCATGCGAACAAACGGTAGACTTTCTAATGCAGCGATTTCATTTAATGAACGTCATCCGGTAATTCTCCCGGTGACGTCGAGGTACTGCAAATTATTCATTGAATATACACATAGTCTCCTTATGCACGCGGAGATTAACCTCTTGTTAAGAGCTGTCAGAGGGGAATATTTCGTGGCTCGTCTAAAACCCGCTCTAAGGTATTGTATTCGAAAATGTGTCATTTGCATACGATACAAACAGCGAGTGAAATCACAGATAATGGCACCTCTGCCCCCCGAAAGAAGCTCGTTCTCATTACCTTTCACTTACGCTGGCCTCGATTTCGCTGGGCCTTTCTCAATCAAGACCTCGATTTTGCGAAACGCACCTTATCACAAAGGCTATGTGTGTGTTTTCATCTGCTTCGGCACGAAAGCCATACATCTGGAACTGTGTTCAGACCTCACCGCGGGCAGCTTTCAAGCGGACTTTACCAGATTTGTCGGTCGTCGAGGACTACCGAAAAAGGTCATGTCTGATAACGGGACTAATTTTGTAGGAGCAGAACGCACGATTCGCTTGGAGTATGAGCGATTTCTAAAGACAATCTCCAAGGAAATGGCAAGGAACTACGCTTCCCAAGGGCTTCAGTGGTCATTCATTCCCCCGAATGCTCCACACATGGGCGGACTTTGGGAAGCAGGGGTAAAGTCATTTAAGATGCACTTTAAAAAGGTGACCAGGTCTTACAGATACACGTTCGAGGAATTCACCACTCTGCTAGCCCGAATCGAATCCGTTCTAAATTCCCGCCAGTTGTCCCCCATGTCAGATGACCCAAACGAACTACTAGCTATTACCCCAGGCCATCTTTTACGGGGAGGCCCCCTATTAGCGCTTCCAGAAGCTCCCCAAGAATCACTCCCGTTCCGGGATCGTTGGGAAAAATTAAAACTGATACATCATCATTTTGCGCAGCGATGGAAAGATGAATACCTCAAAGATCTTCAGAGAAGGTACAAATGGCAACACACGGAAGAAAATATTCGAGTAGGGCAGCTCGTCATAATTAGAGACGATCTTTTACCTCCAAACGAATGGAAACTGGCCCGTATTACAAAGATATACGTCGGCACCGATGGATATGTAAGAGTAGCAGATTTGAAAACCCAAACGGGAACGATCACGAGGCCCGTAGCGAAATTGTGCGTCGTTCCCATTACGCACGATGACACAGGCCCACAAACACTCTCAACTCCTCGTTTACCATTAGATTGACTCTCAAATGCATACCCTTATTGTAGAAACATCTCCTCCATCCCTCCCTATTAATCTCGCATGTTTATATCTGTACCTATCTAGAACTATAATGTATCACTTCCGCACACTTATGCGATGACTAACTGCTTTTTTAATTCACAGATCACACAACAGTCGAAGCCGCCATCAATGCCGCGTTTGCAAGCGGTATCATGCGCTGAAGCACTGCAGAGACTTCAAGAAAATGACGGTAAAGGAGAGAGAGCGCAGTGTTGGGAGACTGGGCTACTGCCGGAATTGTTTGGCGACTTCCCATCAAACCTGGGAGTGTACCTCGGCCGATGTCTGCCAGAAGTGTGGCTGGATGCATCACACACTATTGCACCAACCGACACAAAATAGAAGCCAAAAGCCTCAAACCCCACAGCGGACCGAAAGGGCTGCTCGTGAGTCCAGACCAACAGCCAAGGCGCCCAAAATTCGAATGAGGGTACAGGATCGTATAGGTCCAAGTGTAACGCCAACATAGATGCACCACGGCAGAGCGGGCCTCGACTCATCGTCAAGAGGATACCAGAGCACTTTCACCCAACCCGCGACGAATTCTGCTGGGCGCATTGCGAGCGCTCAGACGTCTTCACAATGCCTTGTAGACCCGCCGTCATTTGCCCATACTGGCCAAGGCGCCCAAGATGTCAACTTACCGGTTAAATCATCTGTAAGTGACTGAAAAAAAGTACCACGACAACCCTCCTGTGAAGCTGAAAAATCAACTGTCCTGCCTTACATCGCTTGAATCTATAACTTATATCATCATAGGCAGCAGAGCAGCAATATGTTCATTTTGAAACCTGGAGTTATTTATTGAAAAAGTTACTGATTATTTAATTATTGAACTGCCTACCTATATATGAAAAAGTTACTGATTATTTAATTATTGAACTGCCTACCTATATATGAAAAAATTACTGATTATTTAATTATTGAACTGCCTACCTATATATGAAAAAAAACTATAATTAAATGCACTAAAGGTACATAACTAAAAAATAATAACAAAGAAGATAAATTCGAATATATACAACAGAGGGAAACCAGTTAAAGAACCATGTAATTGAATTAATCAAAAAGAACAATGTAATTGAATTAATCATAAAAAACTTGAAAATTTATATTATTGTTATTGGCCCTTTTGGCCAAGGCCCCCAATATGTTCAAGCCAGTTGAATTATATTTAAAATGCTGAATATTATTTTTATTGTTTATATGGTATAAACATACTTAGTCTATCTTATGTAACGTACTTACCTTAATGTACATACATATATCTACTTACCTTAGTCTAAACATACTTACCTTAATGTACATACATATATCTACTTACCTTAATCTAAACGTATATTTACCTATATTTACAACCATGTAAAACTTAACGATCCTTGGGGTCCATTCTGCTTAAATTAATTATAATTACGGCACTTGTTAGCAACCACTCGCTTCATTCGGATCGTATCCTCTAGCTCCCTATTTTTATTGTGAAATATTCTTAAATAAACTGTATTTATCTAAATTGAAATCCCTCATCAATTTGGTTTATTCTGTTGGAAATCTAAACACTTTTGGATTGGTTATTTCTGTTCAAATGTGATATGAATCCCGTTATTTTAGATGCTTTCCTACGAAGTGCGTTGGTGTAATGGAACCAACAACCGATCATTTTTACTTCTGGGTATACGTATGTAAACGCGTTGCGTATGCCGTATTCGAAATCACTAATCACGTTTTTCGGATTCATATCTATTACATTTGATTTTATATATTGTAAAATGTGTATGTACGCTTCCTCTGTTTTATGCGACATTAGTACATATATAAATGGATAAGCCTGGAAGATGGAATACACATGTTTAAGTTATATTATTTATGTTAGTTTATATAAAAAACAAACAAATTTGAAGCTACTTACGTGGTCGCTGTGCATTATATGTATTACACAGTGCAACAGTGGAAAAAGTGCAAGGTCGTGACTATATAGGTTCGATTCTACTATCAAATTGTAGGAAAACTCTATACTCAGTTTGGTCAATTTGGTGACCGTTTTGTTTTTATGGGCCTCCAAAGTTTCCCAATATTAGCACCATGCCCAAAAAAATGTGTCATCAGTTTTTGCCAAATAGCTAGTCAGTACTTAAAGATATCGCTTAACTATGTTCAGCAAAAATGTAGCCAAGAGTGTACTGAATATTTCTTGATTAAATTTTGTGGCAAAAATATATTTTATCCCAAAATTATTTTTTAAAAAAAGTAGACAAAAAATTTTTTTTTACAATTTTTTGATCAGAACTTTTAGGAAATCCTGATTTTTCATACACTATATTCGGCAAAATTGTAGCCAAGGTAAAGTTGAACAACTTTTGTGAACATACCAATATAATCTGAACGTATCTAGATACCCAAAATGGCTCATAAAGACTGCCCTGTGGGTACATATTTTAATTTTTAATTCAAATTCTTATAATGAAACTAAAGTTTTTGCAGAATAATTTAATAAAGTATTTATTTCGAAGTAATTTTAATTGAAATATTCAATTGCAGTTATATATGTGACATAATTATGCATATTCACAATCCGAATTTTCGAAATCCTCTAATATTTGTAGATCCTCAATATCTCCATTTTCCTCTTCTCCACCGTCATCTCCCTCCTCAAGCTTTGGTACTCTTCCAAAATCAGCATCATTAAATAAATTTTTTGCGCGCCAACAAATCTCTGCCATTAGGGCATCTGGAGATTGTTTGCCTCGATATCTAAACATAAGTATGTCAAGAAGTTTTAAAATTGCATACATACAAATATAAACGGTTTTTGTTATCTTAATTCGAATGGCAATGCTGTCTGGTGAAAACGTTCTCCTTGCTCATCCGATTCCGTAGAAAGTTGTCGGCTAAAGTACTCTAGGTGATGGTGTAGCAAATGAATTTTTAGCGACATATTGACTCCAATTTCTTCAAATGCGTTTAACATATTGTTCACAGATTTGTTATAATTTTCTAAACGATGTTTCCCCAAGAAACTCACTGTTGTTTTTTTAATTGATGTCTAGGCAATCTTTTCTTTTTCAAGTAAGATGTTGTCGAATCGCTCATCTTTCATTAATCTGCGAATATCCGGACCGTTAAGTACCCCTGAAATATTTGTTAATGCACAAAAACATTGAATATAGGCATTTTTTGTACAAACCCAGCATTTCTGAAATGGAGAAACGTCTCTAAGACTTGCGAAATTACTAACGATTTTAACTTGTACTTGTTATTGAAAGGGGTTGATGGATTCTTTTGGGGCAGCTAAACTATCCAAAATGTGATAGCAATGATGAGCACATGTAAAAATCGCTAATCGTTTCACCGAAATTGGAGTCGATCCTTCAGATTGAAAAATGGGATTGAATGTTCTAATTACCCTCTTTTAGTTTATCAACTGTAATTTTTTGTTTGAAGATCTCATTTCGCAAGAGGTTTTAAACTGTAAGTCCGTGTTCCTTATTATTTTTGTTACATATAACAACAGAGAAAGCAATACACATATAGTCTGGCCATAATTGAAAATCACAAAGTAGTTTCATTATAAGAATTTGAATTAAAAATTAAAATATGTACCCACAGGGCAGTCTTTATGAGCCATTTTGGGTATCTAGACACGTTCAGATTATATTGGTATGTTCACAAAAGTTGTTCAACTTTACCTTGGCTACAATTTTGCCGAATATAGTGTATGAAAAATCAGGATTTCCTAAAAGTTATGATCAAAAAATTGTAAAAAAAATTTTTTTGTCTACTTTTTTTAAAAAATAATTTTGGGATAAAATATATTTTTGCCACAAAATTTAATCAAGAAATATTCAGTACACTCTTGGCTACATTTTTGCTGAACATAGTTAAGCGATATCTTTAAGTACTGACTAGCTATTTGGCAAAAACTGATGACACATTTTTTTGGGCATGGTGCTAATATTGGGAAACTTTGGAGGCCCATAAAAACAAAACGGTCACCAAATTGACCAAACTGAGTATAGAGTTTTCCTACAATTTGATAGTAGAATCGAACCTATATAGTCACGACCTTGCACTTTTCAAAAGGTCTTCATTTGTTGTATAGTGTTATTAGTAATTGTTTAAATTTATTTGAAGCGGGTATAATATTGAACGTACCATCAACAATATAATTACATTTTTCTAAATTACTTTTTTCTCGTACAGCTTTAGAAATTGTGGGCGAAATAAATAATGTGTACGCAAAATTTAATTCAATTATAGTGTCTATATAAAATTGTTCTCCAGCATCATATTTAGATATTCCAAATTCTTTATTAATTTCTTGATTTTTGAAAAGCTCAATAATTTCTTCAAAATTCGTGGGTGCTTTAGGTAATTTTTCTTGTTTGATTCGCAGCAAATTCCTACGCATTTTACCATATTCAAGTAAAATCCCTCCTGCTCTATGCTTTTTGCAGTTATCGACAAACAATTCGCGTTCACTTGATCTCTTCAAACTTACAGTTGTAACATCGTTTTTAATTGAATTTATCACTTTCAATTTTTCAAAAAGATTATTTTGCGGCCCATGATTATGTACCTTGTCCTGTTTACCAACTTTACGACAATATAACGCGCTATTGAACTCAATTACAACTGCTATATTACAGCCCTTTTCATAACAATAATAGTAATCTGCATTTTTATATTTGTATTTATATTTATAAATTTGCTGTTCTTTTTCTACGTATACCAATTTGCTATTCTTCCTAAATCCGGCTATTATATTATATTCAAAAATATCTTCCGAATTTTCCATATCAAATTAATCTATAAACACGTGGACCACTTGCAATGTCGGAATTTGATCGATTGCCAACAATATTTTGACAAATGCATTTTTGACATAAAAGAGGGTGGCATGAAACAACAATGTATTTTTTACATGAAATAGGGTGACATGCTATCATTATTAAAAATAAGGTGATATGCAATCATTATTAAAAATATGGCTTTATGTCTCATTTTCGAAAAAAAATTTATGGTGTTAAGTCCCACTATAATGAGACTTAATGCCATATGGCCTTATGTCCCAATGGGTTGGGACTTAACACCATATGGCTTTATGTCCTATGGCTTTGTGACACCCCACCGTCACAATTATTTTCGTAAACATTGTAATTTTTAAACCCGTAATTTTTAAACCCAGGTTTCTGATGTAAAAATATTGAGGAGTAAAAAAAATCTTCGCGACATAATAAAGTGCGTTTTTTCATAAATCGTGAAATTTATAATGTATTCCTCATTTTTTTTACAAAAATTTGTGGTAAGTTATTAAAAAAGAATAAATTGCATTAAAATACCTAACTTTTTCGATCAATATTACTTAAATATATAAAAAATAAGCCTGGACCTACACTTTTTCGAAATGAAGCACTTAACCGAACTCAAAAAGATATGTTGGTACAAGATCGCGAAAATGGTATGAAATTGAAAGCCTTGTGTTCCAAGTATAAAATATCAGAATCTGGGGGTCAGAAAAATAATTGCTTTATATAAAATAAGGAAGTCAAATAAAAGTTTGAAAAAATTATGTGGCAGAAAACGTAAGACGACGAAGCTTGAGGATGATCATATTGCAAATCTAGCAAAGAGAAATTCTTTTACGACAGCCAGAGATATACATAGAAGAGAAGCTAGAACTAAATATTTCGACTCGAACTGTCGCAAGACGACTTAATGAAAGTGGTTCAAAAAGTACATTCTCTAAGAAAAAACCTCTCCTACGAGCATCCAACAGAAAAAAACGATTGCCTTTTACACAGAAGTATATAAATATGCCTGAATCATTTTGGACCAAAATTATTTGGAGAACGGAGTCAGAATACGATCTAAAAAATTTTACAAATCGGAAAAGAGTGTGGTGTGGACCAACACAAAGGCTTAATTCGAAAAACCTTATCCATACTGTAAAACATGGTGGAGGAAACCTCATGGTGCGGGGATGTTTTTCCTCTTCAAGCGTTGGTAGACTCGTTAAAATTGATTTTAAAATGACTGGAGAGCACTACGTAAACCTTTTGGAAGAAAATCTTTACAGCAGTGCGGAGGAAATGGGCTTGGGGGAGTTTATCTTTCAACAAGACCTTGGGGTCGTTGTCTTGTTGAAAGATAAACACACGAGTAAGGTCGCTAAAAAATATTTTGAAGAAAATAATGTTGAAAAATTAGAATGGCCTGCTCAAAGCCCAGATTTAAACCCCATAGAGCATCTTTGGGCTATCCTAGATGACAAGATCCCGATGGAATCCTGAACAAATATTCAAACATTTTGGGAAACGATGCAAAGTGAATGGAGGGCAATTTCAACAAATACTTTGAAGAACCTTGCGCTAAGTATGCCGGAAAGATTGTGAGAACTCATAAATAAACATAAATAAAGCAACTTCGTACTAAATTTTTAAGTTGTTTAATTTTTTATAATATTTTTTAGTGAAGTGTTACTTTATTTTGTCACTTGAAATTGCTTGTGTCATATAGTTTGTATAATAAATAGAAAATATAAAGTAAGAATTCAATACTAAGCTCACTATTAGATAAAATATAAACCGAATTAAAAATAAAACTATAATTTATAAACATTTGAAAACAATAAATATGTATAAATATATTCTTTAATCAAAAGACAAAAAATATTTAAAACCGTTTTTTTGTGTTTTGTGGATACTTAAATGCATATGTAAATCTACATGTAATGAGTTAGGGTTTCTATATTTCTTTTCTTCTTTTTTTATTTATTTTTTTTTTATTCGTTCTTTTTGGATATCATCCAAATAGTGTGCAATAGCATAGCTCACGAAGGAAAAACAGGGTATGATTGGGATTACTTCAAGCGATTTGGAAGATGTATTTTAGTAGAATTTGTGGTTAATAAGAATCCCTGCTATACTTCTCCTGGGAAAGCAAGTATGGCCACTTGTGCGGAACACCTCTACACACCTTTTTCCTTTTTTTTCTTACGTTAGTGGTATATACCTCCCAATGTATGTTAACAATTTCTACTTAATGGTAGGGACAATCCTATTTAGGGTGCCTATAATACTTTGGGCCGTTAACGCCGTTCTCTGAAGCCAATAATTCTGGTATGCGATTTGGTTCTCCGATGATTTTCTTTAAGCCAAGAAATTCTTGCATTGGTGCCAAATCTGTAGAATTATATTACAGGCTATAATAATGGATAATATTATATATTACCCGCTCAAGGATTGGCACCAATTTGGAGAAGTCTGAGTTCTTTGGTCGCTGGTGCGGAATTAATTAAGGCGTTTTACTTATTCTAGTTTGCTATTATAGTTTCCGCATTAACTTGTACAGAAATTTTAATTCTTTGAATGTTTTAATTGTACAATCGAATATATTCGAGAACGTTGTTTCACGTGTTTTTATTGCAGATTAGATACTACCACTATTTGCAGGTTATACCAAAAAGAACGCGCCGCATCGCTACTTGGCTTTTATAGCAATATTTTTGCATTGCATTAATTGCTTAATGGAATTATTATTCAATCTACCAATCACAATCTTGCTATACTAAATTATTCAGACAGTGTTGAAAAATGTATCTCATTATCTTCCTTTCTTTTTAGTCGGGGTTTGGTATATTTTGTAGCTGAGTTGTATGCCTAAGTGCGTTAGTTTTAAATGCACACTTTTCCCCCAGTCTAACGCCAGCAACATTACATTGGGGCAGTAACGGTATTTCGCTACAACCTCCTCCCTCTGGCGCGGATGCATCTTTAAAAATCTGCCGCAGGAACGTAGTGGGTGTTATTTTGCGCATAAAGCGCACCACAACTCTGCTGCTGCGGCTGTGATGCCGTCTTCGCTCTTCTGCGGCGGTACGCGTTGTTTCTAACCGTCTCTTGGACCTAAGAGAACAAAAAGAAACTAATAAATTGATGTTTTATTGTAAGGGAAGAGGATAGTAATTGAGTTGGGTGGTAATATTGTGAGTTGCAATGTGTTATAAATGTGAATACGATTATAATCATAAGGGTTCGCGAAAGCGCATGATTCTGTTAGTTTTCTTTTTTCCGAAACGGAAGATAACACAGTTTGACTATTGGGCGAACTATGGTGCCGATGCTTGTACGCACTTCGGCCGCACGTATATTGTTATCTGCCCCTGAACAAGTCTTCTCTACTCTTCAAATTCCCAGATATTGGCCGGGAGTTGAGAACACGTTCAATTCGCGCTAAGATCGTGGTGAATTCTTCGAACCTCCTGCGATTCGATTCAGATAAAATTTTAAACTCTTGACTTCCATAAGCCAGCCATGTATGGAGCGCGTGGTGGTATAAATTTCCACTCAAACCCTTGCGCAAGGTATCTTTGAGCTACGTCCTGAGCCGCCTGATTTACAAAATGGTTGAATTCTTGTTCTAGCACCGAGGAAGTTACGACCATTATCTGAAACTACCCTCAGGGGGAGCCCCCTCCTCCCAACGATTCGGACAGACGCGGCTTGGAATGCGGCAGAGGACAGGTCCGAGCAGAGCCCTAAATGTATTGCTTTTGTACTAAAAGAAACGAACACACTCACATATGCCTTTAGTACCGGTGTTTTCCGTAGAGGAGATGATTTTATCTCGAATGGCCCGGCAAAGTCGATTCCTGTAATCTGAAAGGGAAGAGATAAATCTACCATTTACCCTAAGTATTGAATATTCGTTTACAAACGAATTCAGAGTCTTCAATTGGAAATGCCTTTTGACTCCAGCAAACACTTATATTCTTCTGCGTAAAATCTTTTTTGGGCCTGTATAATAAGTTGCTCTTTTACGAACTTTTATCTCTTCTTGTGTCAGTGCACCGTGCCTTATTTTAGAACTCCCTTGCTTAATTGGTCTTGTCAACAGGTTGAAAACCCTAAAAACATAGCACTGGACTCGTAGGGCTCTCGTATACGACGAAAATCTGTCTAATATCTCTATTGACTCTACCTGAGAATGAAATTAGTGTTCTTCCAAACCCTTTTCATTTTTCTCCAGTGGATTTCTATTTGGCCATTCGGATGCTGGATAGGTTAGCCACGACGGGCCATGCCACCATAGCAAGCGCTACGACAGGTCTTCTGAGCTACATCCACGTGTCCCTTAGTCCGCTGGATTGTCATGAGGGACGTGTCGCCAACTTGCACCTGTACTAGGTGATGTATTCTGGCCGTTCGGTTAAAGAGCTATTAGACACGCATACTTGTCTGCAAACATGTACGATGGTGTACTTTGAGTTTTGCTATTACACTGTCGAACGCTAACGGCATACTTCAGTACACAGAAATTTTTGAAGCGAAAGCATGGCAATGAAGCGGAAAGTTTTAGCATCTAGGGCTATCAACGAAATATTCATTCCCCCTATCATGAATAATTTTTCTCTTTTCCTTAAAATTACAATCATGAAAAAATTCCCCGTGAATGATTTCATGCTAAAATTAAATTCCCCACTTTTCCCTTTAATTTATTCACTTAGTTTTTGGTGGCGAATAGGTAGAAAATGTAAGTATTTTCTATTATAATTCGCATATTAGAGTTTACAAATTTTATTTTCGGGGCAATATCCCTTAACAACACACAACTGATATGTTTTGCAACAAATCAATTGCCCACTATTAAATATTTTTTAATT
Source organism: Linnaemya tessellans (assembly GCA_951800035.1). Lineage (NCBI taxonomy): Eukaryota > Metazoa > Arthropoda > Insecta > Diptera > Tachinidae > Linnaemya > Linnaemya tessellans. The sequence goes on from OX637532.1 coordinate 79,434,402, forward strand.
TGTTTTATATTAATTAATTTAAATAATACATTAATGTAAAGCTAATAGCGGGAATAATTTTTCACGGGAGATTCACGATACCATTTTCCCCTTCGAGTGGAATAAAAATTTCACGTGAACAAAAATACCACTTGTTTTCACCATAGGGGTGATTATTACAAGAGGCGGAAAACAAAGATAAAAGAAACATATGGGTAAGGAATGGTTAGGAAAAAGAAACATATTTTCCCATACCAATTTATTAAGAGAATTAGAAGCAATCACTCCTGAAGACCACCGAAATTTCCGATACGCACACAGCAGCGTCAACAAGCGAACATAATTTTTATATGAAGTATGACAGACACGCTATTAGACGAGTATGTTGGTATGCGACAGACATCAGAAAACCAAAAATTTTTGAAAACCAACATACATGTCTGACGTACTCGACGTACATGCTATTAGACAGTGAGATTTGGTATGCCATCACTCATGTCTGCAGACAAGTATGCGTGTCTAATAGCCCTTTTAGGCACATATGTTTCCCATGACGACCATGGTTTTGACAACCAACCTAAAACAATAGGTCCATAAATAGATATCATCGGCGTTTAATTTAAGGTACCCTCGTACATGACTTACGAGTTTTGCCAACAGCAGAGCGTCATTAAGCTCCAGTCGCGGTAAGCACACTGTCTGTATGGGAGCGACCTTGCATTTTGCCACTATTAAGTTAGTAAATGTATTCTGAGTACTCATCACCTCATGTATATTGTCGCACAATATGCAGATTTCGAGGCATCAGAAAACCCATGCACTTGTATTTTGTCTTGGGGTTGGTACTGCAGCCAACGTGGAATGGTTACGACGTCTATTTTAGCGGGGTCTCGTGCTAAACTATTCCACTTTTGCAGCAAATGTATGGAAACTTCGTCCCACTGTAGGAATTTCAACCATAAGCTTTGCATAAGTATTTTCGCCCTGATGACTACAGGAGATAGTCATCCTGCCGCGTCGAACAGCTTCGCGACTGCCGATAGAATTTGCAGCTTAGTTATACTTGACGCCTCATTAATCGTAGTGAAACTATATGAGAAGGAAACATTGAGTGCTTGTCTCATGAAATCGCAAAAGTTCTGAATCGTAGAGATCTTCTGTCGATAAATGTGTTAGTAGATTGGGGTCGGTCGCAGTTATCTTTTTTAAAGGAAGACCAGCTGAATTTAACACTTCTATGAGTTGCCTTTGAGCGTTAAAGGCTGCCTCCAACGCATGCTCACCAGATAATATGTCGTCCACATAGGTTTCTGATCGTAAGATCGAGGCCGCCTTTGGATATTTAGTTTCTGAGTCTGAAGCGAGTTGGAGCAGAGTACGAATAGCTAGAAAGGGAGCGCAATTTACATCAAATGTGACAGTCTTCAACTGAAAGCCCTGCGTAGGGCCGTCTGGGTTGGTTTGAAATAAAATCCTTTGAAACTGCCTATCTTCTGTGTGAACTAGAATATTACAATACATTTTTTGTGTGTCGCCACTAAATACGTACTTATATTTTCTGAAATTGAATATTGTTGTCATTAAATCATTTTGGAGCGCGGGACCTGTGTAGAAAATATCATTTAACGAACACTGCGTTTTTGTTTTTCTTGAGGTATTAAACACGACCCTTACTTTTGTGGTCTTGAGCTCTGGGCGAATTACTGCATGATGGGGCAAATTAAAAGAATGATATTTACCTTGCACAACTATTTCCTGAGCGGAAGTTTCTTCCATGTGACCTAGCGTTCTTTATTCTTCCAAAACCGCAGTGTACTGAGATTGCAGCTGAGGATTCTTTGCTAAAGTTTTCTCCATCCTACAGTTTTGGGCTAGCGCTATGAACCTAGAGGGCCCGAGAAAAACTTCGTTAGGAAACTCCGGTTTGAATGGAAGTTTCACAATGTACCTCCCATTCACATCGCGAGTTGTGGTTGCGTAGAGTTTCTCACAGAACACGTGTTCCTCTGACTACAGCAGCAGAAGGGATCCTGTTAGCGGATAAGCCACGCAGTGAACAAATAAAACACGACCTTTCTCTATTAAATCTTTATTACAACTTAACTTTAACAAAAAGAAATATTAACCATATAGTAAAGAGATATACATATAAAATTAACGGGATGGTATGTAAATTAAAGCAAAAGATGAACGTCCAAAATACAATACATAATAACTAAAATGCAATTGAATTCACAGCAACAGCAATAACTAAAGCTAGTATGAATTTGTGTTGTTTTATATAGGTATAACGTCAACACAAACTCTTATAAATATACAAACATGCATATTAACTTGATCTGTATCATGGTACAATAAACAGGTATATGCATCAGCACAGGTGATAGTGAACAGATTGTCAAAATTTGTTAAATTCGCCGCAATTTTGTTTTCTTTTTACTAACTGTTTTGGTTGTTTGAAATTTTTAAAATAAAAAAATAAATAATAAAAAATGATAAAATATATATTATTTCAAAGCATGAACACATCCGCAAAACAAAGTGAAGCCTTATCAGATATCAGACTTACTAATTTAGAAGACCTATTTTTCAAAGACACTAAAATGCAAACGATTTTCTTTTATTTCAAAAATGGGATATTTTTTAAATTGCTAGAGTTAGAATTCACAATGAAAATAAATTTGTATGCAAATATTTAATGAAAATGTTTTCAAACAATATCCTCAGGATCTATAAGCAGAAGTGAACGAAGAACATATAAATAATGTTACATTCTAGCTGTACTAGTAGTACTCCTACTTGAACCAGCCGCTAGGTACAAGTCGGTGACATGATTTCCTGATTCACGTGGTATACTCTAAAATTACAAATTTCTTTCAATAAAAATTAATAGATAATTATGAATGCTTTACCAACCTTAACGTGTATATTACTTTTGAGTATGGCTGCTCTTAAAACCAACATGCGAGAACGTCTTTGACATCTCTTGCCCATGGAAATAGCTCGTTCGAAAGTACTACTGCGTTGATCAGTCTCCTTTGCATACAATAATTTATTGTGCGAGTCATTACGAGCCTGAATTTGTCCTTCTAAAATCAACTGCATCACCTCGTTCTCCAAAGCCTCAACAGTACGATTGAAGGCGGTGGCCATTTTAGGCATGTCGGCAGATAGATAGGGACTAAAGTACTAAATCAGTGCACGATATGTAATCTTTGTATACAAATTATTGACATGTGGGGCAATATACATATCAATCAGCAAATGGTCACGTATCTCATCGAGTAACTTAAGACATGAAGCATATTTGGATTCATAGAACTTAAAGACAATATCTCTCAGTTGTGGTTCTAACTCTAGGAATAGCTGGTCCCATTGTAAGTGGTCATGTCATAATTTATAGCCATTTTTAAAGGTTCCAAGCGCAACGAAGGACACACATCAGACACCAAAATTAGCCGATACAAGCGGGCAAGCCCACATAAGAATTTACGTAGACTTCCAAATCCAAAGTGGGTTTCTCAACAACTAATTGATGTTATTCATTATTCTCGTTGTCCTCCATTGGGGCATCTACTTTTATTTATCTTGTGGACCTCATTTCCATATATTTTTATACCCTCCAAAAAAGAATTTGGAGGGTATATTCACTTTATCATTCCGTTTGTAACGCATGGAAATATCCATCTCAGACCCCATAAAGTATGTATATTCTTGATCAGTGATGAAATCTAAGACGACCTGAGCATGTCCGTCCGTCCGTCCGTCTGGGAAATCACGATTCAGTCCAAACGAAAAGAGCTAGACTCTTGAAATTTGGTATAAATATATTTTAAAACTTAGAGCAGGTTAAGTTGGAAGATGGGCTAAATCGGGCAAGAGGGAAAAAAGTTCCCCTAAGAAGAACTAAACCAACCCGGAAAAAACAACATAATTTTTAAAGTTTTTTTGTTATTTTGTTAAGCAAATGATAAATTTTTATGTCAAATACGGTCCAACGCCTTAAACTTGGAGCCATTAAATAAAATAAAAATATTTTTTGACCCCGCCCACTTTAGTGGGCGTTATTATAGGCACAAATAACATAAAAATTTAACAAATTGTTTTACTTAAGCCTACATTCCTTAAAAATAACACTTTTAAGCTTTAATGACGAAGCTGAGACGAAACCTTGTACTACTCTGCCCTACCCCCTCCTTCCCCTTCGCCCCCTCAATGACCCTACCAAAAAAAAATTTTTTTTTTTAATTTTTGTATATAATCATCCCAAGCATTTATCTTTAGAGTTTTATGACTACCGATTTCTGCCCTACCTCCCCCCCCCACCTATTCCTTTGCCCCCTAAATGACCCTACCAAAAAAATTTTTTTTTTGTAAATTTTGTATATAATCATCCCAAGCATTTATCTTTAGAGTTTTATGACTGCTGATTTCTGCCCTAGCCCCCCTCCCCCTTCTTCCTTTGTCCCCTAAAATGACCCTACCAAAAAAAATTTTTTTTTTTTAATTTTGTATATAATCATCCCAAGCATTTATGTCTAGAGTTTTATGACTGCCTGTTGCTGCCCTACCCCCTCCTCCTCCTTTGCCCGCTAAATGACCCTATTAAAAATAGATATACATTTTTTTTTATTTTGTGTATAATCATCCCAAGCATTTATTTTTACAGTTTTATGTGTATCTGTTTCTGCCCTACCACCTCTCCCCCTTTGCCCTCTAAATGACCCTATAAAAAAAAAGAAATTTTAATTTTGTATATAATTATCCCAAGCATTTATTTTTAGAGTTTTATGACAAAGGTGAAATGTTTCCTCCACAGCCCTTGCCAGAGCGACCCCGCCAAAATACAGTTTTTATAGCCTCCAAGGAGATTTGTGATGAAGTCTAAGACGGTCTAGCAATGCCCATACGTTTGTGGAAAACATGATATTGTATATTTTTGAACCCCGCCCCATTTAGTGGGCGTTGACATACGATATTATATAAAGGAACTCTGTCCCACAAAGTTAAACAAAGTTAAGTTTAAGATTCGACCTGGTCGAATATAACGTTTTTACTTGTTTTATTTTAAAATATAATTTTTATCACTACAATGAATAAAACTAATTTTGTTCACATAACATTTTATTTTATTTAACAAAGGCGAATTAAATAGTTCGCCTTGTATTTGACATTGTGTTCCATAAAAAAGTTGCTTTGTTGTAATGAATTCGCTTTGCATATACCTGATAATTGTACCATGATCTGTATATGCATAAATACATACATGGAGTAGTATAACTTTACAAGAATTTCAAATTTCATACAAAAATATTCATCTGTTTTTATTTTTTTGGCCAGGTAAATAAATTTTTTCTTTTTTCCCTTTCAATATAGGTATGTATTTATCTTGAGCTAATCAGGCCTAACGTATTCAATGTTAATAAAACCAATTTATTGCATTTTTTACCCAACGTTTCGTCAATTTTTTGTCGACTTCTTCAGGGGCTTTTGTCTATTTTAATTTAAAAGAACATACATAAATACTACAAATTACAGTGATACAATGATATTATTAATGTTTTTAGAAATATTTTTAACTTACAGTGTTGTAGTCAATATTATATTGAATACATGTTTTTATTTTTGTGTTTTACTTATTTTAAGTTACTGAAAATTTATTTTAAGCACAAGTTTTTATTTTTATGTTATCGCAACGATGTCGCTGGCGTTTATATTGTCGGTGTCTTCTTTTTTGTTCGTTGTTCTCTCTATGTTTTGCTGTATACGTAAGCTATCGATAGTATATCTTTTTCTTTATATTTTTTTTTTATCCAGAATTTGTACCTTGTCAAAATCAATCGAATGTTTGCTGTTTATAACATGAGCTGATAAAGCTGTTGATGTTTTTTGTTTGGCGATATCGCTTTTGTGTTCTGACATTCTGGTTCCTAGGTTTCTTTTAGTCGTACCTATGTATATAAGGTTGCATTTGTCTTTGCTGTTTCCTTTGCATTGTAATTCGTAAACCAAGTCACTTTGTTGCTGTTTTTCTGTGGGTGCTTTTATTTGTGTATAAATTGAGCTAAGTGTTGTGTTTGGTTTCTACGCAAATTTAATATTTTTATTTTCGACTGCTGATATTATTTCTTTTTTGTCTGTTAAGCCAGGAATAAATGATACACTGTAATAATTTTTAGTTTCTTTTTCTGTGGGATCTGGGGTTGGAATTTGGGTTGTGTTATTTTCTAGTTTCATCATGGTTTGTTTTACTAATAGATTTATTAATTTTTCTGGAAAACTATTGCTTTTTAGGATTGCTTTTATTTTTTGTATATTTTTTTTTCATGAAATTGTATATTGCTAATGCTTAGGGCTCTGAAGATGAGATTTTTTGCCGTGTTTATTATTTGACTTTTTGGTTGTGTTGCATTAAAATTGATATTTCTGCCCGATGAAGTTTCTTTTGAATACCAATCTAATAAGATTTTATTTTTTTCCGTATAAAGGGTTGTGTCAAGATAATTTAAGGAATTATTTTTTTCAATTTCAATAGTAAACTGAAGTTTGGAATGGTATTGGTTTAAAATGTTTAGAATTGTGTCCTTGTCTTTTTGATTGATAATTGCGATGATATCATCTACATATTTGACTATGTATTTAATACTAATGTTTTTGTTTCTTAGTGTTGTTAATGTTTCGTCAAGAAGGCCATCTAATACGATGTCGGCTATAGTAGGCGAAAGTGGATTGCCCATTGGCATGCCAAAAATTTGATTAAACACCGTTTTGTTATATATAAAGTAATTGTTGTCTATGAGACAGAAGCGTATAATTTCAAAAAACAAGGTTTTTGGTATCATTGTAAAATTTGTTAATGTATCCCATTTACTCATTATGGTTTTGATGGCGGTGTGTATTGGTATGTTTGTGAAAAGCGAAATTACATCAAAAGAAATTAGGATTTCATTTTCCTCTATATCTAAATTTCCTAATTGTTTTTTCAGACATGACGAGTTTTTTATGTTATAATTCTTTGATATTACGTTTTTGAGGATTTGTCCTATATATTTTGCTAGTTGATAGCATGGCACTTTAACTGATGATACAATAGGTCTTAGAGGCATACCTGGTTTATGGATTTTTGGAAGTCCATATATTTTCGGAGCTATCGCGGAGCTAATAGGCAGTTTTCGTTTTTGATAAACATCAATGCACTCTTTTTTGTACAAGTCAGCAATAATATTGTTATTTTCTCTTTGAAGTTTTGTGGTTGGGTCTAGTAGTTATATGTACATTATGTATACATGTATATGTATTCATGTATATGTATCTATTGTATTGTACAACTTGTTTATAAAATACTTTGTTGATTAATTTTTATATCATATCACCTTTGAAAATACTTTTAAAATATTATAAAAATTTTCATTATTGTTTTCCAGTTTAAGTTTGAATTTCGAAAATAAAAGATAAATAATAAAAATATAAAATAAAATAATAAATTAAATGTGTTTCCTTTTAATAAAGGATATTTCAAATAAAATTGAAATAAATAATAAATAAATATAAAATAAAAATATAATTGGCGCAGTCGGTAGGATTCCCGGGTATCTTTTTTTTTTAATAAAATAGATACTGGATATTTTAATGTCCTGGCGGGGATCAATGAACATATTATTGAAGACTTTTGTTGATTGAATATACAACAGAAAACACGGAATATTCCATCTAATTTGTGATAATATTTAAAAAAAAAAAAAAAGGAAAATTACAATATTGAAGCCTTTGTGCATGAATGTGTGTGTTTTTCATAAAAACATTAAAACATCTTAAAACATTAAAAACATATAAAAACTCCAAATTGTTAATTAAACAAAGAAGAAATACCCAATGTGTATATAAATTAAATATAAATGCTGAAAGTCTGAAATTTTCTGAAAGACAAATAAAATTTTAACAAAAATCTGAAAGCATTTATACGAAATATTGAACTATCAAATAAATAATTAAGTAGCACAGCGATTCCAACTTTCGGGTGGACCCTCCTGACTACTCTATAAAAATGAAGAGCTGAGATTTAAAAATTTTGTGAAATAAGGCAAAATTATAAAAAAAGAAGACTAAAAAAAAAAAAATAAATAAAATTCAAAATCCAATAAATAAAAAAAAAACTGAAATAGAAAATCATTTTGTGCTGATATTTAAAAATACAAATAAAAAGGACGAAGAGCAATATCTTAGTCCCATCATTGGAGCAGTGTCCTAATCAAACAATTTAAGAAGATCGTGCTGAATTTTAAGGTCATCATTGGTGCAACTTACTTAAGTATAAGTAATTTCTACATAAATAAAATTTTTCTTATCCCTAACAATACGTAAGAAGATTACATGAAAAAAAAAAAATATTTTTTTGTTTTCCTTATTTCTTTTGTAAGGCCTTAAATTATTTTTTTTTTAATTTTTGCATAAAATCGTAAATAAACTTATACAAAGTATACTTATTTTTTCAGGTAATAATAAAATTTGGAAAATTCATTTTTATTAATGTAAACTATTTCCTCTTATGTACTTAATTTCAAAAATAAGAAATTGATTTTTTTTATAGTGATTTTGAAATATCATATATATGTATGTATATACATATATATTTAAATAAATAAAAATTAATAATTTAGTCATTTAAAGATTGGAATTATAAATATTAATCTAACTTATTTGTTGTGAATTTTGAAGAATAGGAAGTTTTTCTTTGTTTTCCTTTTTCTTATAAAAATGGCTGAAGAAAATAATGCCCCACGTTCTTATACCATAGATCCATTCAAATTCCTTGAAAGGTTACCCGAATTTTCTGGTAATAGAAAGGAACTTTATTCATTTATTTCGCTGGTTGACAAAATTAACCCACTTCTTATTGAATATAATGAACTCTCTCAAGTATTATTTTTAGACCTTATTAAAAGCAAATTAAAAGGCAAAGCAAGAGAGACAGTAGAAATAAATTTTCATATCCAGTCATGGGAACAGATAAAAACAATTTTGATAAATAATTTTGGAGAAAAATACAGTATCGAAGAATTATATGATAGACTTAGATCAGTAGTTTTTAGAACGAATGTTATTGATTTTTACAATGACATAAAAGATAAACTTCGAAGTTTAAACAATAAAACTTCTTCAGACTTAGGAATCAATCCCAATAGTGAACAAATAGCTAAGAATAATATGGGAACAGCTCTTAACATATTTAAAGAGAAAATACCTGAACCTATGAAAACGATTCTGGCTTGTCGAAATCCTGATACAATTGAAAACGCAATGGATATTCTTTTTACTTCTGGGTATGCTAACTATAGCAGTGAAAATAAACATTTAAATTTCAGGAAATTTGATAATTACAATGAAAGAAATAATCATAGACCATTCAGATGTCGGTAGTACCCATTATAGGACTAATGAAAATAACGTTACACATCAACGTTTTAATTCAAATGGAAACAATCAGTACAACCATAAACAGAATACAATACAGTATCATGGCAATGCAAATAGGCCATATAATACTAGATACCCAAACAATAGTGGTCAATTTAATTATAATAGTAATAGAAATTTTTCAAATTATCAAAATTCGCATAGTATTCCAGAACCTATGGATATTAATATTATTCAAAATTCTAAAAAGGTAGTGGAATTACCCGTAGCTCCAAATACTTTTCGAATAAACAACTCAAAGGACATGAACAATTCTGATTATAGTTTGCCAAATCAAAGTGATGAAGTGCAAAATTTTCGTTTTCAAGCCTCTGCAGAGAATTACCATATATAGTAATAAAAGATTGTCTCAAATTTATTGTGGATACTGGAGCCACGCATTCAATTATTAATCCAGGTATATGTAACCCAAAATGGAAAATTAAATCTCATACTTTGACATTAAAAACTTTACAAAGCAATGTAAAGACTGACATCATTTATCAAGTCCCAATGTTTATAGAACTAGGAGACATCAGGGAGAAGATTTCATTTATAGAATGTAGATTTCACGATTACTATGATGGTATTATAGGAAATGATATTTTACAGAAATACAAAGCTGTTATAGATTACAGCAATAATCAATTAAAAATTAATAATAGAAACGTCCCTTTATTTGGTTTTCGAAAACGCCATACAGTTAAATTTATTTCAGATATTGAATGTGGCCTTATTCATATCAAAGAACACAAAGATTCTGTAGGTGAAATTATTATTGATGAAGGAGTTTACAATGCACATAACTTTAAAGTAGAGGTAGAAACCACTGCTAAGTGCTCAAACATAATATATCTCTCTGAGAGTAGTTCTTGCCCAGTTTCCTCCGAAAATTATTACTTAGTGGATGATAATATCTCACAGGAAAATAATCGCGAACCTTACCTAGAACAAGTTAGAATAGATCATTTAAATGCCGAAGAAAAGCATAAATTGATTAAAATTTTGGATATTTATAAACAATTATTTTATGAACCAAGTTCAAACTTATCGTTTACAAATGCAATTAAACACCGAATAATTACCAAAGATGATATACCTGTATTTGCAAAGACTTATAGGTACCCTTATGTTCATAAAGAAGAAGTAAGGAGACAAATACATGAAATGCTAGATAGCAATATAATTAAACCATCACATTCACCCTATTCTGCTCCAATATGGATAGTTCCTAAGAAAAATGATGCCAGCGGATTGAAAAAGTGGCGTATTGTAGTAGACTATAGAAAACTTAATGAAAAGACAGTGGATGACAGATTTCCAATTCCAAATATTGAAGAAATCTTAGACAAACTTGGCAGGTGCATGTATTTCACCACATTAGATTTAGCGAAAGGGTTTCATCAAGTTGAGATTGATGAAAGAGACACTCATAAGACAGCCTTTTCAGTCGAGGGTGGACACTATGAATTTTTAAGAATGCCTTTTGGATTAAAAACTGCTCCCGCCACATTCCAAAGATTGATGAATAATATTTTGGGTGATTTAGTTAATAAAATATGTTTAGTATATTTGGATGACATCATCATTTACTCCACTTCTCTTCAAGAACATATGAATTCTTTACGCCTTGTTCTAGATCGGCTTATGGATGCAAATCTTAAAATACAAATAGATAAGTGTGAATTTTTAAAACGTGAAACAGAATTCTTAGGACATGTTGTTACACATCAGGGAATAAAGCCAAATCCTAAAAAGGTCGAATGCGTTTCAAATTATCCCTTGCCAAAGACACCCAAGCAAATAAAACAGTTTTTAGGCCTCAGCGGCTATTACCGTAAATTTATCAAAGACTATTCTAGAATTGCAAAGCCAATGACGAAATATTTAAAGAAGAATGCTAAATTAAATATTAATGACCCACAATATATTGAGAGTTTCAGAACACTGAAAACGATACTCGTAAATGACCCAATATTAGTTTATCCAAATTTCAATATACAATTTATTTTAAACACGGACGCAAGTAATTATGCGTTGGGCGCCGTTCTATCGCAGCACAATCACCCTGTTTGCTATGCTAGCAGAACTCTTAATGAACATGAGATAAATTATAGCACAGTGGAAAAAGAATTGCTAGCGGTAGTTTGGGCAGTTAAATATTTTCGACCGTATCTTTTCGGAAGAAAATTCATTATAAAAACTGATCATCAACCATTACAATGGCTATTTTCTATCAAAGAGCCAAATTCAAAATTAATTCGTTGGCGACTACAGTTAGAAGAATATGACTTCGAAATTTTTTATAAGCGTGGAATTAATAATGGAAATGCAGACGCACTATCTCGAATAGAACCAGAAGTAAATTTGACTGAACATGCTTATCCTAATATTATTATTCAGAGTAATGCTCCATTAAATATTTATAGAAACCAGATAATTATAGGCAAATCAGACTCTGCTTTAATAAAAATAGTTAATAAAGCAGTTTTTAAAAATATTAGAAAAATCATAACTGCTAGAAGTTTCAATGAAACTGACATGATAACTATCATAAAAGAACACTTCCATCCAAAAAGAGTTAATGCTATTTATGTTGAAGATGATTGTATTTACAACATATTTAGAGAAACCGTTACAAAATTTTTTTCAAATAATTCTCACTTAAAAATTGCAAAATGCATAAAATGTGTTGACGATGTTTTCAATGAAAACAACCTTCAGGAACTAATTAAAGATGAGCATCAGAGAAATAACCATCGTGGTATTACTGAAAATTTCGAACAACTTAGAATGAAAATCTATCACCCAAAGCTTAAGTTAAGAATACAACAATTTATAAATAGCTGCCACATTTGCAACATAGAAAAATATGACCGCAACCCAATAAAACAAAATTTTAAAATAACTGAAACCCCTGACAGACCTTGTCAGATAGTACATATCGATGTTTTTTATACTCTAGAGAGAACACTTTTTCTAACAATAATTGATAAATTTTCTAAATTTGCCCAAGCAATTCGAATTCAGAACAGATCATGGGTAGAATTTAAAAGAGCACTTATTCAATACCTAAGTATCGTTGGTAATGTTGATCAAATCATAACTGACAATGAGTTAGGTTTTAAGGCATTACCATTGACGGAATTTCTAAGGCAAAGACAAATTAACATACACTTTACTTCAAACAATAATCATACTTCAAATGCTGACGTAGAACGTCTTCATAACACGATGAATGAACATATTCGACTACTCAGACATGATCCTGATAGAGACAGTGACACTGTAGAAGAAAAAATTTATAAAGTAATTATGTATTATAATAATACTATACACTCTACTATAGGATGTAAACCTATAGATTTCCAAAACGGTCTAATAAAAGTTGAGGATTTTCAAAAAATTAAAGAAAGAATTTTAAAATCAAAAGAAAAGACAATGTCAATTCGAAATAATAATCGCGAAGACTGTGAGATACAGACAGGAGACGTATATTTAAAAACTGAAAGGGGTGGAAAAAATCATGCGAAGTTTAGGAAAGTGAATGTAGATCAATTGGACAATGATCATGTAAGAACTCGAACAGGGCACAAGTATTATAAGTCACATATTAAAAGAAGAAGGAACTTATAAAAAAAAAAAAAAAATAATAATAAATTTAAAAAATTTTTTTTTAATTTGTCTTAATTTTTCCTTCATTATTAGAAAGAGGAAATAGGTTATTTACAAAATAAAAATATTTTTTTAATTTAATATGTGTATCATTTTTAATATGTAATTCCTGTATGTTATTAAATTTTTTTTATTTTGCTTTTGTATTACCTTTTTTGTACATACATACATATATACATAATATATACATATACGTATAAAAATATTTCCTCAGAGCGTCAATCTAACGATGGGGGAGTTATATGTACATTATGTATACATGTATGTATATGTATTCATGTATATGTATCTATTGTATTGTACAACTTGTTTATAAAATACTTTGTTGATTAATTTTTATATCATATCACCTTTGAAAATACTTTTAAAATATTATAAAAATTTTCATTATTGTTTTCCAGTTTAAGTTTGAATTTCGAAAATAAAAGATAAATAATAAAAATATAAAATAAAATAATAAATTAAATGTGTTTCCTTTTAATAAAGGATATTTCAAATAAAATTGAAATAAATAATAAATAAATATAAAATAAAAATATAATTTCTAGTCTCATGGATCTGTAAGTGACCTTGTTTTCCATCATTAGTTTCATTTTTGTGTCGTACTCGTCTTTGTACATTATAACGGTCTTATATCCTTTATCTGCCGGTATAATAATAAATAACTTTTTCGTTTTTTCATAAATCGTTAGAATTAATTTTTCCTTTGGTGTGTTATTATGTTTCTTTTTGAAATTGGTAATATTGTTGGCTACTAGAGTTCGTGCTATATCTTTCCGCATTTCTAAACTGCTATCCATCGCCTGGATGCAATGCTCAATGTCCGCTACGATATGTATTGGCGAAGAGTTATTCTTATCAACAGGTAGGGAAAACTTTTTCCCCAAAGACAGTAGCCATGTACATTCCATTGGAATGTAAATACTTGTTTTGTTTTCTAGCCAATTTTCATTGCAGAAGAGACCATGTAGTTTAAAGTATTTTTCTTTCAGTGTAGCTAATTTTTCTTTTTGTTCTGTTTTCACAGTTTTCGTTATGTGCTTTGCTCTCTCCTCTTGTTTTTTAATAAATGTGTGATAATCGTCATGTTGTAGGATGTTGCTGATGTAATTATTTATATGGTGCAGTTTTTGTTTTATTAATTTTATATTGGTGTTTGTTTGCGAAATTTCTAGGTTTAATATCTTCTTGTGAAAATTATGTTCTATTCCTGCTAGTTTTCCCTTTATGGTATTACATTTGAAAAGTGTAGCTACTTTCACAGTGGTGTTTTTTGTGTGTGTTGGTATTTTCTTTTTTATTTATTTATTTATTAGGTCAATAGATATTTACATCCTTATTGACTAAAATATAAATAACTGAACATTATTACAAATATAAAAATAATTGGTTTAACAATTTAGATATAAAGTAAGATTTCTTTTCAGTACGTTATTACTCTCAGATAAGTTAATAATGTAATAACATTTATTAAAGTTGACACATGCATGAGCATATACAGAACGGTAATATTTTAATGACAAGAGTTCAAAATTGCGGGTAGGTCTTGCAGGAACGTTGAAGTTTATTTGTTTAAGCAGCAACTCCGAATCAACATCGCCATGAATCAGGCCCAGAACGAGTATAATGCCATAACTCCTACATGGTAGTATAAATCTAAGATTTTGTTGTTGCTGTGATAACTTTTTTGTTTCGTTACAATAGTCTTTTAAAGCTATTGCTGTGTCGACACTGTACCAATACACACCGCCATCAAAACCATAATGAGTAAATGGGATACATTAAAAAATTTTACAATGATACCAAAGACCTTGTTTTTAAAAATTATACGCTTCTGCCTCATAGACAACAATTACAAAACGGTGTTTAATCAAATTTTTGGCATGCCAATGGGCAATCCACTTTCGCCTACTATAGCCGACATCGTATTAGATGGCCTTCTTGACGAAACATTAACAACACTAAGAAACAAAAACATTAGTATTAAACAAGAATGATCAAATAAAGATTTCGCCTTGCGCATGATTTACCGTTTGATGACGTAGTAGCCCCCTCGCAAAGGTTACCAAGTCTGTATCATATGAGAAATTTATAATTTCTTACAAAAAATTTATTTATTTTGTAACAGTTGGCAGCCCTGTAATTAATTTACTCAGAGAGTTTTAAAAAAAGTATTTCATCGGTGCTTAATAAACAACGAATTTCGTGTCATAGTTTATAATAAATACATATAAAAAATATTAAAATAATTAAAATTATAAAAAGTGTTTAAATTTGGTTGTTTAAAAGCTGCAAAACTAAGAAAAATAAAAAACAAAATAAAGTGAAGAGATAAGAAAGAGAGCAAATATGAAATGTGCAGTGGGCAAATGCAAACAAAGTAACAGCAAAAAAACAAGTGAGAAATTATGTTAAAACTTAATATTTTGAGTATTTTTAATAAAACGTTTGTGTTTTCAAAAAGCTGTATCGTTTTACAATTTTCCAAAAGATGAAACTCAAAGGAAGTTATGGGTAATCTTTTGCAAAAGAGTGAAGCCTGTAAATGTGGATAAAGAAATAATTTGTGCTTTACATTTCAAGCAAGAGGATTTTGAAAGAAACTTGAAATTTGAAATGGGTAAGTTAAAACAAAATTAAGTCTTGCAGTACATTACTAAGGCGTTATGAATAGGATTTAGCAAACGGCGTGCAAAAATATTAAAATCCCATGCAGTTCCCTCTTTAGACACTAGTGCTATTGAAATTGAAACGACAACTGCTAATGAAACTGAAGTTGCAAAAGTATATGAAAGACTATGTGAAACTGAAAAACAAAATGATATTTCGAATAGTTTTGAAGAAAAATTGGTCACGGAAAATGCTCCACGGCCGACTGATCTTGAAGATCTTGAAAAAGAAGATGGCCTCCAAACTTACAATAAAACTTTGGAAATGAAAATGTATGTACATTTTTTAACATTAAGCAAATATTTATTTGAATCGTTTTTAGAGATGCACTTCCCAAGGAAAATTTTAGGCTGAAAATAGCAAAAAGTCAGTGTGATGTCATTATAAAAAATTTATCATGTCGTATTCAGAAATTAAGCTTTGCAAACGTTAATCTTGAGAAGGCCTTGAGACGTTTGTTCTCTATAAAAAATTTTCTTTTTGAAAACTATATTTTATTTGCAGCAATAGTGAAATATTGTATTAAAAGTAATGAAAATCTATATATGGAATTATTATAAAGAATTTGTTTGCTTTAAAAAAATTTAGGTAGAAAAATAACAATTTGTCCCACTGTCATGTTTTTACAATAACATAATAGTTCTCCAACTGAATTTTATTAGCCAATCAGAGCACATGTTGAGTGACGTCAGAGCTCCATCATGCGCAGAAAAGTATTTTTATTTCAGCTTGTTGGCGTAATCTTTATTTTATCATTCTTGGTATTAAATACATAGTCAAATATGTAGATGATATCATCGCAATTATCAATCAAAAAGACAAGGACACAATTCTAAACATTTTAAACCAATACCATTCCAAACTTCAGTTTACTATTGAAATTGAAAAAAATAATTCCTTAAATTATCTTGACACAACCCTTTATAGGGAAAAAAATAAAATCTTATTAGATTGGTATTCAAAAGAAACTTCATCGGGCAGAATTATCAATTTTAATGCAACACAACCAAAAAGTCAAATAATAAACACGGCAAAAAATCTCATCTTCAGAGCCCTAAGCATTAGCAATATACAATTTCATGAAAAAAAAATATACAAAAAATAAAAGCAATCCTAAAAAGCAATAGTTTTCCAGAAAAATTAATAAATCTATTAGTAAAACAAACCATGATGAAACTAGAAAATAACACAACCCAAATTCCAACCACAGATCCCACAGAAAAAGAAACTAAAAATTATTACAGTGTATCATTTATTCCTGGCTTAACAGACGAAAAAGAAATAATATCAGCAGTCGAAAATAAAAACATTAAATTTGCGTACAAAGCAAACACAACACTTAGCTCAATTTATACACAAATAAAAGCACCCACAGAAAAACAGCAACAAAGTGACTTGGTTTACGAATTACAATGCAAAGGAAATAGCAAAGACAAATGCAACCTTATATACATAGGTACGACTAAAAGAAACCTAGAAACCAGAATGTCAGAACACAAAAGCGATATCGCCAAACAAAAAACATCAACAGCTTTATCAGCTCATGTTATAAACAGCAAACATTCGATTGATTTTGACAAGGTAAAAATTCTGGATAGAGAAAAAATAGAAAGAAAAAGATATACGATCGAGAGCTTACGTATACATACAGCAAAACATAGAGAGAACAATGAACAAAAAAGAAGACTCCGACAATATAAACGCTAGCTACATCGTTGCGATAACATAAAAATAAAAACTTGTGCTTGAAATAAATTTTCAGTAACTTAAAATAAGTAAAACACAAAAATAAAAACATGTATTCAATATAATATTGACTACAACACTGTAAGTTAAAAATATTTCTAAAAACATTAATAATATCATTGTATCACTGTAATTTGGAATATTTATGTATGTTCTTTTAAATTAAAATAGACAAAAGCCCCTGAAGAAGTCGACAAAAAATTGACGAAACGTTGGGTAAAAAATGTAATAAATTGGTTTTATTAACATTGAAGACGTTAGGCCTGATTAGCTCAAGATAAATACATACCTACATTGGAAGGGAAAAAAGCAAAAAATATTCATGTTTAACTTAAGACAATAATTTGGTTAACAAATCTGTCACATTTTGGTCAGTCGAAATATATTGAATGCAAATTTCATTTAAGGCGATTTTCTGTTTGGTATAACGAAATCTTATATCAATATGTTTACTACGTTTAAGAGTCATTTGGTTTTTAGCATGATATTGAGCACCTTGATTATCACATAGAATCCTGGGGGGTTACTCTCTATCGCGATGCGAAAGAAAAATCGTACGAAATCGAACAATTGGTACTTTTTAATGCGTTTGTGCATATGCCTTTCGCATTTAGTTTGTGTTATTTTCGCAAATGTGGCAGCACCGCACTCTGTAAAGCGAAAGTGTATGTCAAAATCGTTTGATACGTACAAATATCTTGCGGCAGTAAAATAGCAAACGCAAATAAACAAAAAGATGTAAGTACTTTGAAAATTATATTGTATATTATTTATTTTTTTAATAAATATATGTATATTAATATTTTTAGGGAAAAGCCAAAAAAGTTGCACACAAAGCAACGGCACAAAAATAAAAATGCGGAAAAATAAACTGAGTGTTTCTGGCACGGGTGGTGGTCCCTCCGAATTTTGCCCGCTTTCTTCCACAGAAGACCAAATTGTAAGTCTTCTTAATATGGAAGAGGCTGTTAACGGCATGCCAATGGCGTTATGTTTTGGTGTAAATGGCGATAACACTAACGATGTTTCATTAGTGGAAAAGGATGTTTCGCAAGAAAATTTGGAACCTCCACAGCATAATAGCAAGTTCAACGAAAATCTTCATGCTGCCAAACGTCCACGGCTTTCTAACGTCAATGAGCGTGATAATCTCATAAAAACCCAAGTAGAAAATCAAAACGTCTTCCATAAAGAAAACACTAAAGTACTTGGTGAAATAAGAAACGATTTGAAAGATTTGGTAAGATACAATAGAAAAATTTTTGAACTGAAGAAGAAGAAGCTGGCTTTTGCCAAAGAAAAATTCAAATTCCAAAAAGAATGCGAAATTCAGAAACAAAAACTAAAAATAGGAAAATTGGAATTAAAGAAAAGAATTTTAGAGTTAGAAACTACAATTTATATTTTTATTTTTGAAAATGATTTCCCACATATGCCGACGAAGTGCCTTTTTTAATTTAAGAATGTGATATACATTTGTATTTTATATTAGTATTTTTACCAAAGTTTTTATTTTATTTTGTAACTATAAATAGTTTTTGCTAATGAAGTGCAATTTTTGGTTTTGTTAATTGTTTTTCTGTTAATTAAATTCATATAATAAATAAATTTATGATCTCGAACTTAAATTGATTTTTATTTCATTTCTTATTTGCCTCGCAGTGCTTATTTGATCATTATTGGCCTCATTGTTATGAACTGCAAATAAGATCTCATTCAAAGTTTCTGTTTCAGCAACTTCGTTGAGTGGCAGATGAACGTTGAAATTTACGCAAATGTTGTGTAACGCACAACAAACGTTCATTATTTGAACAACTTTTTCTGGCGCGGATATCGGATATCCCGAATCGCCATTACAAAATCAAAAATAAGAAAAAATTAGAAATTTCGAATATTTAGATATGTATATTTTTAAATAAAGTACCAATAAGCCAAAAGTCCTTCTCTCCTCTTCCAAAACGGTCTTTTAGCTTTTGTTTTACGCTGGAAAAACTCCACACATGTGAGTCATGGCACGCACCACCGTATCGGCAATCTACAAATGTTATTAACATTTTGTGATTACAAATCTACAAAAAGTACAATCAAGATAAAAGTAAAATCAAAATTAATAAAGAAAAGGACTCACCACCATAGCGTTCATACTATGCTTTAATTTCCTATTAAAATATAAATGCTCCATTTTAGATGGTCTAACCATTTGAATGTGAGTGCCATCCACTGCTCCAATCACACCAGGAATGCCGCATGTACGGTAAAATGCTTTTTTGGTCTCATTTTTCTCTTCGGCTGATGCATTAAAATTTATATGTTTGACACACAGCACTCTCTCAATCACCGCGCATATCTCTGTCAAACAACGACACATTGACTGCTGAGATAACCCTAAAAGATGGTCTTGTCCAATTTGCTGTTGATAACCGCCTTGTCCAAGCAATTTTAATGCATCGCCCAATTTTATAATGCTTGGGATTCCTGTTGATCTTCTTAGAGCTTACAGCTCGGGCTGCATAGCGTTCAAAACATAAATAAACGCTTCTTTGTTTAGTCGGAAATTTTGTATAAAGCTGAAACAAACACTATTTTAAAACATTTTCCACAATCGATTTATTTTTCTTACATGCGGTCATTTAAGGAGAGTATATCGGATCTATCTCTTAATATTCTCCTAGTAATTCGGTCCACACGTTCATTTTCGTCTTCCAGCCATAAAGCTATAGAATCCATCGCAGTTTATTTTTATTTATTGAAGCAAATACAAATAATTACTCTATTTTTTTTAACA
Source organism: Linnaemya tessellans (assembly GCA_951800035.1). Classification (NCBI taxonomy): domain Eukaryota; kingdom Metazoa; phylum Arthropoda; class Insecta; order Diptera; family Tachinidae; genus Linnaemya; species Linnaemya tessellans. The sequence goes on from OX637532.1 coordinate 79,454,710, forward strand.
AAAAGCACGCTGTACAACAATTTTCTTTAAAATTTTTTTGTTCACAAGGTTTGACGTTTTATTTTGTCCTTCTCCGTTATTGTTTACTTTGCGGTGGCAGTGTTGCTTCATTTTATAATTACTTTGCGAAAGCGTTTGCGTAAGAGATACAGAGTACCAAATTGTTCTCTTATCGCATTTGCTTTCGCATCGCGATAGAGAGTAACCCCCCTGGTGGGTTGTTTCACTTTAGATTCGAAACCCATTTCCTCTAACAAGGTACGTTGAAATACAATCTCCTTTGTCCCTTGGCACATGGCAATATACTCGGGTTCCATCAAGCTGAGGGCGACTAATTGTTGCGAGGTACATTAAACTTTAAATTTTAAATTCTTTTACATTTTCACCTTTACAGTTCTTATTTTTGCATTTGGCCAATATGGTTCCTAAAGGCAACGGCGTAGATGCTGGCTTACAATTTGGCATGCCCACTCGTTTAACAATTCTGTGATATACCGATTTTAGTGTATTTTAAACTCTCCCCTTTCATTTTCTCGTTCTATTTCTAGTCCCAAATAAAAGCTTACAGGACCACGATCAATTGCATCAGTTTGCTTATTTAGATTTTGTAGTATATTGTCCATGGTGTTCTTCTTACCACATGCTAAGAGCATGTCATCGACATATGTATATAGGAATTATGTTGACTTAGCCGTTTCGTCTCATTACATAAACACAAGTATCACTTTGACAACGATTAAAACCAAGGCTTAGTATAATTTCGTTTATTTCTTCATTCCAGTCTTTTCCCGCATATTTCAGACCATATATCGATTTTTTTAATTTGCAAACTTTATTTTCATTTCTTTGGTCTACAAACATTTCTGGTTGATACATGTACAAATCTTCCTTTAATTCACCATTAAGGTAGGCTGAAACAATATCTATGTTATGCACTAATAAACCAAAACGTGCAATGATAATATTAATCTAATTGTACAGTGACACACAACTGGCGCATATGTTTCTGCATAGTCAACATAAGGCTTTTGAAAGCATCCTTGTGCTACAAGTCGGACCTTATACTTTTCGATTGATCCGTCTGGTTTCCGTTTTATTGAAAATATCCACTTGCTACCGATAATGTTTTTGTTTTCATGTTCTGCTTTCATTGTCAAATTCCATTATTTCGCATTTTTATGGCCTCTTTAACGTTTTTTGGTTCTACACATTCTTCTGTTATTTTATTTAATACATCAGATCTTTTATCTCTTTTATTGTACAACGAAAACGGTTTTGCAGTTATTTTGCATTGTCGTCACTGGCGGTGACTGTTGTTCATAAGGAGCGAATTTAACAACACCAAAAAATAACAAGACCAAAGTTATTAAATGGTGTGAAGCGTTTATTTCTATACAAAAAAGAAACTTAACTAAAATATATAAAAAATACAAAGTACTTTAAGTACTCACCGCAGTGCTTTTCCTTACGAACTAAATCTTGTCTTTAAAATAAATTAAGTTGTGCTAAAATTCTTTATGTACAAAAACAACCTTTTAAATAACGGGACAACTTAACGAGACAAAAGCACTGCAGTAGAATGAACATACAAAAGAAATTGATCATTTACACGTAAACAAATAGGCAAACAAGGGAATACAAATACATAATATACTTGTAAATGATCAAGGGACAAATAAACATTTAGGCAATTCACAGACTGATAATAAAATGAACAAATCAAGTAAATAAATTACATTAAATAAAAATAAATATGTTGAAGCTTTATGACCCATTAAGCGACATCCCCACCCCCGTGGATCGGCCACGATTCACTACTCCAGATCAAGGACCGCAAGTTTAGAAACAGGGCGCATTAAGACACCAGTGCTAGTACGGATATCAGCGCGACGAATAACACTATCTTTGCCCTTGTAGACCTCTTCTACTCTACCACGTCTCCAATCTCTTCGAGACACTGATGGATCACAAATGTGAACCAGATCACCAACGGCAATGGGCTTCGTACGTTGGCACCATTTGGAACGTCTTGTCAATGTGGGCAAATATTCTTGGATCCAGCGATTCCAAAAGTGGTCACGTAATTGGCGGGAGATGCACCATTGCTTTCTCAATAAAATAGGCCTTCCTTCTGGGGCTTCGGCAGGAGTTTGGGCTGTATTTGGGCAACCAAGCAAAAAATGGTTAGGGGTTCCTCGTCTTCGTGGCTCAACGGCAAGTGTGTCAAGGGACGAGAGTTCACAATATTTTCTGCCTCAATCAGGAAACTCTGCAGTGTGTGTTCACGAGGGGCAGACTCTTTCAAAGTTGACTGTAGCACACGTTTGACGCACTGGACCATACGTTCCCATATACCACCTTCTGCAGGATTATGCGGACAATTGAATTGCCAGTCAATACCTTTCGATGACAGTTCATCTTCAATTCGGGTCACATCAAACACTTCGTTAAACCTCTTAGCGACTTGGTCAGCACCAACAAAATTTTTGCCATTGTCGCTTCTGAGTCTTGTAGGCATGCCACGCCGGTTTATAAAATTGCGTATGGCAAGAATGCACGCATCTGTGGACAAGTCAAAGGCAACTTCTAGATGGATGGCTCTGACGGTTAGGCAGGTAAATAGAGCAACCCATCTCTTTTCATGGCGTCGACCAATGGTTATAGTTAGTGGCCCGAAATAATCCAGACCAGTGTATGTAAAGGGCCGAATATATGGTGTCAATCTGTCTTCTGGCAAAGAACCCATAAGCGGTGGCACCGGCAATGTAGTACGAAACCTGCAAATGAAACATTTGGAAACACACCTACGCAAAAATTTTTCTAAGGCGGGGAATCCAAAATGATCTTCTGATTTCACATATCGTTGCTTCGAAATTCTGGTGCTTCATCTTGCAGTGTACATGGGCCACAAACAGCTCGGTAACGGGATGAGATGAAGGCAATATAATCGGATGTCTTATTTCCATGGGTAACCAACTAGCTGCGTCCACACGGCCATAAACTCGAAGTAGTGAATTTTCATCCAAATATGGAGCCAACATAAACAATTCACTACCTTTTGGCAAACTTTCTTCAGATTTTAAATTTTCTATTTCGGCATTAAATCTATCTCGTTGGGCTTGGCGGCAGAGATACATTTCCGCAGTTTTTAGTTCAGCAGCTGTCAAACCAGTCCTTCCTTCTGGAATCTCTTTCTTTTGGCATCGATTTATAAAAAGTAAGACCCAGGCAACGGTACGTTTCAGTTTCCGATAGGACGAAAATCTGCTGAATTCAATAAGAGGCGAAATTTTAATCAGTAAGGCAAATTTTGGACGTAGCTCCTCAGTGTCAAAGCTGGTAGGATCAATGTTGACAGATTTAGGCCACTTATCTTCATCATCATAAAGGAAACTAGGGCCACTAAACCAGCTGGATTCATTTGAAAAGTTGACTTGAGACTTCATCCTCGTGGTTTGATCAGCAACATTCAGATTGGTTGGCAGCCATCTCCAATCTGCTGGGCTAGTGGAATCTAAAATTTCTGTGATTCGATGAGCAACAAAGGGCTTGTATCTACGGCTTCCTGAGCCAATCTAATTGATAACTGTCGTGGAATCGCTCCAACAGATGGTTCGAGACACCTTCATGGAATGATCCATCAAAATCTTATTCATTAATCGAGTGCCCAAAACAGCAGCCTGAAGTTCGAGCCTGGGGATACTCATCGCTTTTAGAGGGGTACATCTAGTTTTTGCAGCTACGAGGGATACTTCAATTTTTCCATCAGCATTTATGGACCTCCAATATGACACGGCACCAAATGCATCCTCACTAGCATCGGCAAAAACATGTAGCTCCAGTCGAGTAGGATCGCCATTTCCAAAATAATATCGAGGCACTTTTAGGTTAACAACATATTTGAGCTCTTGGCGCCAATTGTTCCACACGTCATACATTTCATCGGGCAAAGCGTCATCCCATCGGATATCATGTCTCCATACTTCACGCATCAACAATTTAGCTGTGACCATAAAATTGCTCAAAAAACCAAGTGGATCGAAGAAAGACATGACCACACTTAGTAACCCACGTTTTGTTGGGGACCTCAGACCTTCTATGACATCAGCATTCACGTTGTGGAACTTTAGCTCAAACCTGAAAGTATCATCTTTAGGTTGCCAGTACATACCTAAGACCTTTTCTGATTGCAGCTCCTTGATATCGCTGGAAAAGTTCACCGGCTTCTCCACTGTACCTTTAAGAGCCACAATTACTTCCGTCGAATTGGATGAAAAGTTTCGTAGCTCGAATTCGGCAGACTTATGGATGTCACGAACTTGTTGGGCAACCTCAATAGCTCTTTCAGTAGTTGGAAAGCTGTCGACAAAGTCATCCACATAATGATGATCCACTATAGACTTCACCGCACGAGGATATTCTTCACGATAGCTCAAAGCGTTGGTTTCTTTAACATAATTGGCTACGCAGGGCGAACAAGCAGCCCCAAATGTCATCACAAGCATCTCGTAAGTATCGGGTGGCTTCGTGTCATTTTCACGCCAAAGGAACCGTTGGGAACACCTATCTTCAGGAGAAACAAGGACTTGGTGAAATATCTCTTTAATGTCCCCACAAACTGCAACAGCACCAACACGAAAGTTGAACAAAATTGACGGCAAAGGCTTATATTCTTGAGGACCCTTCAACAGCATGGAATTCAGCGAGACACCTTCAACGGTTGCAGCAGCATCAAAAACTAGACGAAGCTTTCCGGGCTTATTTGGGTTGACCACTCCAAAATGAGGAAGATACCAAGTCCTAGAGCAAACACCAGAAGCTTCATTGGGCAACAATTTTCGTATATACCCCTTGGATACATAACCCTTCATGATGGACTTATAGGCATCACCAAATTCAGGAATCCTCTTCATCTTCCTTTCAATACCATTAAATCTATTTAAAGCCATGGAATAACTGTCAGGCAGGACAATATCATCGGCGCACCACAAAAGCCGAGTTTGGAATCTCTCTTCAACCGTCACTGTAGATTCCTTCATAATTTGACGAGCTCGTGTAACCTCCTTCGATTCTACGACTGGCAAAACCTTCACTCTAAAATTTTCGATTTCAAAGTAACTTGCCACCAAGTCATAGACCTTCTGTTCTAGCTGAACTGACAACAAACATAAATGAGAATTTAATGGCTTACCCTTCATCGGGCTAAAAACGACCCAGCCTAATGGTGTGTTGGCAGCATAAGGACCACTTTCTTCCAATGGCACAATTTCATCAGGAAGACCAAGGTGGCGGTGATCCAATCCAATCAGGCCTTAGGGGCAACACCATTGTAAGTTTTAATAGGTAAACCAGGATGAGCACTTAAGTCCATATTAAAACTTTGAGCCGGCAATTTCAAATTTGAGACACCATAAACATTTTTTAGAGCATACTTCCTTTTCTTGCCAATCCCACTTACGTGCAGATCTACCACAGATGCCATTTCCTCAGATGCCTTCCCAGCGTACCAGTGTAAATTCAATTTACTTTGTTGCCCCTGGAGGCCCAGTTGCCTCACCAAGAAGCTGTCCACCATAGTAACAGAAGAACCTTCATCCAACAACGCATAAGTTTCAACCTTGTTACTAGGACCATAAAGTATAATTGGCACAACTCGAAATAGCAGCACACTTTTATCTGCAGCACGGGACACACAGCTTAGGACGGACGCACTTAAATTTGTTGAACCACCTGAAGATCCCAACTCATTTGACACAGAATTATTTTCACCATTATTACTTTGACCATCATGTAATAATTTGTTATGTTTTCTTAGGCAACCATCAATGGGACACTCTTTTCGGTTACGGCAACTACTACTAGGATGCCCCGAGCCAAGGCAAGAAAAACATAACCTAAATTTTTTCACATTAGTCCATCTATTAGGCACGCTCAATGAACTAAATTTTTTGCACTCAAACAATTTGTGGTTACCCTGGCACATAGGGCATTCTTGTTTGCGTTGACCATCGACGGCATGGAGGACAACTTTTCTTTTTGGTTCACTATAATTTCGATTACCACTCACCCCTTGAATAGTTTGTACCAAATCAGCAACATCTTTGAGCCAATTGTTGAAATTCAGAACAGTTGGATAAGGCTTAATTGTTGAGGCATATCGGGCCCACTCCATTCTCTTACTCAAGGGAAGCTTGCCAACTAGTTCGTCCATTAGTGTAGGATTAGCCAAATGCTGTTGTCCATTAGCAGATTCCAAAAAGGCGGCAAGATTCTGCACCTTAACAGCAAACGGCACAAGCCTGTCGATAGCACTTTCACCAATGGGCTGAATTTCTTTCACTTGTTGCAATTGACAACGAATAAGCATTTCTGGACGACCATATCGAAAGCGTAGTTGTTCCATCACCACATTCACATTATCCGGATGTATGAGCAAAGATTTAACACTTTCACGTGCATCACCCTTTAATGCCTTTTGGAGGCGAACACAATTCTCAAAATTATTATAGTTGTAGACGGCAGTGGAATTGTTAAAGGCGGTTGAAAACATGGGCCAATCCTCAGGTATGCCACTAAACTCTGGTAAATCGTAAATTTTTCTATGCACTGCCATCGAACCACCATTTTGAGACACAATACTATTAGGCGGGAACATATGTGCTAATGGCGGTTGGCTTGCATAAAAACCAGAATTATTTGCATTGCAGCTAACACAAGAAAATGGCGTACGACGACCAGCGCAGTCGACGTTGGCTGAGGCAGAGTTGGCATCACTGGGACCTGTGGCTGGTGGCGCCATATTGGATGGCTGGGGCATTTCAGCGGATGAAGACGAATTGGCATTGAGGGCGTTGGACAATACTTCCTGGGCAGCCAGCAACTGAGCCTGGAGCGTATTGATTTGGCTTTGCAAGTTTTCCAAATGAATACCTGGATTTTGTTGATTATGCTGAAAGGTGCTGGTAGCCATGATGGGAGCGGCAGTGAAAGTGGTGGCTATGGTATCTGATGTTCCAACGGCGGTGGAACCTATCAGCACACCGGCAGCGGCAGGGATGGACTTATTTTGTTCACCTGCGTTGGCAGTACTTACGTTTGTATTTGTGACACCAGATGTAGAAGGAACTACTGGCAACGACATTGTTGTTCCGGCGGCAGAGGAACTGGTGGGCAACAATGGAGCTCCAGCGGCAGATGGTGGACCATTATTATTTTGATTTAATGCTGAATGCAATCGAGGGCTTTTTCTTACGGGCGATCGTTGCATGATGAACTCCAAAATTTTTTCCAAATTAATTGCTTAAGTGAGAACACAAAAAAACGAAGGAACACACACTTAAGACACCACAAATAATTTAAATATGTCCCGGCAGACGAGGGACCACTTTTATAAAAATTTCCAAAAATATTGTATTCAGCTGGCAGAATGAAGCACAAATATTTCTGCAAACGTTGAAAATATTTCTTGTTCCCACAGGCGAGGAACCTCTTCACCAAAAATGTATTTTCTCTTAGGCAGAGAACCAATTGACCCGGCAGGCAAGGGACCACAATAAATTTTTTCCAAATAACACCAATGTTCCGGCAGGCAAGGAACCACAAGATTTTCCGCACAAAGTTGCGAAATAAAATTTGTCGTCACTGGCGGTGACTGTTATTCATAAGGAGCGAATTTAACAACACCAAAAAATAACAAGACCAAAGTTATTAAATGGTGTGAAGCGTTTATTTCTATACAAAAAAGAAAATATATAAAAAATACAAAGTACTTTAAGTACTCACCGCAGTGCTTTTCCTTACGAACTAAATCTTGTCTTTAAAATAAATTAAGTTGTGCTAAAATTCTTTATGTACAAAAACAACCTTTTAAATAACGGGACAACTTAACGAGACAAAAGCACTGCAGTAGAATGAACATACAAAAGAAATTGATCATTTACACGTAAACAAATAGGCAAACAAGGGAATACAAATACATAATATACTTGTAAATGATCAAGGGACAAATAAACATTTAGGCAATTCACAGACTGATAATAAAATGAACAAATCAAGTAAATAAATTATATCAAATAAAAATAAATATGTTGAAGCTTTATGACCCATTAAGCGACATGCATTTAGCACATGTCATACATTGACATTCATTTATACAGTTTTTATTAAAACCCCGCACCATTTTCTCTTTTATCAATTTATTCATATCGCGAAAATTCAAATGTCCAAATTGTTTATGTCATAACTCATTTTTCGAACCGTCAACGCTTGACATCACATAGTCTTTGTTTGATTTCAAGTTTACTTTAAATAGAATAATTGACCGCAAAATATTAATATATTATTTGGTTTAGTTACAAATCCTTTATTTTCTATAAACTTAATGGAATTACCGTTCATAATTATTTTGCTGACCGACAAAAAACTTGACTTTAGTTCCGGCACAAATAATACGTCAGATAGTGTAATTTCAGCACATGCTGATTTCAATGTCACATTACCTATACCTTTTGTTACTAAGCACTCTCCAGAAGCTAAAAAATTTGTTGATGATGTTCTTTTAATGACGTAAACATATTTTTATTAATACAAATATGAGAGGATGCCCCGCTATCCAGTATCCAATCACCGTTAATCGGGTTTGACTCATTTGCACACAGCACTACAGGAGTGGTTTTATGATTTGAGCCTTTGCACGCTGCTCTAATATGACCACGTTTTCCGCAACCATAACATTTTATATTCCGCCGACGATTATGTTCGGAGTTTTCCTCAGCCTTTTTGGAACTTTTTCTCCTTGGATAATTTCCTCATCTATGTTTCAAAACTAGCACATGTTCCTGGTGTTCAAAGGTCGATCTTTCTCGTCTTCTTTGTTCCTCTTCCAGAATTTTAATTTTAAGTTTTCTAACGATGGTAACGAATCACGGCTCTCAATAGCAACCACAAAGTTTTCCAAATCAGGTGGAAGACTGCACAAAAGAAATATACTCAACAAATCTTCAGGCATATCAACATCGTTTGCTTTTAAATCACTAGCAAGTGCACAAAAACTATTAAGTTGACTAGAAAAACTTTCTGAAGTGTTAAATTGAAAATGCACAAGCTTTTTCTAGCACTCCCTTTTGCTTGGTATATTAGTATACTAATTATTTTGCTCCATGCTCCTTTTGCTGAGTTACAGTCAGCTGGTTTCACGCTCAACAATATAGCTGATAATGCCTTGTTGTCAACTTTTGTCCACTCTGCATTTCGTGGGTACACTACCTTCCACATAACTCCAGTACTCCATTGAAATAAGTAGACTCTTCATCTGGACCAACCACGATGAAAAATTTTCTGGACACAATTTTTCGATTTGCAGTAACTGACTCGACATATTTAAATTTTACTAATTATACAAATTTAAGACGTTACTACTATCCAATAATTTTTCACGAAAACCCGTTGCACTGGGCCCATAACCAATGTTAGCGAATAAGCCACACAGTGAGCAAATAAAACACGACCTTTCTCTATTAAATCTTTGTTACAACTTAACTTCAGCAAAAAGAAATGTTAATCATATAGTAAAGAGATATACATATAAAATTAACGGGATGGTATGTAAATTAAAGCAAAAGATAAACGTCCAAAATACAATACATAATAACTGATTGAATTCACAGCAACAGCAATAACTAAAGCTAGTATGAATTTGTGTTGTTTTATATAGATATAATGTACATTGAATTTTTATACATAACAGATCTCTTCATCTTCCCAGAACTTCCTCAATACGGCACTAAGATCCGCGTCTTCAGAGGCGACCACTTCAGTTGTAAAAGTATGAACCGACTTAGTTATTACGGGACCACTAAGTACCCATCCAAATATGGTGTTATACGCAGATGTGTTTCCGCATAAGCCCTTCCTAATACCATCAAGATTTGTAGCGTGCTCATAATCATTACCTAATATTAAATATATTTGCGAAGACTTATTGAAATTAGGGTCGGCCAGATCCAAATCTTCTAGCTCTTTAGTGCGTTGAAATTCGAAGGAATGACGTGGAAGTTTCTTTTGGCAATACTATAGCTTTCACGGACATTCTTGTCTTCGTACGTCCCGCATACGAGGTAAAACTACATTCTTTATTCGCCGACTGCTTCTGTCTTATCTTTTCAGCAATAAACGTTCTTTGAGAACCGGGATCTATTAACCCTCTTACAGTAAAGTATTCTTCTCTACACTCAATTTGCATTAATGCAGTACGTAATAGAATACTTTCGTCGTTGATGGAGCAATTCGCATGTATGCGCCTCGATGTACTAGGTTGCTCATCCTGAGATTCAATTCGTGCTGCATTTATTGAAAAATTTTGTCCAGAACCTGGTTTGGGAGAGTTTTCTTCTTTTTTCACGTATTCAGTCCTCTCGATCGTGCCTTGTGATTTTCTTGCCATGTGTAAAAGAGTATGATGAGACATTTTGCAGTACATACACGTGTGTTAACTTTTGCAATTTGCTTTTATATGGGCGTGACCTAGGAAATTGCTACAGTAATTATTTTTATACACATAATCCATTCTTTGCTGTTTTGAAAACGCTCTGAACTTCGGGCATGTTCTGAGTGTATGTACTATTTTGCATAATTTTCATGATACAGACGAACTTTCTTGAGCCATATATGTCTGTACTTTTAGAGCCTATGTTAGGCTTAAGCCATCCTTTGACCTTTGGATGCTTGTGACACGTTCAACAGTTTCATACCTGTTTATCAGGAGCTGTGACATTTGGGAGCTAACGAGGGGATGTGAGCGACTGTTCCCATAGGGCGAGGGTAACCTCTGGCAGTTTCGTAGAGATTAACCTTATGAGAATGGGATCCCAACTTTCCAATTGGACACCTAGGGTTGCCATCGTCGCTAATGAGTCATTGACAGACGACTGAATCCTTCTGATAGACTCGCTGTTCTCACTAGTTGCCGCCGGGATATCAAACAAAATTCTTATTTGGTTCTGCACGAGGACCTGCTTATTCTCATAGCGGGTCTTCAAAGCATTCCATGCTAATTCGAAATTATCATGGGAAAGGGGATATATTTTTACTATATCACCAGCTTCGCCTCTTGTTTTATTGCGGAGGTGATATAGTTTAGTAACTGGGGAGAATTTAGCGTGACTAATGTACACTGCCGTGAACATATCACGACATGAGGGCCACTGTTCATAACTCCCCTTAAAAACTTCTGTCACAGGGCGGTAGCTTTATACAGCTGCTGGAGCTATTGTGTTCTAAGTTTTGACCAAAGCCAAGATTAGGAACTGAATAACATGATGTTGAATGAAATCCCGCGGCATTAGGCTCCCCTGACCTCGCTGCTTTCAACACCTATTTGCCCATGGCACTGAAAGTAGGCGGATACATGCGCTGCATAGTCACCTTTCGCTGACTGTTTAAACTCTGGGTCCGCTGTTTCATCTCGGGACAGCATTAACTCCTGATAAGAAGCTTCCACCATCTTATACCTTGCCTCCAGATTTTTAATCTTGACTTCTAGAATTGACTCCGTCGGTTCTTCGCCTCCAGCTTTGCTAAAAATGTCGCAAAAGACGAGCAGATTTTCACAATCGAGGAGGAACACATCTTGAAGATAAGTGCTTGATGACTTATCCAACGACAACTGATCGGCCTTGGGGTTCATTATTGCGATTAAACAAACTTTTACGTTAAAAGAGATTCTACAATTAAGAAAGTCTGTGAGCTGTGCTACCTAGTCTGTGAGCTCTATTTTCGGATATATAACTCGGGACTTGGACACCAGATACTTCCTATCTGAGTGTGACAAAGGGATTTTTAAATAAGCGAGTTTTTGTCCTTTTAGGTATATTGACTTTGTGCAACAAAGGGTTACCGTGTAGTAGGTTAGGTTAGGTTAGCAGGTTGCTGGTGAAAGGAAAAACAGAGACCAGCCCACTTGGGTCCAATTATTTTGATCCCTTTGTGACACCTGTATTTAAGAGGATTGAAAAAAGGAAGAAGTAGGGATAGTCGAAAGTTAAGGTAAGAAGGATAGTAAGGAAGAAGATGGGATACATAAACCAGGAGTTATGGTCGTGCATACACGCCCCAGGGGAGTCAGCTGCTGAACCAGCCACTACTCCTAATAAAGAGACTCAGGTATCTCAGCCCTATCTCCGAAATGTCTCCAAAGCCCAGAGACTGTAGGCACTGCTCCTCCACAGCAGGACAGAAGCAGAGGAGGTGCGCAATGCTTTCCTCCTCCTGCTCATCATTGCAACTGGAGCAGTAGTCGTTATAGGGGAGCCCCATGCGCCTGGCATGGATCCCAAAGGTGGAGTGACCAGTAAGTGTGGCCACTATATTACGTAGATGACCTCTTGCGAAGTTCAAAAGTTCCTTCGTTCTCCTAGAGTCTAGGCGGGGCCATAAGACTCTTGATATCTCGCAAGTGGATTCTCTGAACCACCTGCCCTGAGCCAATTCCAATAGTGCAACATCAAAGCGGCTCCAGCAAGATGAGATTGGAATCCCACTTAGTTGGTCGATGTCGGCTTCCTGAAGTGTGGTTCCTCTCCCCGCCAGTTCGTCTGCCCTAATGTTGCCCGTGGTGGTCCCATGTCCCCGCACCCAGTTCAAGGTGATGCGTGAATGTTCCGCAAGTCCGTCAAGGGCTCCGCGGCATTCCTGGACAAGGAGGGATGTGCTATACACCCCCGTAAGAGACCTTATTGCAGCTTGACTGTCGGTAATGAATTGGATGTCCCGGTTCGATATCCGATTAAACCTTAGCCATAACGCTGCTCTTTTAATAGCAGATATTTCCGCCTGCAATACGCTACACTCATCCGGGAGTCTGAAGGACATCTCGATTCCAAAGTCTGGAATAAAGACACCCTTACCGACCCTGCCCCTCCGTTTGGAACCGTCCGTAAAAATCTGTACGGATCCGTGCAGTGGAGAGAACCCTTCCGTCAGAGAAAATTTAAATTTCCTACTGAGGTAGGGTACCGGAGTGCAGTAGTCGATAAGATGTGGTAGATTACCCATCGTGTCCAGAATGCTAGCATGACCCCATGGTCTATGGGTCCATGCGCCTATTGTGTTCATTCTGACTGCAGTGCGTAGAGCCAGCTTCCTAGCAGTCAGGTCCGCCGAAAGCCAGCGCAGCACAGCAAAAAGCGCCCTTGTTGGCGTCGTTCTAAGAGCACCCGTTATCATAAGTGCCATTCTACGGAGAACCCTCTCCATGTAAGATCGGTTTCTCGCTACGTTCAGTGCTTTCCACCAGACCACAACACCATAGAATAGTATAGGTTTTATCACAGTCCCTAGTATTCAATTTACCCCCTTTGGGCTTATGCCCCAGGTAGGGCCAATGGCTTTCCTACAGACGTAAATTACCACCAAGGCTTTCCTCACTCTTTCATGGACATTAGAAGTCCATGATAGCTTACTATCAATCACAATACCCAAGTATTTGACTTTATTCGAGAGGTCCAGGGTAATGCCATTTAGTTTTGGGTGGATGAATGGGGGAATCTTGTACCTTCTCGAGAAGAGTACCAGTTCCGTTTTTGTAGGGTTGACGCTGAGTCCGCATCTCAAACACCAATCGTTAACCCCTTTAAAAGCTGTCTACAGCCTCCGTGGCACAGTGTCTAAATGGAAACCTGATATTGCCACTGCAACATCATCTGCATATGCAACAGTTTTAATACCCATGGTCTCCAGACTTCTGAGCAACAGATTCATCGTTACATTCCACAATAAGGGTGACAGCACCCCACCGTGCGGGGTTGCCCTGTGGGCCCTCCTGGTGATGGTGGCTGTACCTAGAGTGGAAGTAATAATTCTGCGTGAGAGCAAATTTTCAATAAGCCGAATAGTCGTCCGGTCAATACCCAGCTCGCCTAGAGCGTGAATAATTGACATTGGATCGATATTGTTAAAGGCCCCTTCAATGTCCATGAAGGCGGCCATAGTATACTCCTTGTGCTCAAGAGACTTTTCTATATGTCCCACGAGCGAGTGAAGGGCAGTCTCAGTCGATTTACCTTTGGTGTAGGCATGTTGAGACGCGGAGAAGAGAGAGTGATTTATGGATGCTTTTATGTGAACATCAATAACTCTCTCCAGTGTTTTCAAAAGGAAGGATGTCAGGCTTATGGGTCTGAAATCCTTCGCCTCAGTGTGCGAAGTCTTCCCTCCTTTAGGAATGAAGATCACGACGCATTTAATCTATTTTGTTGGAATATATGACCAAAGGATACAAGCTTTATATATAGCCAGTAACCATGGAATTACCAGAGCTGCGTTGTGTTGCAGGTCCGCGGGAATTTTCCCATCCGGTCCTGGAGATTGGAACGGATGGAAACTATTTATGGCCCAGCATATCCTTTCCGCATCTATGTCAATGGAAGCAGAAGGCTGGCTATGTGTGGGATATACCTGCGGTATTACCACATCAGATTGGGAACCCGGGAAGTGGGTGTCCATAAGATCCTCTAACGATTCGATACCATTAGTGGTCTAACTGCCATCTTCTTTGTGGATGTAGTCGGGTATCGACGGCTGTTTGGCTAGGATCTTACGCAATCTGCAAGTCTCGGAGGTAGATTCTACACTAGTGCAAAAGCTCCTCCAGGTCTTACGTTTTGCGTTCCTGACCTCATTTTTTAATCTATTCAAGAAGGCTTTATAGAGTGTCCAGTTTCCCGTTCTCTTTGCCACGTAGAAAAGTTTGCGACAGTTCCTCCTGGTGACTGCTATATCCTCAGTCCACCACGGAAGTCTTTGCTTGTTACGTTGTACAGATGGCCTACAGGATAGACCTGTGGCCATCACGAACGCATTTGTCAGTGTGTCCACTGCTTTGTCAATGTCCGCAGCCTCCCCTATGGTTGGAGGATGCGCAATATAATTGGTGAGGATACAGCTCCCAATTTGTTCTTCGTCTGTTGACGCACAGTCTTATGTTACTACCTAAGTTGCCAACCGCGAAGGTTAGATAGCGATGGTCAGAGAAGGAACAGTCAGAAGAGACATTCCAATCTCGAATTAGAATGGCATGTTTTGCGCTAACAAGTGTTATATCTAACACCTCCTGTCTGTTCGATACAATAAAAGTTGGTTCTGAACCCTGATTTGACACCACTAGTTTATTTTCTAGAATGAAATTAAAGATACACTCACCCCTTTCATTTGTGTTTGTGCTGCCCCAGATATGGTAGTGCGCATTTGCGTCGGCTCCAAGTATTATGGGAGCGCTTTTTGCATTTGCAACCTGGACCAAGTTGCGGACCAGGTTACTTGGAGGTGGGCTCTGATGGTCGTGGGCCATATAGCAGGAGGCAAACCACACAGAGGTTTGTCCTGTCTCCCAGGCTGCAGTCACCGTATCTTCATCACTATAATTAGATAAAATGAAAATATTCAGGTTGGCTTTCGCTAGAATGCAGGATCTAATGTTCTTTTCATCATTACCTGAGTTTTTGGCATACAGCAGTTTGTAGCCCTTTACGCCGAGTCCAAGAATTTTGCCTTTGGAGGTCCATGGCTCCTGGATCAGCGCAATATCCTCTCCGCTCTCCGAGAGCCGGAGGGTCAACGCAGCAGACGCTGCCTTACAATGGTGAAGGTTGATTTGAATAACCTTCGCCATTTTAAACATCCGGGTCATAGTTGACAACGATTTCTGCGTCCCCTGGATTTGGGTCCAGGAGCGCGCTCTGGTCTTCCGCGAATTCCAGTCTCTCCAGGAGGTCTCCAATCAGACATGAGTCTGCTTGGGAACATCCGGAAGTTACTGATTCCGCGGTGTCGACTATGCCCTCCATTGTGGTAGCATTGGCTGACCCTTGCGACCCCTCCATCCGGTCGGGGTTTTCGGGATCGGGTTTGTCATCACTCCGGTATATACGGAGCCTGATGCCCATGAACCCATAGTACACGAGGCCCTGCCTACCCCGGAGTAGAGACAACGTCTCCTTGTTCAGGACCACGATCGCTTTCCTACGGGCACCTACCACCTCGAAAACCTTTACTACCCTCAAGTCACTGGTAGGTAGGACTGGGTTTCCTCTCCGGAAGATGTCCAGGATTTCCGCAGGGTCATGTGGTTCCGCCGGAATGATCGCAATTGCTCTCGGTCGGCGAGGAATGTCGCAGACCGAGATCAACTCCAACCTCGCGCCGGACCATACTTCCACTAGGGACTCAATGAGGTCCTTTAATTGTGATGTCGACGGCTCGTCCCTACATGAGACCAGTTTGACGTGGCCCTGGAACCAGCCGGCATCCGTAAATTGTGGCGAGTGCCCCTGATTCCCCTCTGGATTCTGCAGGTAGACATTCAGTAATTTTTGACAGACCAATCCCCATTTTTCGTGGTTGATTGAGCCGTCGCTGTTACTACGGTCAACAATAGCCCTTACCAGCGGGTTTCTTGCAACTTCGCTGTAAGGCCTATTTATAACCGTAGCCCCCTGCCTGGGGCGCTTGCTCGATGGCTGCGTTTTTTGCAGCTGTTGCGGCTCTTCCGCTGAGCGTTGCCTTTTAGGCGCTGAACTACTGATCACTGCAGCATTGGAGCCGCTTTGGGCAGCCAGACGGGCCTTGGCCCATGCCAGCGCGGATTTCTCCTCACTGGTTAAGTCCTTGGCCTGTTTTTTGCCAAAATGCTCGATATGGCGTCGAGCAGCTCGCTCTTCAGCGAAGGCTTTCCGCGCATCGAATTGTCGATTGCGCCTTTTCTGCTGGTTTTGCTCCAGCTGGTGTAGTGTATACATAGTATCACATATGCATGAACCTCACCAAACAGTCACAGCAACATGATATTCATAAATAAACAATAGTATTCAATAGTATGTAAACAAACTGAACTAGCTGAAAGTCAACGTCTTCTTGAGATAGGTCAGTAACGATTTTAATTGCAAACACACTTAGTCATAAACACTGGAATTTAAGTAACATAATATTCTTATACTTTTCGGTCAATGCTCGCTATTGTCAAATAGTTAGAATTATGCTGATTCGTATAAATTGTTACTATGACAAAAGTGAAATGGCATTGAACTTCAAATGTACACAGCCTGGTACAATGTATGTATGTATATTTGATACAATGTAATATTAATGTATGAATGTATGAATGTATGTATATTAGAATAAGTAGAAATAAGAGAAAAGCGAACTTCTCATTGTTAGTATATAAGCTGAGGAATTTGTTTAATAAATCATCAATTTACTTTGATCAATCAATCCTGCCTGTGTTTTACATATGAAACATTACATGGCGATCTTGCCCTTTCATTTATAAGGAATAAACAGCACTATTGCTTATCCTTTTAAGTGAAAAGGACCTAAATATAGACCCCCGCATAGAGAGCTTATGCTTAGCAGGGACCATTTATAGAATATAAAATTTTTTTAAATTTAAATCCTTTAATTGATGGACCAACCCTGGGAGGAACTTCTTAAGGACCTTGAAGAAGCAGAAGAACGCTGGAAGCGATTACTGAAGGAAGGTGCCTCGCGAGAAACAGAAACCCGAAATCCTAAACCTAGGACCAAAGCCCAGCAAAATCAGTAAGCCAAGAAGTGATCCAAAATACGAAATATTCCCCCTACCAAATGTTTCAAAATCGAAAGGCGGAAGAAGAAATAAAATAAAAACGCAACTTAGATGCCTCATCCATCAAGCGTCATACGCTAATAAAGAAGAAATCCATAAAATACAACAACAAATTGCAAATTTAAAATATGAATTAAAAACAATAAAACGCAACAAAAACAAAAAATAATGATACTATTTTGAACGTTTAGTCATTGTAAATATGAAATTTACTCTGATATTAATTGTAATTTTTATTGCTATTTTGTACATGATTAATGAATATATTAACAGAGAAATTCAAGAGTTAGAAAATTTCGCAACAAACATAAAATATAAAAATAACAACTTGGGGAAAATCTTGACCCATAATAAAAAGAAAAAAATCTACAAAAATAACAAAAACAAAAAGAAGAAAAAATTTAATATTAACTTTATTTAAATGGAACTTAATTTCAAGAAATTTTACAATGAATATATTGGATGGCTGATAATATTTCTTATAGTATTACCACTTAGTTACATATTGTTTACCAAATATTATGAATTTTTTTTGATGATTAAAAATGACAATTAAAAAAAAAAGAATTTTTTAAATTTTAATAATGATTGAATTTAACATTAAAAATATATTAATACTAATTATAATTATTGTTTTTCACCAATTGTCATTTATACTATTTTTAAAAACCATAAAGCTAATTATGGAAGCATTACTTTAAAATTAATAAAAGTAATGAGAACTTGTCTAAACATCTGAATAATATATTAAACTTAATTTTTGAAATGCATAGAATAAGAAATAGAAATAAATCTAAAAATCCAGTTAATTGGGACCATAAAGAGGAAAAAGAGCCAAAAATAGAAGAATGTGTTGAATGGTTAGCCAAGCTTTGGAAATCTTTAGGTATTGAAGGAACTCCAACTAAAGAAGATTATATTAATAAAACAAAGATAGAATTAGAAACTATACTACTGATGAGACAAGCAGATACATATTTTGAAAACTGAAGTATGCTAGATTAGTACAAAATGCATGATAGAAACTGCAAAAACAATTAAAAAAAAAAAAATTGTTTTTTGAATTTTAATGATTAACATAAACATTAAAAAAATATATAGATGGAAAAAATTAAATTATTAGAACAGATAATAATAAATGCTAAAAAATCACTAGGAAGACCATACACTATAGAAACAATAGAAGAAAAAAGGTTTGAAATACAAAACATAGAAAAGGAATTAAAGAATAATTTGGTGTTGGAAGAAAAGGAAAAAACAACGGTATTGGGTACATTCTCTACATTGAAGAGGGAAGCATTAGAATTATTGGAACAACACACAAGAAGAAGAAGCCATCAAGAAAAAACCAACATGACGAATTTAGATATAAATGAGTTATCCGTGATAACAAAATTAGTGCCTAAGTTTACAGGTAGATCAAATGACTTAAATGACTTCATTACAAATTTAGAAATAGTGGCATCAACAATACCATTAGAAAAGAGTACATCTTTCCTTAATTTCGTATACAAATCAAGATTAGAAGTGCGAGTACAAAATAGAATAACCACACCCACATCTATACCAGAATTGATAACAAACTTGAAAAACACTTATAAGCCATTAAAAAACTCTAACACAGTTTTAAATGAAATTAATAATTGTGCACAAAGAGATGGTAACGTATTGGGATTTGGTACCAAAATAGAAAACCTTATTGCGGAGTTAAATGCAATACAAATAACCGAAGAAGGAGAACATAACAGAAATGCTATATGTAGTACAAATGGTAAAATAGCATTCAATGCTTTCATGAATGGACTTAAGGATCCACAAATAATAACTACAACTGACGCAAGTCAAGTCAAAACTTTTTCTGAAGCGGTTAAAATTGCGGAACACGTTGCAGCAAGAACAACGCAGAAAAAGGTACTTCATCAGAGAGTAAACTACAATAGGGAACAAAATATTAAGGATAGACAGCAACAAAAATGTAGGAAATGTGGTGGCATTCATGGTAGTCGTTGCCCCGCTGATGGCAAGAAGTGCAATAATTGTGGAAGATTTAATCATTTTTCAAACCAGTGCCTTTCAAGAGTGCATCATAATGCCAGAAATAACAACAACATCAATAATAATACTAGAACAAATAATAACAACAATAATTATAATAGAACAAACAACTATAACCGAAACATTAACAACCAAAGCCGATGGAACAATAACCAAAGAAGACAAAATTGCAATAATATAAACCGTAACATTAACCAAATACAGGATCAGGGAAACTCGATTATCCCGGAGACCACACAGATGGAGTCTCCAGTGGGAACATATTAGAAGCAAAAAACGTATATTGCATTTCATCCAACCTTAGAAATTATGTAAAATTGAAAATAGTGGATGAAGAAAACAAATTGACATTTTTAATAGACACAGGAGCAGACGTTTCACTCTGTAAAGCGAAATTCCTTGATAGATATGAGGAGAATATAAATGATTATTGCAATTTGACTGGTGTATCGGATAGTATTATTAAATCCTTGGGCTCTACAGTTATTAAAATTAACATAAATAACAAAATTATTAAACACAAAATACAATTAGTGAAAAATAACTTTCCAATAAACACCGATGGAATTCTTGGACGAGATTTTTTTGACAGAATATAGATGTAATATAGACTACGACTCATATATACTCACTTTTAACTACAATAATGAGACAGTCACTATCCCGATATATGATAACACATTTAGAATTAATCAAATAATAGTTCCGCAGAGAAGCGAAATAATTGTACCATTTAGTATGGAATTGGAAGAGGATGCAGTGGTATTAAACAGAGAAATTGCTAGAGGGGTACACCTGGCAAACGCGATAGTACCAAGAAATGGATATCAACATATAAGAGTAATAAACGTTACGGACAAAATGGCTAACATTAAAAATTTAAAAATAGAAACAATTCCATTACAAAATTACGAAATTTTATCAATTAATAGCCATAAATACGAAAATCATTATACATCAGAAAGATTTAACAAACTATTAAACAAACTCGACCTAACAAACTTGAGTGGTGAAGATAAGGAAAACCTTATAACAATATTAAAGAAATATCAAAATATATTCCACCTAGAAGATGAATATTTAACAACGAATAACTTTTATAAACAAACTATAGAATTAAATGACAATAACCGCGTATATATAAAAAACTACCGTCTCCCACATGCACAAGCTACAGAAATAAACTCTCAAGTAAACAAATTGTTGGAAAATAACATTATAGAACCATCTATAAGCCCATACAATGCGCCTCTGTTGTTGGTACCAAAAAAGGGTCATACAGAATTGCAGAAATGGAGATTGGTTGTAGATTTTAGAAAATTGAACGACAAAATAGTCAATGACAAGTTTCCTTTGTCTCGTTTGGAAGACATACTTGACAGATTGGGTAGAGCAAAATATTTCTCAACACTAGACATGAAAAGCTCTTTCCACCAAATCGAACTTGAACAAGAATCTCGACCATGCACAGCATTTTCAACACCTGACGGACATTACCAATATACACGATTGCCATTTGGTTTAAAGATATCATCGAACAGTTTTCAACGTATGTTGACGATAGCTCTATCGGGTCTGGAATGCGAAGCTTTCTTGTATGTAGACGATATAATAGTCTTTGGAAGTAGTCTTAAACATCACAATACAAATCTCATTAAGGTATTCAACAGACTCCAACAACATAACTTAAAACTTAATGCTAGTAAATGCTGCTTTTTGAAATCAGAAGTAGTATATCTTGGACACTTAATAACACCAGACGGAATAAAACCAGATCCAGAAAAATTTGAAGCAATAACAAGATATCCAACACCAAAGAATGCAGACGAAGTTAGGAGATTCGTGGCCTTTTGTAATTACTATAGACGATTTGTTGAAAATTTCGCAGATATTACGAACTGTTTAAATGCTCTATTGAAAAAGGGAACCAAATTCAACTGGACAAAGCAATGTCAGACTGCTTTTGAAACATTAAAGAAAAAACTGATAAGCCCACCAATTCTACAATACCCGAATTTCGACAAACCATTCATACTGACGACAGACGCATCTAGTCTTGCACTAGGAGCTGTTCTGTCACAAGGAGAAATTGGAACGGATAGACCGATATCATTTGCTAGTCGATCACTTAACAAACATGAAAGAAATAAGCCAGTAATAGAAAAAGAACTACTTGGTATACATTGGGGAATACAATTTTTTAGACCCTACCTATACGGCAGAAAATTTATTGTCGTCACAGACCACCGTCCACTAATTTCACTATTCTCACATAAAAATCCAAATTCAAAATTAACCAGAATTCGTATGGAATTGTGCGACTATGATTTTGAAATAATATACATAAAGGGAAGTAATAATACCAACGCAGACGCATTATCAAGAATAGAATTAAATTCAGAAATGTTAAAAGAAATGATTCCTAATGAAATAGATGAAACCGTAAAAAAATCGCTGGTGATAACAAGAAATATGAACAAAAAGAGGATACAAAATGAGGAAACCAAAAACCTAGGTAAATACAAGAAAAATGAAAAGAACGGTAATACAGATCCTAATGAGCCTGATCAACTCAAAATTTGGGATTGTACATCCATAAACGATATAAAGCTTGCAAGAAAATTGAAATTTGTATTTGAAAAATCAGAAAAAGAAATGAAAATCGAAAATGATTCTGTCCTAAATGAAATGCGCATCAGATGTAGCGATAATCCTTATTATCTAGATAATATATTGGAGAAACTACCTTCTGTTTTAGGCAGAACAAAGTATGTAAGATTCCCACTAGAAAAAGGTGACGAAATATTTAAGAAAATAAGTATAGAAAAGTTTAAAGAAAAGTTAGACACGTGCAAAGAAAATGATGTAAAAATAATGTTAGTAGTCCTCAAAGAATAACAGATGAAAAAAGGAAAAATGAATTAATTAAATTGTATCACAGCACACCATGCGGAGGACATTTCGGAGTTAGAAAAACTTTAATCAAATTGAAACAAAAATACATATGGAAAAATATGTACAAAATGGTAGAGTGTGATTTATGTCAGAGAAACAAACAAGAAAGACACACAAAGGAACCGTTATGCATTACAGACACACCAAAAAATAGTTTTTCCACAATTGTCATAGATACAGTTGGTCCTCCACGACCTTCTGGAAACTATCGATATATATTAACAATGCAATGTGAGTTAACTAAATACATAGTAGCTGCACCAATGGAAACAAAGGAAGCCAAATCAATCGCAAAATGTTTGACAGAAAATTTAATATTGAAGTATGGCATATTTAAAACACTAAAATCTGACAGAGGTACAGAGTTTGTAAACGAATTAGTGAAGGAAATATGTACTTTGCTAAAAATAGAACATAAAATATCTACACCGTACCATCATGAAACACTGGGTACTGTAGAAAGAAACCATAGGGTTCTTTTTGTCATTCGTGAATGATAACTACTGGCACGACTGGATACCTTATTATTCCTTTGCATACAATATAACGCCTCACGTAGACACAGATTACACACCATTTGAGTTAATATTTGGCAAAATACCTACTTTACCAGGTGAAGAAATAATGAATAATTGCAATAGAACTTATAATTTAGATAATTGTGCATGTGAATTAAGAGTTAGAATTAGAAATTCACTAGAAAATGCTAGAAAACTTATAGAATCAGTAAAGAAAAAGAGACATTTAGAATCATATAACAAAACTAACAGAATAGATCTTAGTATAGGAGACTTGGTTTTGATAAAAAAGGCGAATAGAAAAAAATATGAAGCACCATATCATGGTCCTTACAAAGTAATAAATATGGATAATGTAAATGTAGAATTAAAAATTAATGGAAAAATTAAAACTGTTCATAAAAATTTATTAAAGAAATGTAAGAAATAAAGATTATTAAACGTAAGCACAAAATATTTTTAGCATAAGAATTGTAAACATTTATTTATAAAATGCAAAACAAAAAAAAAAAAAATTTTTTTTATTATTTCCATAAGAACATAACACTAAAATTAAGAACTATACTAATATTGTACCACTTAAATATCACACTACTTTTTTTAAATTAATAAACATAATAAGAATTTAATATGTATAACAATTATAATAATGTAAACATTGTACCACGCAGGCAGCACATTAACAAAAAATTTTATAAAATTACAAAATTTTGAAAAAAAAATCACAAAATTGTGTAATTTTAACTGAAAGAGCAGGGGTGTAGTGTATACATAGTATCACATATGCATGAACCTCACCAAACAGTCACAGCAACATGATATTCATAAATAAACAATAGTATTCAATAGTATGTAAACAAACTGAACTAACTGAAAGTCAACGTCTTCTTGAGATAGGTCAGTAACGATTTTAATTGCAAACACACTTAGTCATAAACACTGGAATTTAAGTAACATAATATTCTTATACTTTTTGGTCAATGCTCGCTATTGTCAAATAGTTAGAATTATGCTGATTCGTATAAATTGTTACTATGACAAACGTGAAATGGCATTGAACTTCAAATGTACACAGCCTGGTACAATGTATGTATGTATATTTGATACAATGTAATATTAATGTATGAATGTATGAATGTATGTATATTAGAATAAGTAGAAATAAGAGAAAAGCAAACTTCTCATTGTTAGTATATAAGCTGAGGAATTTGTTTAATAAATCATCAATTTACTTTGATCAATCAATCCTGCCTGTGTTTTACATATGAAACATTACACTGGCGCACCCACCGATTTTGGAATTGGTGCTTGTGGCACTGCCGGAGGTTTTCCGGTTTTCTTTGCTGGCCTTAGCCTTTGCTGCTGCAGATGTGCTTCGGCTTACGTCCAAGGACACACTGCGCAGTAATCTAGCCTTCTCTAGTGGGAGGGCTAGCGGTTTATTTTGTTTTTTTATTTTTTCTTCTTCAATTTTGTTCCCACGAGTTGCGCGTGACAGGTGGACAAACCACCGCAGTGACGGCATGCCGCGAGTTAGGCAACTATTTTTGGGTTACAACCGACCCGTGCCCAGGCGTCGGAGGGGAGCTGTTAGCGCCTAGTCCTCTTTAACCACTTACTAGCCATTCAGGTTCTCGGCACTGCTACCAACCACCTTAACCTTACAAGTGGTGTAGTTTTGGTTCGCGGGCTCCAACCCAGATTTCCTACATTCTTGAGGAGCATCTTCCATTGTCTAGAGCGGTCCACGACCAACAGTGTTGTGTGTTGTGTAACGCTCTTGGGACTGTAGGGGCTGCTACCGCCACGAACCCAAACTAAGGAATGTTGAACGTGTCAGATTCCTTCCCATCTCTGCCTCACCTTTGGTGGGATGTCGATAGAGGTGGGAAGTAGCCCCGGATGATGCCCCACTTGGTTCTGTCAGCCATGGCGCCTCTTTGGCAGGCTACGCCCAAGCTGATGAGATCCTTTGAATGGGGTTTTCCTAGTGTGGAGCCTGATCCGACCCAAACCTGTGGACGTTCAGTGGTGTGTGAAGGTGCACAAGTTCGAGTCAGACCCAAAGACCTGATAGTGACTCAGCTGACCACTTGTGCAGCGTATCAGATGAGGCACTATCTCGATCTTCCCCTATCCGCCACCTGGGGACGCGTCCGATGGGAGACTACAAAACTCCAGCACGGACCGTGTAGTAATACTAAATACTTCCTATCTAGTCAAAGTATATACTTCCAACGACGTACTTTAAGTTAGTGCTTTCTTTATTGCATTGCTTCTACTGGAATATTTAAAATTTATTTAAGCTTCTACGTATTTCCGACAGTGAACCTGGTTGATACGTAATTTTCTTTGATCGGGTGAGCAACATTAACGAATTAATATAATACTAATTCAAATTTTAATTTACTTTTATATATATTTTTTCCTTTAGGTGTGTGATAGAGTATATTGAAGGGATCAATTGACTTTACTATTAAGACAATATTTATTTTATTTCCAGAAATAAATTTTATTTCCTCTTATAGTTCAGGGGAATCGCACTATACTGGCAACCAAGGGCGGATGCAGCCTTCAGCTCAGGGGGTTTCATGTAGTTGAAATTCAGTAGATACACACAAGATGTTAATTTAAAATCATGGTAAAATTTTACAAACCTGATACCTAATATAAAATTATCATTAATACGAAAAGGTTTTAAACGATATAGTGTTAATATTACCTTAAAACACATTACAGTGCTATCACGATAATCCGGACATGCGATTTTACGGACACATATGTATATAATCCGGACACTGTTACAAACCGGACAGTACCACTTTTTTTACTCTATAATACGGACTGTAATTTTTTTTAATTTTTTTGTTTCATTCATGTTATACTCTTTGTATAATAACTTTTTAGTGTAGTATTCGTCTACGCGTGGAATTTTTTCAATTTTGCTTAGTTGATTGAGTGTTTTTGTTGACATAGGTTCGCAAAACTTATTAAAGTTTAAGATATACATATTGTTACAAAGTTCAAAAGTAGATTTAAATATAACGACAATGTGGCTATATGTATTTGGCTGCACTGCAACTCATCTCTAGTTGTCAAAATGTTACAACCCTGGTCAACACAATGCAGATAATATTTGAATTAACGGAAATGGAATATTCCGGATACAGCGTTGAGAATATACAAGATCATTCGAGGCTGTGCAATAATAGGTGGAAATAACAACAACGAAAAACCTAGCAACAACAATGCTAAGAGATGATGATTTATTCTTAATGATCTTGTACGCAAGTATTCGCTGCTAATAAAAGTTAAACATGTACACAAATATACACAGCAATATACACACAAATATACACAGCTCATACACACATAGCACAAGAAGAAACAAAACTACGCAACTCAGAGACCACTCATACATAAAACCTCACATAGTTACCATAAGCAAGGAAGGAGGAGCTGATTATGGTCCAGGAACCCTGGGTCCACCAAGGACGGGTTCATGGACTGACACTAAAGGGCTACAAGCTATTGTTTGCCAAAGGCACAGGTAATATTAGATCTTGTATCTTGGCTAAAAACTCTTTGCGTATCTTTATCCTATCTGATTTCAGTGATGGGGATACTGTAGCAGCTGCTCTGGAGACCCCGTCCGGTACGGTTTGGGTGGTCTCGAGCTATATGGCGCATGACCATGAGGGCAGTCCACCAAATGGCAAGGTGCGTGGCATTGTGTCAAGGGCGATAAGCACGAGGACGCCTATAATAATAAGTGCTGACGCCAACTCACACCACATCTCCTGGGGTAGTAGCGATACTAACGAGCGGGGTGAGTGTCTCTTCGATTTCATTTTAAATAATAATCTTGAAATTGTCAACAGGGGTTCAGAACCCACTTTTATTGTGTCTAACCGTAGAGAGGTTTTAGATGTAACATTGGTTAGTGCAGAGCACACCAATCTGGTTAGCGGTTGGAGGGTTGCGGATGACTGCTCCCTATCCGATCATCGCTATATTGACTTTAACATAGGGTTAGGTGTAAGTAGATTCAATCCTATAGTTAACAGAAAGAAGACTGACTGGGAGCTACAGAACAGTGTACTCTGCAACTCCTTATCGACGTCTCCAACTATTAGAAATATTGGGGACATCGACTCTGCTGTGGAGATTCTAAGTGAATCGTTCCGCTGTGCTACTAATGTGGCTTGCAAACCAACGGTTTGCAGGGGAAGGGCCAGACCACCATGGTGGAGCCCGGAAATTGCACATTCACGAAAGGAATGTCGTAGGCTATTCAACGAGGCTAAACGATCAGGCGACTGGTCGGCATACAAAACCTCTGTGAATCGCTTCAAGAATCTTGTCAGGAACGCAAAAAGGAGGTCTTGGAGGGCTTTCTGCAGTAATGTGGAGGGTTCATCTGAAACCAACAGGCTGCGTGAGATGCTATCAACCGCACCGGTTGTACCCAGCTACATACAGAAACCCTGTGGTAACTGGACCATGAGTAGTCAAGAGACGCTAAGCGTACTACTCGACACTCATTTTCCTGGCAGCCAGGCGGCACCTTTAACAGGCACTGCCGATGGCAGCTTGGCGACAGGCGCAGTCACAACTCCATTGGATATGGATAGGCTCCGCTGGGCTGTACACAGCTTCGATCCGTTCAAATCTCCGGGACCAGATGGAATAATTCCAGCGGATCTACAGAGAAATGCGGACATTGTCCTACCTTGGCTCACGGTAATTTACAGTGAATGCCTTAGTAGGGCTTATATACCTATATTTTGGCGTACGTGCAAGGCTGTCTTTATCGCGAAAGGGGGTAAGACGTCACACACTAAGCCTAAAGACTTCAGACCGATAAGTCTTACTTCTTTTTTACTCAAAACTTTAGAAAGAGTAATTGATATTCATCTGAGAATGACCATTCCGAATGAGCTTCTCTCCAAATCACAGCACGCCTACACTAAAGGCAAATCTGTGGAAACGGCACTACATTCTCTAGTGGGCCACATACAAAAATCTCTTGAGTATAGGGAATTTACTATGGGGGCTTTTCTGGACATAGAGGGTGCTTTCAACTAGGTCAACCCCGATTCCATTATCAATGGGATGGCAGCGGTAGGGATTGATTACAATTTATGCCGGTTTGTTAGAAACTTACTAACTTTCAGGGTAGTCAGGGCCTCGATTGGGGATGTCACTGAGTATAGGGCAGTTTATCGGGGCACTCCACAGGGAGGTGTTCTGTCACCTCTGTTGTGGAACCTGACCATTAATTCGCTTTTGCTAAGTCTAGAACGCAGACAGATTATGACTGTCGCATACGCGGATGACGTAGCGGTGGCGATATCGGGTAAGCACTTGGATACCATATCTCAGTGTATGGAGTCTGCGCTGGCTCTGCTGAGTAGGTGGAGCGTCAGCTGTGGGCTCGGCATCAACCCAGCCAAGACTGAGTTGGTGCTCTTCACTAGGAGGTACAAGACCGATAGCTTTATACACCCAAAGCTTAACGGCACCTCCTTGGAACTATCTAAAACCGCCAAGTACCTGGGTGTGATTCTGGATAGTAAGCTATCATGGAATCAGAACATACAGGTGAGAGCGGAAAGGGCCTTAGTGGCTATTTATACATGCAAAAGGGCAGTAGGCCTCAAATGGGGTATCAACCCTAAGGGGATCAATTGGATCCTTGAAGCTGTTATTAAACCAGTACTCTTTTACGGGGTATTGGTTTGGTGGAATGCGATGGACAAGCAGGCTCATCGCAGGACCTTTGAAAAAGTCTTTCGGGTCGTAGCGAGACTGATGACAGGCGCACTACGATCTACACCAACGGGAGCAATTTTTGCAATGCTAAACTGGCTCCCGGTTGACATTCTGGCCAGACAACTGGCTCTATTCTCAGCGGTCAGGTTGAATACAGTATGTCCATGGACTAGGACTGACTATGGGCATGCTAGGATTTTAAGAGAGCACTCGGAAATCCATGCCAACATTGACTACTGTGTACCAAGATCCTTCTTTGGTGGACTTTTCCGTTCCATTGTCGTTGACAGGGAACAGGAACAGGAGTAGACTTTTCACTGACGGATCCAAAAGGGGAATAAGAACGGGCGGAGGCTTCTATGTGGAGAACTTCAATGTTAGATCTCCATTCCGGCTCCAGGACGGTTGTACTGTCTTACAGGCCGAAATCTCTGCTATTACTCGGGCAGCGAGGTGGCTAAGGTACTATAGGATATCGAATGATATCTTCATTGTTACCGATAGCAAGGCAGCCATCTCTGCTATTAGTGGTGTGTACAGTAAATCAAAAACTGTGGTCGAATGCCGACTGTCTATCAACGAGATAGCGAGACATTCGAGGGTGACACTGGTTTGGGTGCCAGGGCATTCTGGATGTCCAGGCAACCATACTGCGGATGAGATTGCCAGACAAGGGACTGAATTGAACAGTTCAATGATCAGTCACTTCACTGGCATTCCATTAGCGCGATGCAAGTCTCTGATTCAAAGCGAATCATACAAACTAGCTCAACTTAGGTGGGATAGTGTGGCTAACTGTCTCGTGGCAAGAGGCACGTGGCCCCATTACGATTTGCGCAAAACGCGCGACCTTCTCAAATTTGATAAGGCGCGCATGCGTCAACTGGTGACTGTTCTGACAGGACACTGTAGCTTTGGGACTCATGCTAGGAGGATGGGTCTAATATACAACGACTATTGCAGAAGTTGCAATGATGAGGAGGAGGAAGAAACTGTCCTCCATCTTCTGTGTCAGTGTCCTGCCCTCGCTAATGCAAGGGCAGCGGCGCTGGGCTCCCGATTCCTGTCAGACTTAGACAGCCTAGCAAACATGGAGCTTTCAGGGATATCATCCTTCCTCAGGGGTACAGGATGGTTTGAAACGGCAGAGGACCTCCCTTAAGAGGTCCTCTGCTTAAGGGCATCACAAAGGGACTGAATTGACGGACCCAAGTGGATTGTCCCGCCAGGGACAACGGCCCTCTAACCTAACCTAACCTACCATAAGCAAAACACACAAGACAGCATTGTCATATATACAAACACACGTATATAGCTACATGTTAAGTAAAGCACAACCAGCAACAACCATGACCAGATGCTTCGCGAAGTTACCAGACGACGTCATTTTGCTATATAAAGTCGCTGCCAGTACTCAGGGGGATTAGTGTGATTCTAAATCTAGACGTGTTAACATCTCTAAGTGTCTAGTAGTACAAATACTCGCGTTCATTAAGTAGTAAATAAAGTGTTGCCGCATTATATTTCTAAAGTTAACTGTCTGTGTTTTTAATATGATGCAATTAAATGAATCCTTGAAGGATAAGTAAAAAGCGTTTATACGAAATGGTCTAAAAACGTAACAATTGGTGTCAGAAGTGGGATTGCAAAAATAATTAAAAGGACATTGCCATTTAAGGAAAAAAAGGACATTAAAAAAAATAATAATAATAAATAATCATGAAATTTGATGAGCTAAAAGTTGAACAGCTAAAAAAGGAGCTTAGTAAGCGGGAATTGCCAACAGCAGGTAACAAGGCTGAAGTGCAGAAGAAGCTGATAGATCAGTTCAAGAATTTTGGCATGGACATCGCGACATATGAGTTTGAGGACAAAGACGATGTAGAGGTATGTCCTCCTGCTACGAGTAGCAGCATGGACATAAATTCAATGTTCGCTGCTATGATGATCCAGATAAAAGAAATCAATGATGCACAAACAAAAATGTTGGAGTCAAATAGAGCCACGAACGAGACTCTGGTAGAGGTTTCGGACGCCATTAATGGGAGGGTGGATTCTATTGTGAATAAATTCTCAGAGCAGGCAGATAGAGTCCAACATCTAGAAAGCGGTGGCCTGGAACAACATGCAAAAGAGTTTGAAGAAAAATTGCATGCTCTAGAGGACAAAGTGCATAACCTTGAGTGTAGTGGCGGGCCAGGACGAGCAGTTGCGGAGGTTTCTGCGCGAATAAAAGCGCCATGCTTTGACGGCAGCGTACCATTGGGCGTCTTTAGATTCCAGTTCGAGATGGTTGCTAGCAGAAATGGATGCGATGCTGAAGAAAAGGCCATAGAGTTGATTTTGTCCTTAAAGGGTACAGCCGCAGAGGTACTTGAGACCGTGCCAGTGAGCAGCAGAAACAACTATAATGAAATAATGGCAGCATGGCAGCGCAAGTATGGTGGTGAGCACAAGTGCGATTTATACAGAATGGAATTGCGATGTAGAGTTCAAAAGCCTAACGAGTCTCTACAAGATTTCGCAATGGAAATCAAGCGTTTAGTGCAGCTCACATATCCAGGCGAGAGTCACCCGTTCCTGGACCACTTTAAAACTGAGGCGTTCGTTAATGGCATTTGCGACAATGATGTTAAACTGGCTGTGTGCGCAACGCAGAAATCCACTTTCGCTGAGACCGTTTCATTTGCGCTGGCTCAAGAGACTGCTAGGATGGTTTGCAAGCCACAGATATGTAAGGTGCGGAATGTGGAGGTTTTGTCCAAGAATGATAATAACCTGGTCGCTAGTGTTAAGGAGGCAATACGACAACTGTTGGCGGAAAGTGCTTCCAAAGAAAAGCCTAAATGCTTTAACTACGGAAAAATCGGTCATTTTCAGCGCAACTGCAAAGCATCAAGAAAAAGAGGTAGATCTGTTTCGCCACCATGAAACATTAAACGATTGAACCTAGAACAACAGCAGCAACATCATGAGAACCATCCAAATCAACGTGGAGGCAATCAACAACGCAACAGCGGTAATTATTGTTTCAGTCGTATGATGGAAAATTATATCATAAATCATTACAACTAACGCAATAATCAGGGCGGTAACCTTAATCGGCGCAATGGGAATACCAATCGTGGCAATATGCCGAGCAACAATATGCGCAATTATGGAATGGGGCCACGTTCTAATTTGCGTAATATAATTGCCTATAGATCGGCTAATGGTCCTAGTG
Source organism: Linnaemya tessellans (assembly GCA_951800035.1). Classification (NCBI taxonomy): domain Eukaryota; kingdom Metazoa; phylum Arthropoda; class Insecta; order Diptera; family Tachinidae; genus Linnaemya; species Linnaemya tessellans. The sequence goes on from OX637532.1 coordinate 79,486,871, forward strand.
TAATTCAGAAGCCTTCAGGTAATCCCATTAAGTTTGAACAAGATTTCGATTCTGAACAAGCAAATACTAAGTTCGAAGAACTTCGCTCACGACTACCAAAACTTAAGGTGGGCGATGAACCCAAATCAGAACAGATGAATGGTGAACATGAAACAAGAGAGAAAGAAATTACTGTAGGCTACGATAAGACCAAAACATTATTTGATAATATTTCCGGTAACACTGCACAAGTTCGTACAAAGAATAAGAACTATGATTGGCGCCAGGAACGGATATTGAATGGTGAAACATTTGGTGTGTCATCTACAAGGCGCGGAGTTTATAGAGGACGCGGCACCTACTACAATAATCGTAATATAAGCAATTACAGTGGTGGCAGTTACAACAATCGTGGTTATTATGGCAATAATTATCGTAATCGCAGCAACAATCGGAGTAAGATGCACAACAGAATCAAGATGGTCAGTGACAATATGAAGGCCTGACAATTGGTGACACAACGGAAGAAAGGATTGTCCCCAAAATTACAGGTTCACTGGGATGGCCCGTATAAAGTGATTAAGAAATGCTATAGTCCGAGGTCGAAAATGAAAATAGTACACCTCGAACGATGTGCGCGCTATGGAAGAGGTGATTGTATGCCTATTCAAGTCGAACAGGATTAAGTGGGCGGCAGTGTTACAAAGTTCAAAAATAGATTTATATATAACGACAATGTGGCTACATGTACTTGGCTGCACTGCAACTCATCTCTAGTTGTCAAAATGTTACAACCCTGGTCAACACAATGCAGATAATATTTGAATTAACGGAAATGGAATATTTCGGAAACATCGTTGAGAATATACAAGATCATTCAAGGCTGTGCAATAAGTGGAAATAACAACAACGAAAAACCTAGCAACATCAATGCTAAGAGATGATGATTTATTCTTAATGATCTTGTACGCAAGTATTCGCTGCTAATAAAAGCTAAACATGTACACAAATATACACAGCAATATACACACAAATATACACAGCACATACACACATCTCACAAGAAGAAACAAAACTACGCGACTCACAGACCACTCATACACACAACCGCAAATAGTTAACATAAGCAAAACACACAAGACAGCATTGTCATATATACAAACACACGTATATAGCTATATGTTAAGTAAAGCACAACCAGCAACAACCATGACCAGATGCTTCGCGAAGTTACCAGACGACGTCATTTTTCTATATAAAGCCGCTGCCAGTAATCAGGGGGATTAGTGTGATTCTAAATCTAGACGTGTTAACATCGCTAAGTGTCTAGTAGTACAAATACTCGCGTTCATTAAGTAGTAAATAAAGTGTTGCCGCATTATATTTCTAAAGTTAATTGTCTGTGTTTTTCATTTGATGCAATTAAACGAATCCTTGAAGGATAAGTAAAAAGCGTTTTTACGAAAAGGTCTAAAAACGTAACAATATTTTTAAAAATTTCTTTATATAACTGCACATTGTAAAACAATCACCGTTATTGTGTTTGGCGTTTAACGCCAGAAAATTCGACAAATTGTAATAGCTTAAAGACAAAAAGCTAAATTTTCTTTAATCTATTACAAAACGTCGAATATGTAGGCGAAAAACGCCAAACACAATAAAGGTGAATGAATAGTAATAGCAAGAGATAACATGAAAGTTTAAGAATAAAAAAGAAGTGTGAACTATTGGATGAATTAGTGACAGGCAAATCAGTAAGATGTGTTGTAGACAAATTTGGCAAAAAAAAATCGATCGTGTTCGATATTAAAAAAAAAATAGTGCTGCATTAAAACAATATTTTTCATATCAAATCAGCATATATATTTTACGTCAATTTAACGTAAAAACTTTATTTAAAAAAAAATTATTCATAGAATTATTCATTTTGTTGTTGAAATTTTTCACGACTTACTCGAAAATGTCTAGCCACTTGCATTGACAATATAATAGAAACATACAATAAAGTTCGTAAGACCGTGGGTGCTGTTGGCTGAAGTAGTAGAACACGAGACTATGAAGCGGAGGGTCGTGAGTTCGAGCCCGCGCTGAGTTATGAAATATTGCGTTGAATTCTTCTGAACAGCATTATTGCGTTTTTGTGTTAGTTGTTGGCAGCCTGTTTCAATGATGAAGGCATAGTCACTGATCACTGAACATAATTGACAGCGACTGACACTATCATGTACTAAAAGCAGAGTAACAGCACCCACCTTCATCGGCCCTGTAGCAAAAATTAGCCGGCGAAGTGAAAGGTTGAAATAGCTACAGAAACAACTGTCTATCTTCTCCACTTTCCTAATCTGTCCCCTCAATACCATCCCCTCGTTTTCAGTTCCGGTGCAATGCATTGCATATATAGGGTTCATCCCCTGAGTGCTGGTCCAAGATAAAAAAAAAGATCGAAAAGGATAAATACATTTTTCCATTTAATTTTTTAACGGCCAAAACATGCACAATTTTTTCAGCCTTAAGTTATGCAATCGATTTCTAATAAATAAATTTGTTATTGTTTATTTTTTCACTAAAGCGAAGTGAGTTTCAAACAAAACGTAGTTGTGGGCTAGCTTTTGGTTTTCAGTAATACGATATATCCAATAAAGCGATGTTTCGCTTTAAAGTGAATAAGACTAGCTGCGTTTAAAATCAGTGCGGGGACTTGCATCGCTTTCAGTAATCCGATTTTTTTCAGTAAGGCGTGTTGCGCTAAAGCGGATTCGACTGTATTTTAAAATTTAAATGATCCGCACAATAAACAAGTAAACTTGTGTAAATTTCATATACATGTACATAAATGATTTTTTTATGTTTCTAATAGACCGATACAAAGTAGTGATGAACTCTTCATACAAGTATGTGTGAGGCGACTCGAGATCGAACATCTTTTACTCACATCATACATGACAGTTTTTATTCTCTTTTGACAACGCAGCAAAAGTGATTGTTGAATGAAAATAGTATATCGGCGAACGCATCGTTTGCTTAATTGTCCGTGTGGTAATCGAACATGTTTTATTCAAGTGTTTATGCAAACAAGAGTTGACTTCAGGGATGGAAAAGGGCTATTTTGATTTTGTACCAATTAACTAAATAAAATGTACTTTTCATACCATGACGGTACCATTTTTTATATATATTATATTTCTATAAATAGAAATTCAAAAACTTCTCTACACAAGTATACAACAAAAAAATATTATATACATAAAAATCTAGGAATCAGTTGATTAAATTTTATTCAAAAAGTCATACAATTTAAGATAATACATTTTCTGGTAGTTTAAAATTTAGGCAACGAGACATTGATTGAAAACTTTTTCGGTATTTGGAAATCAATTATTATACCCTTTTGCAACGTGATTGTTTTTGAATCAAATGTAAGGCAGCCTAACGATGAAAAATGTTTCTGTTACGAAAAATTATAGCAAATAATTGTAAGTCCGTTACTTAAATGAGCCATAATTTAGCAGAAATATGAGACATAAGACACTATTTTGAAAGATTCGGGTCAAAATAAATATATAGAACAAGCAGAGGAATAAGAAACGATCCGAAAATTTCATGAAGTGCCGACTGGAATACTGTATGTAATAAAAAGTTGACACAAAATCTTTGATTATGTAACCGTATAATTTACAAAACTATTTTATGTTTATTAACTGATTCACTGAGAAAAAACAAAAATTGTAAAGCATAAAACATTTTTATGAACTAGGTGTAAGCTTTTGATTGAAATATTTAAATTGTACCAAATTAGTCGTGGTAGTACCACGGTACCAACAAAGTCTAATTGTACAAAAAAAGTACAATTGTATCATGTTTTCCATCCGTGGTTGACGTTGAATAAAATCAAAGCAGAGGAGTTAGACCCCTTTCACACACATCAGGTTTGACTCGTCAAGTCTTGATCTTTTAGAAGAGAGCGGTGAAGAGCGTGAAAAGGTGTACAGTCTTGACGGTACTAGTCAGTTTTTAAATTTTCTTTTGTTTTATCATCCGTAATATATTAAATGAATGTTCAGCAATGAAGAAAATCTTGCCATGATGTTTCGTATGTGAACGTAAATGCAGGTTCGGAAGAAAATTGAAGAAAAACTGATAAAGTATACCTGATGTGTGTGAAAGAGGACTTAGTTTAATACACAAGTTATTTTAATACACAGCAAGCAAACACTTATCTATGTATGTATGTACATACATAATTTTGCCTTTGTTGTACATGAATACTTGTTCATACGGGCTAATTTTTGCTTTTTGTATTTTATTCATGATAAAAATACTTGTTGCTGAGCAGAACTTTTCTTTATTCATCATCAAAACAATATTTATTTTAAAAAATATTTTTTTTAAATACCTATGTAATATGTATTTATTTTATTTATCTATGAGTTTAGAATAAATAGGTAGCAGTTCTGAGCTAGCCCAGGGGGGGGGGGGGGATGGGGTCATTTGTATACATATATTTTGAAGCTTAGAGCAGGTTACGATCGGAGATGGGCTAAATCGGGCGAGAGGGAAAGAGTTCGCCTAAGAAGAACTAAACCAACCCAGAAAAAGCAGCATAATTTTTAAAGTTATTTGGTTATTTAGTTAATCAAATGATATATTTTTATGTCAAATACGGTCCAATGCCATAAAATAAAAAAGTTATTTTTGGACCCCGCCCATTTTAGTGGGCGTTATTATATCCAAAAATAGCATAAAAATGTAACGAATTGTTTTACTTAAGCCTACATTACTTAAAAATAACATTTTTAAGCTTTAATGGCGAAGCTGAGACGAAACCTGGTACTACTCTGGCTGAAGTAGTAGAACACGAGACTATGAAGCGGAGGGTCGTAAGTTCGAGTCCGCGCTGAGTCATGAAATATTGTGTTGAATTCTTCTGAACAGCATTAGTGCCTGTTTCAATGATGAAGGCATAGTCACTGATCACTGAACATAATTGGCAGCGACTGACACTATCATGTACTAAAAGCAGAGTAACAGCACCCACCTTCGTCATCCCTGTAGCAAAAATTAGCCGGCGAAGTAGAAGGTTGAAATAGCTACAGAAACAACTGTCTATCTTCTCATTTTTCGTAATCTGTCCCCTCAATACTATCCCCTCGTTTTCAGTTCCGTTGCAATGCATTGCATATATAGGGGTCATCCCCTGAGTGCTGGTCCAAGATAACAAAAAAAAAAAATTACCTACCAAATATTTTTTTTAATTTTGTATTTTATTTTTAAAGTTTTATGACTGCCTGTTCATCCCAAGCATTTATTTTTAGAGTTTTATGACTGCCTGTCTCTGCCCTACCCCTTTCCCCCTTTGCCCCGTAAATGACCCTATAAAAAAATACAAAATTTTGTTTTGTATATAATTTTCCCAAGCATTTATTTTTAGAGTTTTATAACAAAGGTGAAATGTTTCCCCCACAGCCCTTGCCACAGCGACGAAGCCAAAATGCAGTCTTTATACCCTCCAAAGAGAATTGGACCCTATAATGTAAATATGTATATTCTTGATTAGTGATGAAGTCTAAGACGGTCCAGCAATGCCCATACGTTCGTCTGTGGAAAACATGATATTCAGGTATGTGATAGAAATCGATCGATTTAAAAAGTAAATCGCTTTTCTAAATCAACTAGTGTGTGATAGATTTCAATCGATTTTATATTCCACTTATGTTTCACTTTAATATAATTGTTCTACTTAGAAAACTACAAAATCTTAGAATACAACCCTTCACTTTGTGTTTTGTGAATGACATTTATCAAATATTTAAATTAAATTTTAAAACATAGAATTTAAAATAATAAAATGGCTTTTGTTGATGCAGTTTCTTTAATTGCAAGGCAGATTAAACAGGTACCCTCACTAGCGCAGCTGTCTATTGTTTATAAAACAACTCATTGTCAAAAGTTTGTTTACAAGGTACACAAATTGATTTATTTTTTAGTGAAAAATTGCAGCAAAATATTACAAAGTTTTCAAAAATAGTGATATATTCAAAGTGTTTCGGCAGCAGCACCAAAAATATCTCAGTCAAAAGTTTGTTTGTGTGTTTCAGAGTGGATTTCGCAATAAAAGAAACATCTTTGGACTTTAGTAAAGTAAAAACTGCCACTTTTGGTCTACTACTGAAGCGCAAGCAATTGCTCTCAATGGGAAGCCATAACGATCTCTTGGAGTTTGTATTAAATGGAACGCCTCAAATTAAAGAACATTTATTGCATTCTCGCAAAGAAGTTGATCGCCAATTGAAATTTATTTGTGAAAAGTTCATAAAAGATGCTCTTAACAATTTAGCAGCACCTCTTGTAACATTTCTGGAAAAAACACAGGCCATTGTAAGTTCTTCAGCGCCTGCGGCCGCCAAGGAACATCAGCAACAACAAAGTAATGAAATAAACTATACACTGAGGCAAAGTTCATGGGCGAGTTCACAGCATATAAGCAGAGACCCAACGATTGATAAAAAACAAACTGCCGACGTTATAAAGATCGATGTAATTGTATTTAAGCAACTGGGACGCCGAATTTATAATTTTTCGACCCATACAAGTTAGTTTTAAAAAATTTGCTAAATATCATAACTTGATAATTAAACAATTCTTTTCTTTATATCCTCCAAAACAATATAATTCAGTCCGCTGTTAAATTAGAGCAATTACAAACCACTAATGGTTACAGCCCCGATGACATGCCCTTCCACCGAACAAGTATCAATAAGATTATCTAGTGCCAGTATTTTAGCATTCGATGCGATGATAAACTTTTCTGCTGCCCAACGCAAAATAAGTATATCATCAACAGATAACAACAGTAACTTACCACAAGCTGCAGCTACGAAAACCAGCGAAAACATTGGACAAGAAAGTTAGTTTTGATGTCCCAGTGGAAAATCTGCCAGAAGTGTCGGAATCTTCAGGCAATAATAGTAGTGTTACATCGCCAACAGCACTATCGCCGGAACCTGCAGATGACAACACTGGGGAATGCACGCAATAGAATAACGATTTTTTACTTTACTTATAAATATTCTTTATTTTTATTAAAGTACGCAATCAAACATTATAAATAACGTTACACAAATATGAAATGTTTTCAAGGGTCAAAACTATTAATTAACTATTGTTAATTTGAAATCTAGATATTTTAAATTATGTCTACTTATTTCTGTTTCATAGTGAGCATTTGCCTTTGCTATTTTGCTGCTGGCCGCCCACTGGTATGGTAGGGTTGGTGCGTCGTTATGCATCATTACGTCTATTCCTATCGTTTTCTTCATCCAATTCCATTATGGACAAAGCAATTGAGCGAGCTAAAGCTTCATCCTCTGACTGCAAAATTGAGAACCAGAAACTGTAATTGTGAAACTAAAATTGAGGCTATCTGTTACTTACTATGTTTCCCTGAATATGATTAGAACCTTCTGAACCCAACCTTCCAAACAGCTGCCCTCACCGCTGCTGTTGTGGGCTTATGGGTTTGTGCCAAACGCCTCTTCAAATTACGAAAATCTTTTATAACTCGGTCTCGTCCAGTCTTCTTAGCGAATACCTGTTGAGAAAAACTAAATAGAGGAATGCTACGTACCAAGGCAGCTTAAATGCATATTTATACTTACCTTATAATCGCGGAGAGTCCAAACTACAGGTTCATGTACTAAAAATCTAATACCTTTGGAATAATATTTTGATTTCCGAAGAACCCTTTTGTGCTCGACTGCGATATTTAGGTTCTTTTAGATACACACCTTCTACAGTGCACAAACGACTTGAGTCATTCAGATATAATTGAAGTTTACACAGAGCAGCCCTACGCGTAATATATTGAGTGGCTTCCCAGATTCATACTGGACAATTATAACACTTTATTTTTTCCAAACATTAATTGGTTTTAATATAAGTATGTACCTTCTTTGGAGAACGCATTTTAATTCCTTTTAACTCCATATATCTTAAACAAGTAAATCACGTATGGCCCAAGGCAGCTTAGACAGCCCACTTAAAAATTATGTATTTAACACCATTTAATTAAGATTATTTAATTCTATATGTACATATATAGATCAAAAATGTATTTATTTATTATACAAATTTAATAAATATTATTCAAAACATGTGCTTATATTATTTGTTCTAGCTGCCTTTTGTTTTTTGGATTTTTGTTTTGTTTTCAAGAAAACGACATTTCTTTTTGACAACGAGGCGCTTAATTTCTAGCAACAAAATACGTGTGGTTTTTGATGTAGTTATGGGGTACCTAGTAAAGCTGCCTTGTTTAATTGTTTTTGAAGAAAGTAATGGGGAAGACTGAAAATTTAACAAGAAAATGTTTAAGATATAAATCAGATCCGTTGAGTTTGTACATACGTATTAATATAAACAGATTTGTTGAATGTTTTCGTTTGAATAAAGAGGGGTTTGTAATTATTTTAAACAATATTGGAAACTATTTGACTCGTACATCCATTCCACTTCCAATTCAACTAGCAGCTATTTTGAGATTTTTTGCAGAAGGCAGTTTTCAAAGATCTGTTGGAAACGATGTAAATACAGCAATGCATCGAACAACCGTTTCCAAATGCTTTACAAATTTACTTCGTGTTTTGGAACGGAAAATTTGTCCAGGACTGATTAAGCTACAGACCTCGGATGCAGATTTAAACAAATCTAAAAAGTTCTTTTATGAAAACTATGGTATTCCCGGAGTAATTGGGTGTACAGACGGCACTCACGTTTCATTAAAGGGCCCAAAAGGAGAACATTTGTTCTTTAATAGAAAAGGATTTTGTAGCATTAATGCAATGATTGTAAGTACTTAAATATGTACACATACATAAATCCATATGTTCATACATGTAGACTAGGGTGCACCTTATTTAAAAAAAAGCGAAATAGCACCTTAACTCCCTTCATAAATGTTCTCCGTAACAAAAAAGTATGTTATAAAAAATTTTAGGTAGATTGCATCAGGGGAAGGCGTGCCGCATCCACCCACAAATTGTAAAAATTTTATAAATTGTTATAAAATAACCATTAATGTATTTTCAAGATTCACTAAACTTATAAAAAAGGAATAAGTAGTTTAATTTAATTTTTACCAACTTTTTTATTACACTTTAACATTCATACAAAATTATTTATTTTTTGAATTTAATTTCGTACTTAAATATATTAATTTAATATAAATGAAATTTATTTGTTGGTGGTTAAGCAATGTCTATATGCATTTCATTGGTGCTTTACCAAATCGTCAGTAGACTTTAACAACAGTTTTGAAAAGTTAAAAACCTCTTATCTTATGCTCGATCCAGCGCTGCAACCATGAGTCGGTTTGACTTGTTTGAAATTTCAGTATCATAAAATGGAAGCGCTACTATTTCTGGCGATAGGTAACATAAATGATTGCAGAATTTTCGAATTAACTCCCGACTTAAATTTTCATCAACTAAATTGTAAAGATATAAACTTTTTAGCAATGTCAAATCTTGGTTAGGAGCTTCTGCGGCAATGGCAGCTTTGATCCAAACTTTTAAATATATTTTTATAATAAAAACACATATATCTCTAATTCCATTCAACTCACAGTCAGCCAAAATGAACTGGTTCAGAAATAAGTAAATTTTTAAACTATATATTGCTTTGGACATCCAACGTGCATGGTGGAACGCTCCAGGCATTCGAAATGAAAAATTTGGAAGTGACCCGCCTACGAAAATTACCGCCAATTGGAGAAGCTCTTTGTAATCTTCCTGTGGTTGCATATCTTTTAAACTCTTTAATGTAAACTCTTGTATCTCCCTTGTATCCCCAATTACATTTTTCACATGTAAGTCTTCAACTCCAGACTTAAAATTACTTTTGTCTATTTTAGTCCAGGCATCTCTAAATCTATGAAATATTTTGACACTAGGACCCGAAGATGTTGATATTTTTGCATCAAATACACTCCGTAAAAGTATTTCAAATATGTGATGACGACATGGATAATACAGAAGATCTTTGTTTAGTGTTTGTTCTAAAAGCACACATGCGCCATGTGTTCGTCCTGTGTTTTCACTTTCACTTTTTCATCGAGATCCCATTCTTTGAGTAAGTCAAAAACAGCCGTTGCTTGCTGTCTTCCCGTACCTGAAGTTATCGCTGGAATGCCGAGTAGCTGATCTGTTCCATTAAAAGATACAACTACAGGCAGACGATCGACGTGTTCACCACCCATCAATGATGGCAACATTTTACCATCCCAGTGAACAGTCACCGCCTTAATTTCTTTGTTTTTAAATTTTTCGCGGATTCTTTTTCCTGCATCAAATCGAAACTTTGTACGCGATCGGCGAATTGAAGTGCAATTTATAATTAAATCGCTAAAGTTATGTTGCAATGCTTTCGCAGTTGCTATAAGGATTCGAACGGCGTCACGGTCACTTACTTTACACCTATCTAATACTGACATAAGCTTTGGTGTGATAAAATTATGTCTACCTCGTTTTTTTCTTGAAGTACTAGGACCTACTTCATATGCTGACTCTGGAATTTGTTGCACTTCACAATCTTCAATAGTCTCTTCATCACTTGATTGCCATTGGACGGCTTCACATTGATATATAAAATTTTATAAGAAATATTGCAGAATAATATAATAGATTCAAACTGAGAACTTGCAAGTGAAGACATGACTGAAATCGCACTACACCTTCAATATTTACCTTGCGATACGACTGTATGTTTCTCGTGGAAACGTTGTTTTTTCTCTTCCCTAAGCGATTTTGCCTTTTCTTTTTTCGCCAAGTTGCAGTCACAACCTATCATTGCACCAGGTCTTCCCTGTTTTCTTTGATTTGTTAAAAAAAGCTTTTCTGCCAGAGTGATAATATCCAATGCATCGGCATGTGCGTCATCAAACAAATCATCAAATTTATTTACGAAGTCTTTTTCGCGTTTTTCCTGGAGTAATGTCCGGCGTTTCGAACTTTTTTCCAAGTTTCTCCATTCTAAATACAAACCTTCAACTTTTGAGACACATTTGTCAAAAGCTCTAAGTGGTATTCGTGCTTTGTTCCATAAAACTTCTACCTCTTTCACTACAAGGGAAGCACTAGCACGCACAACCAGTTTTACATTTCGCATATTGTAAAATAAAACACGCAAAACTTGACCATTTGAAGGCAATTTAGCACCGATTATTTGGCAGGCATCATAGCCGAGAAGGTGCAACTGCTCCTGTCGTCTTGTGTTCATATTTATTTTTGATATTATTTTACAAACTTGATTGTTTTATCGCTTTATTTCTTTTAATAACACTTATTTTTTCACTTGTATATGTACTTACGCCCATTCGATACAAATATTATTTAATTGAAGTGCGTTTGCTTTTATTCGGGAATTCACCGTTTTGTTTAGCAATTGAAGCGATACTACACAACTGGGCGTTATTGAACTTCAAAAGATGCCGGACTTAACTGACCACAAATTTTTCAGTTGTTGTCTGAGCTCACAAACGATATATTACATTTGCTGTTAAAATCACGATATTCTTAAAATCATTATATATATTTTTAACGTATTGCTAAACATTTTTCCTCATTATTATTAATTTGTAAACGGAAAAAGATTCAGGTCGAGTAAATTAATTATAGTTTATATCAAATTTACCAGTGTTTTATTAAATGACCCTCAAATTAACATCTCAACTTATTTCATATGAATTTAGCATATATAGTCAACTTGTGGGCGGATGCGGCACGCCTTCCTGTATTACAATCTGCTTATAATTTTACACAATGCATTTTTTTAATACGTAGAACATTCTTGGGTGGAGTTACGATCTAATCTGTTAAAACAAATTGTCCCATACATATAAGGCGCACCCTAATGTAGACACTGGCTATTAACATGAAATACAATCATTACAAATATTTTTATCTTTTCTAGATTTATGATTCCAAGATGCATATAAAAGCCGTTGATGCAAGTCGAACGGGATCAAGCCGTGATTCATTCATATTTAGTATGAGTACTGCTCGAAACTTTTTTGTGGAAAAATATCAAAATAGCGAACGTGGCTTTTAGCTGATTCGGGATACCCGCTTGTACCTTTTCTTATGACTCCGTACAGAAGTCCAACTAGTCTTTGTCAACAGATATATAATAAGACACATGCATCTGCAAGAAACATGGTTGAAAGAACGATAGGGGTGCTTAAGAGCCGCTTTAGATGTCTATCAAAAACAATTTGGTATTCTCCTGTAAAGGCGGTGCGAATTATTAATATTTGTTGTGCTTCAATTAATTTATGTAATACCTTAAAAATTAATAATCTACCTGAAGTTACAGTAGAAGATTCAAGTGATGAAATTGATGAGCATATCACACTGGAAGTAAATACAACTCTCAGAAACGCTGCAAGTGTCGTACGTGATAACATTGCTGAAAGTTTGAATTAAAGATTAATAAATTATAAACTTTTTTTTCAACAAAAATTTTATTCAAACAAAAAATAATTCAATAAAATTTTGATAAAAATTAATTTAAAAAAAAAAATATTTTATTTTTTGAATTTTAAAAGTTTTAGCTCTAATTCTTTTTCTATTATTTCTAGGTTCTTCTTCTGTAAATTATTTTTTTCAAAATCAGCTTTTTCCATTTCTTTATTGTGTCTTTTTAACTCCGTTGTAATATTTTCAATTGACTTATAAACACGTCTTATATTGGATTCTACTATATATAACTTTTCTACATTTGTCTTAACTATTTCTGTAAAGCTTTTTAATGTCTCCGAAAGTTCTTTCCCGTTTTTAATATCCTCTTGAATGTACTGCTTTAAATACTCATTTATATCGTCATTGTTTGTGTTGTTTTGTGGTTTCTTACAAGCACATGTAGCCTGAAGAAATTGTATGGTTTTGATGTCCTCTCAAGCACTTTAACCTCGAGGAAGAGCTTTAAGAAAACAATTCGTTTACTGTCTTAATAAAACTCCCATTGTAAACTTTATTTGACTTTCTTTTATACAAATTAATTAAAGTAAAAACTGCTTATCTATTAAATTGTGTTAAAACTGCTAGTTTAACAGTGACCTATATTTATTTCAGGAACTAATATGCTAACTTAAATGTTTATAATTGTGCATACGGTTATTGACATTTATTTGTGCATAGCGAATGAAAATAATATTGACCTAATTTAACACATTGAGCATTGTTTATCAGCAACTAAATCATAAGTAAATAAAATATTAAATTACAATAAATAATTTACATGAACATGCTCCCCGCGTTGAGAGAAGCTCAAAAATAGAAACAAACAAGAAAAAACTAAGATAAGAATTATATTATTAATATGCTGAGCTGGCATTCACTGTCATCAGATGAGAGGCTGGATTGGTTCTTATATGTGTACAGTGAAGTCAGTTTCTGCTTGCTGTAGACGAGGCGCTGGAATTGGAGTTGAGTTATTCAGTCGTGATTTGAATTTTCGCTTGATAAATAGATAGATTGAAATGCATATTGTGATGACCAATGCTGTGTAGCCAACTGCCATGTGATGGTAATTATGAACTTCAATTTTGTTTGGTAAGTTCATTATTTCTTGTGCGGCCAATGAGCTTTGTAGAATTGTCAAATTTTTAACTTGCGACTGATACTCGCTTGTTTGTATTTTGTTTAGTAATGGTTGCAAATGTTCTTGCTGGTTCTGTTCGGTTAGTTCCCAAAAACTAGTGTATGATGTCTTCAGTGAGCTAGCAACAATTTGTTGTCCATGCATCGTCCTGAATCTGTATTTGAGAATGCAGTCTGGTTCCAGAATCAGCAACCCAGATCCTTCAAGTGTTAGCTGTGTAATTTCCTGTTTGCACACTGCTGTTGCATGAGATGTGCCCAGAACTGCGTAGATCCATTTGTTCTTGTGGCGGAGAGGGATCCAGGCTAGAGTATCTCCAATTTGCTGTACAGGACAATCTGGTCGAGTATTGTTGTAAAACAAATTCATTTCACAGGAATATGTTGAGGAGCCCTGGTCATATCTTACTTGATTCGGAGAGCATAAATACGTGTCGTCTGCAAGCAGTGAGCATAATTCGAACTCAGTGTTACTTATGGTAAAATATTGCCTTCGAGCAATGTTAATGATTAGAAGGGCTGCACAAGGCTTTACCGCGGACATAGAACAATGTATTTTGAAAATGGAAGATAAAGAAGACCAGGATAAAGATTTAACACGAAACAAATTAGCGAACAACATAATACGATTTAAAAGAAAATTAAAAAATACTCCAAAAGAAAAATTCATTTTGACTGTATACAAAAACACAAAATCTTTTCTCAAAAAACATAGCAACATCATCATCGTACAAGCAGATAAAGGAAATAAAACGGTAGCAATGTACAAAGAAGAGTACAATAATAAAATGGAACAATTATTGAATGACAAAACAACATATATAAAACTTAGAATTGACCCAACGACAAAACTACAAAAAGAAAATAATAACATAATATCAGAACTATATAAAAATAATGTAATTGACAATTGGCTTAGGAAACAACTACTTTGCCCTGCTGCAAATGCTCCCCGAATATATGGACTCCCCAAAATACACAAGCCAAATGTACCTCTGAGACCAATAATTTCGTCGATACAAGTTCCGTGCTACAAACTCTCTAAATATATGGGAAAAATTCTGAAAAATATCATTTCGGACAAATACAATGTATTAAACTCCGCAAGTTTAAAAAGAGATCTAAAAAACATCACATTAGAGGATGGGGAAATATTAATTTCACTTGACGTGATATCTCTTTTCACCAACATTCCAGTAGGGAAGACCACTAATATTATACTGGAAAAATGGACACTCCTTCAAAAATACACAAATATGTCTAAATCATTATTCTCAAAAATACTTCGATTTTGTCTCTGCGAGAATAATTATTTTGTATACGGAAAAGAAATATTTAAACAGACTTTTGGTATGCCAATGGGAAACCCGCTATCACCAACCATTGCGGACATTGTGTTAGATGATTTATTAGACGAAACCTTAAAAAAGCTTAACTTAGTTAACATAAAATTAAAATACATAGTAAAGTATGTAGACGATCTCTTTGCCATAATCAAAATTCAAGATAAAGATAAAATATTAAATATGTTCAACAATTATCACCCCAGAATCAAATTTACCATGGAAATAGAAAGAGAACAATCGATCACTTATTTGGACACAAAAGTACACAAAGAAAACAATAAATTAACACTAGATTGGTACAAAAAAGAAACAGCATCCGGAAGAATTATAAATTTCAATTCCACACAACCAAGAAATCAAATAATCAACACTGCCAAGAACATTATATACAGAATCCTTCACCTCAGCGACACCCAATTTCACAAAAAGAACATCAAACACATAACACAAACACTAACTGAAAATAGTTTCCCTAAAAAAGTAATAACATAATTAGTTAATGAAACTTACACAAAATTATTTAACAACACAACACCTGAAAATTCTAACAACAAGGAAGAAAATAAGTATTATAGTGTAAGTTACATACCTGGCCTAACTGATAACACAAACATCAGAAGCACAATAAAGCAAATAAACACAAAGTTCGCATATAAACCAAATAAAACAATAAACACAATATTTTCAAAAATTAAAGCGCCAATAAATAAGGAACAACAAAATAATGTAGTCTACGAAATAAAATGCAATGGCAATAACAATAACAGCTGTGATATGTTATACATAGGTACGACGAAACGAAACTTAGAAATGAGACTAAGAGAGCATAGGACAGACATAGAAAAGAAGAAACACTCAACAGCATTATCACAACACATACTGGACAACAATCACACTGCTGATTTTAAAAATTTAAAGATACTAGACAAAGAAAACATTGAAAAGAAAAGATACACTATAGAAAGTTTAAGAATTCAACAAAAAAGGAAAAGGACGATGAATTTAAAAGAAGATACGGACAACATAAGCACTAATTATAAGTTAGCTATTGAGTAAAGCTGTGAAAAAGCTTTAAGCTGTAATTTGTGTTTATATAAAATGGAAAACCATAGCATTGTTAATTAAATTTTTAAAAAATTAATATGTAAATTATAACAAGCAAATTATTGTAAGTTACCATTATAATAAGCGAAAATGTGCAATATAATTATTTTATGTTTTTAATTATTAAATAGATTTTCCAAAAACCCTAGAAAAAGTCAACAAGTAATTGACGAAACGTCGGGAAAATGAAATAAAATAAATTGTTTTATTTATATAAGAACGTAGCCTCACTAGCTCATAACATTAATATATATAAAAAAATTTGGAAGTGGCTATAACAAATCAACAAGAGTCTTGTTGATCCAATTTGGTACTGGAATAAAATTGAATATTTGAAAGCGGTCGCATTCAACTAATGGTAAAGTAATACTAAACACTGCTGTGTTTTTTGTGAGTCCACCCCTTATTCTCATTAGTTTGTACAGTTGTAACGTATCTTCGCTTTTCACAGGTAGTTCTAGCGATTCGGGTAAATGGATTTTAATTTTTTCTACTTCCTGCTGTAACTGGTGAGGAGTTAATAAGAATGGACTTATTATGCCATGGTGAGTGTTTGTCAGAATGTCAAGTATTAACGATTGTGTGCGCTGTAGATTTGCTGCCGTAATACTTAATTGAATACATAGTGATGAAAAAATACGGTAAATTTTTTCTTGATGATATTCTTCTGTATTGTCCCGTATCATATTGTGCACCTCTGCTATTTGTAGATCGATTTGGTCAAACTTTTTCTTCACTGCTTCCTGGTCGGCTTTCATAATGTTGATTGTTGATGTCTGATTTTTTAGCAGGTTCAACAAATGCGCTTCGTTTTCCTTAATTTGTGAAATCTTATGTGCCATTTCCTTTGCGTATTCGGAATCTAATACCCCAAACAGGGAATTTGCAATATTCCCAACCACGTCAAGAGCTGCTCTTTTGTGTATTCTTCCTGAGAGTAACGTGCTGTCTAAAGTTAGTTCTGCCTCAGTGTGCTCAAAATATTTTACTAGATTTGCACATGTTGCTTTTTCTAGCATTTCTTTACACAAATGATTTAGCGTCTTTGTACCTTGCGCGAATACCGCTGCTTCAGACCAAAATTCTTTTAAATTATAATAGATCACTAATTGCCATTCTGTGGACGAAATTGCTGCCGATCCGATTCCTTCAAAATGTATGCCCAACTGATTTCCAAATCTTTTGTTATGTATTTGTGCTCCTAATACCATTGGTATTAGGATAAGAGCCATCATTATAGTGACGATATTATGGGTTAGAGAACCCCTCCTTCTTTTTTTAGGAGTTTCCACTTTTTCTTGTTGCGTCGTAATCCACTCTTCCTTATGTCCTTCAGATGTTTTATTTTGTTGCGAGCTACTTGGATCATGTGAGTCTTGGTGGTGAAGCGCTTCACCACATTCTACATTGTCTACTGGTAATGGTGCTAGGCGCGCAATAGCTCTTTTGCAAACTCCAGTCGATGTTTTTACATCAACTACTCGAACAATTCCATCATCTCCATGATGCACCTTTATGACTCTTCCTAAGGGCCAGTTTAGTGGTGTTGTGTTATCTTCCTTTACTATGACCATGTCTCCAGTTTTAATATTATTATTCTGTGTCTTCCACTTATGTCGATATTGGAGTTCACACAAGTATTCTTGTGACAATCGTCTCCAAAAATTCGCCCTTTAAGTGTGTTACCAGTTTCCATCTTGTCAACAGACTTGTTTTGTGTTCCGCCGCACTTACGTCGACTTGAGCATTCAGTGGCTCTCCAATGAGAAAATGACCAGGGGTTAGTGCCGTTAAGTCATTTGGATTGTCTGACATTGGACTTATTGGACGAGAATTAAGGATACCTTCGATTTCTATGATTACAGTATCAAGTTCTTCATACGTCAAAGATGCAGTAGCAGTACTTCTAATTAGATGATGTTTTGCCGATTTAACTGCGGCTTCCCATAAACCCCCGAAGTGAGGTGCTCTAGGTGGTATGAAGTGAAACGTGTGTGGTGTATTTTAATAATATGTAGTGTATGTTAAAAATATCGTTTAAGGTTTAAAAAAGGGGATAAGTATTTCTTAGCACTTCTGCCGCTTTGGTCCAGCGTTCGCACGCCGTTTTATTTCGAGAATTAATAAAACACTTGTTTGCTTTGTGTTAAGACTAATTCTGATTTTATTAAACTTATTTCTGCGCTTATATACTAAACTTATGTCTGTTCAGCATAATTGAATCAAAATCAATTCTTGTATTGATTTTGCATAATGGAATAAAATTTGCCAAAAAAATATCTAAATGTGGCAACTAAGTATTTTTACGACTTTGTGTACGTCAATGAACTTCATGGTGTTGGAAGAACTTTTTGAAACCAAATTGCAACTAAGCATTTTTGTGTTCATGGTCAAGTTGTATTTAAAATGTGCCAAGTTCATTGACGTAGTTATGTTGTAATTTAATATGAACAATATTATTATGAAATGTGTTTTTGTATTGTGTTAAAAGGGTGGTGCATAAGTATGTGTACACTACACGTGATTCCTCTGGATGTACACTCTTTATTTATTTTGTTTTGAGCTGAGCCTGTGTGAATTGTATCGGAAAGTTCCTTCAGCTGATTTCTTGCACCAACGAAATTTGTTCCGTTGTCACAATACAAATTTTTACAATGGCCTCGCCTGCTTATAAACCGCCTTAATGCACCTAAAAATGCGTCTGTTGTTAAATCGCTTACCAATTCCAAGTGAAACGCTTTAGTTGCAAAACAACAAAAAACAGCTACGTAGGCCTTGTGAGGACGTTTACCTCTTATTTTATGATGAATCCAGACAGGTCCACAAAAATCTACACCGGAATTTATGAATGCTCTAGCTGGAGTGACTCGAGTAGATGGCAAGTTACCCATGATTTGAGTAAGTAATTGTGGTTTGGCTCTGGTACATTTTACACAATGTTGTACAATTGATCGAGCTGCTGATTTTCCCTTAACTGGCCAAAATCTTTGCCTCACATGTGCTAAGAGTGCTTGCGGACCACAGTGCCGATTTTGTTTGTGCACCTCTTGCATGAGCAATTTTGAAATAGGGTCATTGTAAGGAATCAGCATTGGATGCTTGGCATCATATGGAAGTGATGATGACTCTAGTCGTCCTCCGACCCTTATAATGCTGTTGGTATCAATAAACGGAGTAAGATTCTTGTATGGACTATTTCTACTGACCTCCTTGTATTTTCTTAAGTTTTTTAAATCTTCTTCAAAATCTGAACTTTGCATTCCACGGACGATCACTACTAGAGCCTGTTCTAATTCTTGAACTGACAGCGCTAACTCGTATTTTCGTGTGCGTCTTCTTGCGTTATTGATGAATCTGAGCATGTAACCTACCACCCGTTGTAGCGTTCTAAAGGACCCATTGTGCTGTACGTTATAAACTATGCTTGACGTGTCACTTGGTACATTAGTTGATGTGGTGACTGCAGCAATTTTTCTAAGTTCCATGTTGGTATTGTCACTTATAACACTAGCCTTGGAATATGCTGCTGGCCAAATTTCTTCTTTCCCGTGTAGAAACATGGGTCCGTGGAACCATAAAGTGCTGGCTGCTAATTTTGATGGGGGGAGTCCTCGTGACTTCATATCCGCCGGGTTTTCTTTAGATCTAACGTGTCTCCATTGGTCTGCAATAGAGATTTCCTGTATGACAGAGATTCGGTTAGATACAAATGTGTGATACGATGACGATTCAGAGTTGATCCAGGCTAAAACTATTTCTGAGTCAGTCCATAGATATGTGGGTGCACTCTCTAGTTTTAAATCCTTCTTTACTCTTGCGGTTAATTGAGCGCTTAACAGCGCTGCGCAAAGTTCAAGACGAGGTAAGGTTTGGCGTTTTAATGGAGCTACCCGTGATTTTGCGCATAATAGTCTCACCATTACCTGATTGTTCTTGAGGATTGATCTTACGTAAATAGCTGCACCATAAGCCTTTTCTGAAGCGTCCGCAAACGCATGAATTTGTATCCTGGAGGAGATATTCCCTTCAAAGATGTGTCGTGGAATTTCCAGATTCTTTAGATGTTGCAATTCATTACGGAATGTTGTCCACCTCATATGAAGAGTTGTTGGTAACACATCATCCCATTCCAGTTTTGTTTGCCAAAGCTCTTGAATGAACATTTTAGCAGAGACTACAATTGGTGACAGCAATCCTAACGGATCAAATAGTCTAGCTAAATCTGAAGTAACTGTTCGCTTGGTAACTACCTGTATTTCGTTGAGCACTACCTTAATACAAAATTTATCACATTTTGGCATCCAGGATAAACCTAAGGTTTTTACTGTGTGATTATTTTCACTGTTGAAGTCAAAATTAACTTCTTGTTGAGCTTCTCCAATTGTTTGAAGTAGTTGTGGATGATTTGCAGTCCACTTTTGTAGCTTAAATCCATGCTGGCTAAGTATATACTTCAACTCTTTCTGAATTCCTATGGCTGTGTTTAGGTTATCATCTCCACCGATCCCATCATCCACGTAAAAGTTTTCAAGCAAAAATTGGGATCCCCATGGGTATCTACTCATGTTTGTTTTAGCTATAGTCTCCAAGCATTTTGTTGCCAAATATGGGGCAGCTCGTGTACCATAGGTAACAGTATTTAGCTGATAATCTTCTATCTTCAGGATGTATTAGTATTTGTCTGTACATCTTTTCAATATCTGTCGTAAAAACAAAACGTGGCATTCGGAACCGAAGTAAGATAGAAAATAGTTCACTTTGAACTGTTGGTCCTGTGTACATTAAGTCGTTTAGCGACATGCCCTCAGACGTTTTTGTAGAAGCATCGAAGACGAACGTAATTTTGTTGTTAAGCTATCAGGCTTGAGTACGCAGTGGTGAGGGATAATATATCTTGGCATTGATTCAGTATTAATATCTATTTGAGTCATGTGGCCCAATGCTTCATATTCTTTCATGAAGGCCTTATATTGGGATTTAATTGCTGGCACTTTTGCTAGTCGTCTTTCTAGTGCCAAAAATCGGTTGAATGAAATTCCGTGTGAGTCGCCTATTACGTTAGGGTTGTTGCAAAATGGTAATCTCACCATATATCTTCCCGTGTTTTCGATTGTATGAGTTTGATTAAAATGTTCTTCGCATAGTCTTTCTGAAGTTGACATTCCCTTATCAGTTGTTTTTATGGTTTCAATTTCCCAGAGTTGAGCAATGGCTTCTTCTAAGTTGTCCTCGTGATTAGTACATACTCCACATGCACTTGTATGTGAATTGTATCCGCATATTTTTCCAGATACAACCCATCCAAGTACAGTGTTTTGTAAAGTGGGTAAATCCTTTGCTAGTTGATGGTAAAACTCTGCACCCAATAACACATCTACTTTGTCTGGTCGATGAAATTCTGGATCAGCTAGTAGAATGTTTTTGGGAATTGACCAGTGGTCAATATTGATGAGTTGAGATGGTTGCGGTGAAATTATGTGTGGTAGAACAGCTGCCTCCAAACGAGTAGAAAAGTTGCCAACTCGAGAATGTAGAGCGATGTTCACTCGATGTTGAACTTTAGTGTTGCTTTTTCCAATGCCGCTAATAGAGATTGAAGCTGCTTTGGGCGAAATTCCGAAACGTTTGACTAACCGTTCGCTAACCAGGTTGAGCTGTGATCCTGAATCGAGAATTGCTCTGCATTGTATTTCTTTTTCATTCGTTCTAACTTTGATCAGTGCCGTACTAAGAAGCACATAGCTGTTAGAATTGCAATGTTTAGATGTAGCAAGCGACGTGGCTTCCTGATTCATCTGTAAACTGGTTTTGTCTGTTGGTACGCGATCCATATATTTTGTTGATGACTTGTTGATCTGTTTCACATGCTCTAGATGCAGCAAAGTGTTGTGTTTTTTAGAACATTTCATGCAACTTCCTCGCATGCAATTTTTTGCGCTATGACCAGGTTTTAAACAGTTAACGCAATAGTTTTGTTTTTGAATGAGTTGGAGGCGAACTGATGGTGATAGCTGGAGAAACATTTTACATGAAAATAATGGGTGCCCGGTGTTCTTACATATGATACAGGAACCGCTGTGTTGGCCTTCTGCTGTAATGGAATTGCACACCCTTGTCGTTGTAGTTAAATGTTTACCCTTTTCCGTTATTGCTTCCATTGACTGGAAATGCCTTTCCAAAAACTGTAGAAATTCTTTGACAGTTGGCACTTCTCGTGGGTTCAAAAGAGATTGTTCGTACCGAAGACGTGTAGCTTGGTCTAGCCTTCTTAATAGCAAGTGTAGCAGAAGTGGATCCCAGGATGACGTATCTATTTGAAGATTTTTTAATGATAAAAGGCACTCCTGTGTTCTGTCATGTAGTAACTTGTAGTTATCAGATGTGGTTTTACCTGGAGCATCTACCAGTTCGTGCACTAGCTTACTGACTAGTAGTCTTTTGTTGTTATATCGATAGGTTACTACGGCCCAAGCTGCGTCGAAATTTTCTCCGGTAGCCGTGAAGTGCTTGATTAGATTTGCAGCTTCTCCTACCACATGTGTTTTTAGATACCAGATTTTTTGAACACTAGGTATTGGCTGCATAACTATCAAGGATGAAAACAAGTCATGAAACTCTTTCCATTTCAAGTAATTTCCATCAAACTTCGGTAGCGTTATTTTGGGAATTGGTACAGTTAGATGCCCATTGTTATTTTCCGAATGGCAAGGACTTGATGAATTGCTGGTGAAATCTTTAATAGTTTCTCGCAATTTCATTTCTAGTTGAATGTATCGCTCCATGTTGTAGCCCTGACTCACCGGATCGTCACTCATTCCCGCTATATTGTAATGTAGCTCTTCAATATTTGCCCATAGTCTGTGGGCAACTTGGGTTTCCTCATTTGTGAAACCATTAGTTAATAAACGTTCTAGCGATGCCATCATGGCAGCTTGTCGGCGCATACTCTTAACGAGTTCATTATTGCAACTGGCTGTTGCCTCACAATGCTTAGTTATTTGCTGGCTGATGGGCTTTGATTCAGCTGGAGCTACTTTTAGTATTCCTTGTTCAAATAGCTCTTTGTATTGATGCACGACGTCCATTATTGCCTGGTAGTAGTCCTCACTAAAATATTTATGTTCCAGCGGTAAATCTTCCAGCAATCGGATTTAGTTGTCGGTCACCTCGAAGTTCGACCATTCCTCGTCCAGTCTTCTTAACCGTTCTTGGAAATAGCTAGTGGACTCCTTTCTCGATGAAGGGTCCTTTTTAAAGTTGCGGATTATTGTTTCAATCCGTTCTCCGGTCAATTTTTGCCTGTTGACCAGTTCTTCAAACGAAGCCATGATTAAATAGTGTCCTGTTGCGGATTCAATCGATTACTGTCCTGCACTTGTTACAGGATCACGTCGGGGTCACCAAAATGTTTGTGTTGTTTTGTGGTTTCTTACAAGCACATGTAGCCTGAAGAAATTGTATGGTTTTGATGTCCTCTCAAGCACTTTAACCTGGAGGAAGAGCTCTAAGAAAACAATTCGTTTACTGTCTTAATAAAACTCCCATTGTAAACTTTATTTGACTTTCTTTTATACAAATTAATTAAAGTAAAAACTGCTTATCTATTAAATTGTGTTAAAACTGCTAGTTTAACAGTGACCTATATTTATTTCAGGAACTAATATGCTAACTTAAATGTTTATACATAATTGTGCATACGGTTATTGACATTTATTTGTGCATAGCGAATGAAAATAATATTGACCTAATTTAACACATTGAGCATTGTTTATCAGCAACTAAATCATAAGTAAATAAAATATTAAATTACAATAAATAATTTACATGAACAGTCATCCTTTGTTTTAAATTCCTTTGCAGCTCTTTTAGATGTGCTTGGGATATTATCTGATATATCATTTTGTTTTCTTTTGTTAGTTTGTCTCTGTGGTGGTAATAGAGGATCACATAAACCAAGCTCGTCATCTGATGAACGAAACTCCTCCCCTATTATTGCAGATGCCTTATTTATACCTTCAACCAAAGAATATAGTCCACAGATCTGACCAATAGCTTCCTCTTTCTTTGAAATATAGACGTTATTATAGGGTCCTCCTCCAGTTGAAATTGCTTCATGTTTATTTGTTGCAATTTTTTTTTCTTAATACACGTCTTCCAGTCGCGCCATACCTGAATTAAATTTATGGAATATGTCTTTTTAAAGAGCATTTTGTAAATTCATAAGTGCATTAAAACTCACTTTCTTCCAGCCAGTCGTGTCATGCGTTGGCGGTCCATGGCTATTCAAATCTGTAGTCAAATCAGACCATAAATTCTCTACATCCACGCTGTGTCCTTTGGTAAAACCCCTGGCAATATCTGGATGGTTTTCCATAAACTGTATTAAGACATCTTCCTGGATATTATTCTTATGCTTTCCCCTGCAGTTGTTTGTAACAAAAAACTACGTTTTTATTACTATATAGTTTTACTTACATTTTTTGTTAAGCTGCTTCGCCTTTCGTTCCAGTAAAAAGTGCCGATTTAAAAATGGATTTAAACTGACATTATCGAAATTCGTCACATGTTAAAATCAAGGCAGCTTTACTAGGTATCCCCATAACTACAACAATTAACAACACCAAAAACCACACGTATTTTGTTGCTAGAAATTAAGCGACTCGTTGTCAAAAAGAAATGTAATTTTCTTGAAAACAAAACAAAAAGCAATAACCAAAAGGCACCTAAAACAAATAATATAAACAAATTTACATGTTTTGAATTATATTTTTTAAATTTTTATAATAAATAAATACATTTTTGATCTATATATGAATCTATATATCGCAGTATAGAATTAGAGAATTTTAATTAAATGGTGGTAAATACATAATTTTTAAGTGGGCTGTCTAAGCTGCCTTGCGCCATACGTGATTTCCTTGTTTAAGATATATCGAGTTAAAAGGAATTAAAATGCGTTCTCCAAAGAAGGTACTTATATTAAAACCAATAAATGTTTCGAAAAAATAAAGTGTTATAATGTTCCAGTATGAATCTGGGAACCCACTCAATATATTACGCGTAGGGCTGCTCTGTGTAAACTTCAATTATATCTGAATGACTCAAGTCGTTTGTGCACTGGAGAAGGTGTGTATCTAAGAGAATCTAAACATCGCAGTCGAGCACAAAAAGGTTCTTCGGAAATCAACATTTTATTCCAAAGATATTAGATTTTTAGTACACGAACCTGTAGTTTGGACTCTCCGCGATTATACGGTAAGTATAAATACGCATTTAAGCTGCCTTGGAACGTAACATTAATCTATTTAGTTTTTCTCAACAGGTATTAGCTAAGAAGACTGGACGAGACCGAGTTATAAAAGACATTTCACATTTGTGTAACGTTACTTATAATGTTTTATTGCGTAGTTTAATAACAATAAAGAATATTTATAACTAAAGTAAAAAATCGTTATTCTATTGCGTGCATTCCCCAGTGTTATCATCTGCAAGTTCCGGCGATAGTGCTGTTGGCGATGTAACACTACTATTATTGCCTGAAGATTCCGACACTTCTGGCAGATTTTCCACTGGGCCATCAAAACTAACTTTATTGTCCAATGTTTTCGCTGGTTTTCGTAGTTGCAGCTAAAATACTGGCACTAGATAATATTATTCGGTGGAAGGGCATGTCATCGGAGCTGTAACCATTAGTGGTTTTTAATTGCTCTAATTTAACAACGAACTGAATTATGTTGTTCTGGAGGATATAAAGAAAAGAATTGTTTAATTATCAAGTCAAGATATGTAGCAAATTTTTTAAAACTAACTTGTATGGGTCGCAAAAATATAAATTCGGCGTCCATGTTGCTCAAATACAATCACATCGATCTTTGTAACGTCGGCAGTTTGTTTTTTATTAATCGTTGGGTCTCTTGTAGGTATAACACTGCTTATATGCTGTGGACTCGCTCATGAACTTTGCCTCAGTGTATAGTTTATTTTATTACTTTGTTGTTGCTGATGTTCCTTGGCGGCCGCCGGCGCTGAAGAACTTACAACGGCCTGTGCATTTTCCAGAAATGTTACAAGAGGTGCTGCTGAATTGTTAAGAGCATCTTTTATGAACTTTTCACAAATAAATTTCAATTGGCGATCAACTTCTTTGCGAGAATGCAATAAATGTTCTTTAATTTGAGGTGTTCCATCTAATACAAACTTCAAGAGAGCGTTGTGGCTTCCCATTGAGAACAATTGCTTGCGCTTCAGTAGTAGACTAAAAGCGGCAGTTTTTACTTTACTAAAGTCCAAAGATGTTTCTTTTACTGTGAAATCCACTTTGAAACACACAAACAAACTTTTGACTGAGATATTTTTGATGCTGCTGCCGAAACACTTTGAATATATCACTATTTTTAAAAACTTTAATATTTTGCTGCAATTTTTCACTAAAAAAAACAATTTGTGTACCTTGTAAACAAACTTTTGACAATGAGTTGCTTTGTAAACAATAAACAGCTGCGCTAGTGAGGGTACCTGTTTAATCTGCCTTGGTTAAAATGGTAATTTTTTATTGAAACAAAGTGGAATATGAAATCGTTGCAACAAATCGACGCAGGGTAAACCATCACATGTTTCGTCGATTTCAAAACGTTTTTTTCGACGAAAACGATTTTCATCACATACCTGATTGTTTATTTTTAAACCCCGCCCCCTTTAGTGGGCGTTGACGTACGGTATTATATAAAGGAACTCTGTCCCACAAAGTTAAACATTTTAAATACACTTACTAAATATTTGGAGGGTATTTAAGATTCGATCCGGTCGAATAGAACGTTTTTACTTGTTTTGTATTTATTTTGTTTTTGTTTGAATGTGCTTCTATTAAAACCTTTTATGATACTTCTTACAGTTCCTATTTCATCATGTTTAACATAATTTTTCGAGTGCATATTCACTACTACTCTGCTTATGTTACCATAGATGAGCGTGTATTTATATACAATAAGGGGCCAAATTACCGCATTCGATATCGAGCGAAATTCCCATACAATTTAAATACAAATTTCGTTCGAGTGCCGTAATTTGCCCCCAGGTCTCGTTTTATGCGATAGATGCGTTCCAAAAAAAAATCGCATATATGAAATTCGCATTAAACGATACTCTAGCTTCATATAAAAACTAATGATTCGTTCCAAAATTCTGAAAAATCACATAAATTCATTGTTTTAGTTGAAAAATCTAAACAAAATCGCATAAACAATAAAAAAATATATTTATTTAAAATGAAATTTATTTGTTGGGTGATTAAGTAATGTCTATATGCATTTCATTGGTGCTTTACCAAATCACCAGTAGACTTCAACCACAGTTTTAAAGAGTTTCAAACCTCTTATTTTATGGAAAGTCTTTAAACAATTAGTTTATAGCCTACTATGCTTATCACTCCACCGAACTAAACAAATAAACCACCTAATAAAATAAGGAATTCTCCCACACGCATGTGTATCAGCTATGCAAGGGAAATGCAAGCAGCTAATAAAAGGGAAGTCTTCAGTTTGTTCTCTCAATAATAACACACACACGCAACACTCATTCATACGTATCGTCTACGCATAAAAAAAACACAAAATGAAACCAACTATTACCACGTTTATACGCACGTCTTATTTGCAAATAACTAATTCACTGTTTAAACGGTGTAACGATACGTTTTCCCGCTGGTTGCTGGGATAGACTCAGCGGGTTCCAGGGTCGTGGGTTTGCTTAGTGAAAAATAAGATACACTCTTTTTCCTTCACGTTATAATCTTTATTGCTTATTATTTTAGAGAGGGGGGAACGGCTCGAAGTAACGCCGACTGTTGTGGCCAACTTGGTTGGTGACGGTCGCTCGTTGGGCGATCCGTGGAGGCTCGGCCGGCTGGCTGGCACTGGTACTGACGACGGTAGAAGTCGCCTGATATAGGTGATAGAAGTCGCCTGATGTAGGTGATAGAAGTCGCCTGATGTAGCTGTTAGAAGTCGCCTGATGTAGGTGATAGAAGTCGCCTGATGTAGCTGATAGACGCCGCCTGAAGGAAGTCGCCTGTTGGAGGTGATAGACGCCTGTAGGAACAAACTCCCGTACAGGTGTATCACGCACTCTAGGGGCGATCCAGACAATTGGTAGTATCAGCCGTAGGAACAAACTCCCGTACAGGCCTGTGATGATGCAGGCGGCACTGACAGCGGCAGATCGGTGAGAGCCGGTATAGGATGCGGCTCGGCTGGCGGAAGCACCTGTAGGAACAAACTCCCGTACAGGCCTGTGATGATGCAGGCGGCACTGACAGCGGCAGAACGGTGAGAGCCGGTGTAGGATGCGGCTAGGCTGGCGGAAGCACCTGTAGGAACAAACTCCCGTACAGGCCTAATGCTCTCTTCGTGTAGGACTGGCGGTGGAGGAAGTGCACCAGTGGGGGAGTCTGGAAACAATGCAAGAACAAGCTCCTTGAATTGTTTTGGAAAGTCCGTTTAGAAGATAATAAACAGTTTGGTAGGCTATAACTGGCTCAACCAAAGTAGTTCTTACCACTAAGCGAACTGCCAGCAGACTGTCCGCTTGTATATTATGTGCTGTCTTTTATACCCTCAATTGTGGGCATACACACATTCACACAGTGTGGTATAACACTAGTGGTGGGTATTGTGATGCTGTGTTGTGATCACAGCTGTGCGGTGATTACAGCTGTGCTGTGGTGACAGTCCCCTGTTTCATATGCAGAGGGCGTTACTTTTAGCCGTTACTAGTCGTTAATTCAATTCATAATTTATAACTTACTATGTAAAAATCAATAAAGTAAACATCTGGTTTTCTTAAGGGAATAATAATAAAACAAAATGGTATTCAATAGAAAATAAGTAACACAATGACTCATTCAAAGTAAAAGTAAGGTAAAATAAAGAGTATAAAAAGTAATTCAGATAGGAACATAAAAATATAATTCAAGTTATAAATAAATTTAATATAAATGTGGGGGGGGGGGGGGGGGGGGGAAACGCGAATACAACTTTCTCCCGTTACACTATCCACTCTCCTTAACGGTTGTTCGGTGGGCGCAGCCACTGAATCCGGATCGGTCAATTTCGCAGCACGCTGACTCGGTACTTCCGACCCTGCACCTCAATTATTGCTCTAACGCGTCGTTGCGCCGGGGTCCAAGCAAACCTCTTTTCAATTTCGTGGCGCAGGCCTTCTGGGGCTTGGGACATGGATATGTCGCGCGAGTCGACAGGCAGTGGCGGGGTGTGGAAGCGCTTTGGAGACGGCGAATGTATGGTGGGTGATACCCTAGCGATTTTTCGGGTTGGCGTGTGGGGTGTACTGGATGATGGGGCCGCAGCGGGTGATTTTGGAGTTGAGTCCGCGGGGGATGCCTGTGGTGTTGATGTGATCGCTGGTGATGAGGATGAGGCGGTGGATGACGAGGGGGAGGATGTGATGGATGATACCGTGGGGTCTGTTGTGGCCGGAGTTGGTGGGGTTTCTGGGGTACTTGTCCGTTCGGATGGCCAATTACTCGTGGTTGGACTATCATTTCCGAGCCATGCCTGGACCCAACCCCGACCCGGGGTCAACGGGGTTGTGAGCTGACTACTATTGGTGGTGGGGGTGAATGACCTGGGTCCTTCGCACTCTCTCTGGGCGCAAGGCTCGTTCTGTGTCGGGCCCTCAATCTCAGGCGTGGGATGCTTTTCAGGAATCAGCAGCCGAATAGTGCATGTTCTCTCGTAGCAGCGGAATCCCATGTGGCGGTATTGGCTGTCCTTTATCGCTGCCGAGCCCAGCCCCTGCTTTCTTGGTGGCGTAGGTGGTCGAAAGTTTTCATTCTCCCAATCCAGTGATGATGGTGAGCTGGCAGGACCCGGAGATGGTGGGGATCGCGGTCGTGGCATGAGTGTCGTATCTTCGAAACCAAAGAAAGTGCGGTAGATCTCGTCTAACACCGCGTCCTGCATCAGTGATGGGTCGTAGGTTTCGTTACCCCACTCTACGACATTTTCCCACACACTTACCGGACGACTAGGGGGGACATTGTCGGAATCACTGTCCAACATGATGACTTCTTCGTTAGGTGGTATCTGTGTCTGGTCCGCTTTGGGTGGTATTGTCGCCTGGTTTGGTTTTTCAGTCGGTGAGGTGGTTGCGGGTGCCCTCGGTATTTTTTTCTCTTGCGCCGACATTTGGAAGAACCTTTCAGTTTTTCGGCGTTTACGGGTTGTCTTAGCTGCACCGCATCGGGTTCGCCGTGGAGGTGAGTGGAGGTTGGTCGAATCGCGGTGGCCGGTTGCACTCCGACGTCCTCGGCTGGTGCTGGGAATGTCATCGTCTTCCAAGAAAACCGTCCGGCGCCCCTTTGCTTGCTCCTTCTCGAGGGTCTGCCGAAATTTTCTTCTC
This sequence comes from Linnaemya tessellans, assembly GCA_951800035.1. Lineage (NCBI taxonomy): Eukaryota > Metazoa > Arthropoda > Insecta > Diptera > Tachinidae > Linnaemya > Linnaemya tessellans. The sequence goes on from OX637532.1 coordinate 79,517,370, forward strand.
GAAGCCTCAAAATTCTCTCTCTCGCTGCTCATGATAGGTCGTCGCCTGTGGTGAGCGTTTCGGGTGATTATCTAGGGGACCAAAGAAAGAATGAAAGGCGCGGTTAGTTGGTTGGTAGATAATATGGTTTGAGTTTGCTAATATGCGCGGTCCGTATGTCACGATTATCTATTCTACTGATTTCTACTATGACGGGGGACACAAATCTCCTGACGACATATGGGCCTCCGTATTTTGGGGCGAGCTTGGCGGCGAAACTGTCCACCGCCTTTGATAACGGGTGTTGCCTAACCCACACCTTGTCATCGATTTTCGGCTGCCACTGGCGTCGGCGTAAGTTGTAATAGTGGGTTTGCTGTCGTGCGGCCCGCTGTAAGTTTTTGTGAACAATCTTAAAGACCTCCTGCAGTTCTTGGGATCTCTTCTCTGGCGTCAGCTGTCTGGCACTCGTACCGGTTGTTACTCGGTCGTATAGCGCTTTTGGCAGCCGGGGTTCTCTGCCCTGAGTCAGGTAGGCCGGTGTATATCCCGTCGACTCCGACTTACTAGTGTTGATGGCTAGCATCATTTCGGGGAGCAATTCGTCCCAGGTTGTGTGGTTTTTCTCGGAAAACTGAGCCATGATGGTCTTGATGGTGCGATTTGCCCTTTCCGTTGGGTTCTCTTGCGGAGTATATGGCGCGGTAAACTGCTGCTTCACTCCCTGTTCCTTGAGATAGTTTCGAAACACGTGTGATGTGAACTGGGTGCCATTATCGGTGAGAACTACCTTTGGGACGCCATAACCACCGATAATTCTTTCTCGTAGTGCCCGGACCGCTCCATCAGCCGTTGCTCTTCGTAACGGGACCAGCTCACACCACTTCGAGAAGTTGTCGAACAGCACTAGCAGCACGGTATGTCCACGCTTGCTTCGAGGTAGTGGTCCTACAAAGTCAGCACACACGCGCGCCCAAGGCTCTTCGGGGATCTTGGTGAGCATCTCGCCGGCCGGTTTTTGTTGTGACACCTTATGTTTTTGGCATAATTCGCAGTCGCGAACATATCGCCCAACGTCTCGCGTCATACCTGGCCAATAGTATCGGCTATTAATCTTGTGTAAGGTCTTACGGACTCCTAGATGCCCTCCGGCGATATTGTCGTGTGCCTCCCGTAATACCAGTAGCCTTAGGGGGGTGGCTACACAGAGCTTCCACGGTGTACTGTCTTCCTCATTGATTTCTCGACCCAGGTTGCGGTAGAGTTGCTGGTTAATGATGGAATAGTCTGGCCACTTCTCCGGGTGCTGGCGAACTGCGGCTATCTTCCCTTCCAGCCACTTACACCCGACTGAAGTGTGCGCACTCAAATAGGTCAGGTCTTCTCTGGGTTGTCGTGAAAGGGCATCCGCCACCACGTTTTGTTTGCCCTTTCTATAGTGTACGTTGTACACTATATGTTATGTTGTAATTCAAGGGCCCATCTCGCCAGTCTTCCCGTGGGATTTTCGATGGAATTCAACCACTTCAACGCGAGGTGGTCGGTGATGACCCGGAACTCATAGCCCTCCAGATAGTGTCGTAGTTTTCGGATACCCCAGACAATAGCGAGACACTCCTTTTCGGTGGCTGAATAGTTCTTCTCGGCTCCTGTCAGGCGGCGACTGGCGTATGCAATGACGTGCTCAGCGCCGTTTACCTCCTGTGTCAACACGGCACCGAGTCCAAAGGCACTGGCATCCGTTTGCAGCACAAATTCTTGCGTAAAATCAGGGCAGGCTAACACGGGTGCATGGGTGAGTTGTTCCTTGAGTGTTTCGAAAGCGTGCTGCTGTTCCGTACCCCACTTCCAGTGACGGCCCTTTTTTAATAGCTGGGTTAGTGGTTGCGCAATTTCGGTGAAGTTCGGGACAAACCGTCGATACCAGGAAGCGACACCCAGGAATTGCCGTGTCTCCTTGACATTCGTGGGTGGCCGCATCTGTGCCATGGCTGCCACTTTATCCGGATCCGTTTTGATGCCCTCCGGTGTCACCACATGACCCAGGTACTTCGTTTCCTGCTTGAAAAATTCGCATTTGTCGACATTGATACGCAAGTTGGCCGCTCGCAGCCTTCGGAATACTTCTTTGAGATTGCTGATGTGTTCATCCAGGGTCTTGCCTATGACAATGATGTCGTCAAGGTATGCGAACGCATGGGGCTCCATCTCCGGCCCGATAACCCGGTCTAGGGCACGTTGGAACGTGGCCGGGGCTGAGTGCAGGCCGAACGGCATGACTCGCCATTGGTATAATCCTCTCCCACTGACTGCGAAGGCGGTATATTTCTTACTTTCTTCCGCCATGGGGATTTGCCAGTAACCATCCTTGAGGTCTAGACTGCTAATAAATTTGGCATCCCGCAGACGATTAAGGATCGCGTCTATTCGTGGTAGCGGGTACGCGTCTGGGACCGATCTGGCGTTTAGTTGCCTGAAATCCATGCAGGTTCTCCATTCTTCTTCTTAACCAGTGTAATAGGGAAGCTATACGGACTGTGTGATGGCTCGATGCATCCACGCTCTAGCAGCTTATTTACTTCTCCATCAATAACAGCTTGCATGGCTGGGTTCCGTTGGCCGTACCTTAGCTTTATGGGGCGGTCGTCCTTCATTACAATTTTATGCGAGGCAGCCGTGGACAGCGCTGTGATGGCTACAAACTTCGGTAGTTCGGTGGCTAAAAATCGAGCTATCCTCCTTTGTTCTAGCCCTTCTTGCGAAGTTCGCACGGTAAAAATATAAGATATTGATTTCCGTGGTTTCTTGCTTACCTGGTTCACTTGCTCCACTCGGCTTCCCTTGCTGTCGTTTTCTCTTCTAGAATGGGCGGCTACTCCTGCACAGGTGACGGTGGTGTTAAAGCTTCTCAGGAAATCGATCACCAGAATGACGTCTTCCGTTGCTGACGTCAGTACGAGAAATTCGTGCTCCGCGGTCCTTTTGCCTAAATGGAGGCGGTAGTTCACGGCCTGCTTGATAATTATCTTCGAGCCGTCTGCGAGAACAACATCGACCTCGACGGGCCGATACGGAGGCGGAGCGGTTAGCTCTTCCACGAGTTTTGGCGTGATGAAACTTCGGGTAGCACCGGTGTCCACGATACCGGTGACCGGTTCACCTTCGATCAATACTCTGGCTTTTAGCTTGTCGTGTCCCCAAGCTAGATACGTCCGGTTGGCGTTTGCAACGGATTTGTTTCGACAAGCGCCCACTGGCATTGCGAGCCCTGTGGATACCATACGATGGTGCTCTCCTCGTGTTGGGTGGGAATGGGTTGGTATTGTCTCCAAGTCGGCTGCTAATTGGATAAGCTCCTCTAGTGACTCGAAGTCGCGCCTGCGAATGTACAACTGATACTCTGGTAAAGCATTCCTGTATATCCTTTCTACCTTTTGTGTGGTATCCAGCTCTGTGTGTCTCATAAGATCTTGCAAGCTCAGTACGTATTCCTTGGCCGTTACGCTTCCGGATGTCGTCCTCTAATTTCTCGAAGTATCGCGGCGGTAGAAAGAAGTTGCAAAAATCCTTTTTGAATGCTGGCCACTTTTGCCATTGTTTATTGTTGTTACGCAACCAACTAAGCGCTTAGTCTCGGAAAAACTCTGTCAGGACCGTCAGGACATCGTTCAGTGCAATTTGGTACATCCCTGCCAGTTCTTCCACACGCTCGATGAACCCTAAAGGGTCCTTCCCACCATCGTACTTAACACCCCATTTCCGTACTAGATCGATTATAAGCACTCTATTCTCGCTACTCATGTGGGATGACTGCTGGTTGGTACACTCGGCCATCAGTGGGGTTTTGGTTGGCTCACTGCCCACGGTGAGCCCGGATAAACCAGCACTAGGCGATTTTAGCAGAATCTTTTCGTGTTGGGCTTGAAGAGTTAGTAGTCTGTCCAGCGTTTCGGCCTCATGTTCTGTTGTTAAAAATTTTGCAAACCTTTTTCGCAGCTCCTCCACAGTTCCCGTTGCGGTTTGATTGAATTTCAATAAGTAGGTTATCAGCTCCTCCCTTTTAAGGGAGTAGACCCAGGTAGTTTTCAGCGTCGCTTGATGTTGATTACAAAAAATTTTCTCTTTTATATACACTTCACGTCTTTATTTTGGACAAAAGTGTCCCTGCTCGGGCGCCAATGTAACGACAAGTTTTCCCGCTGGTTGCTGGGATAGACTCAGCGGGTTCCAGGGTCGTGGGTTTGCTTAGTGAAAAATAAGATACACTCTTTTCTTTGTTATAAATAATAATTGGCCAAATTTTCTTTCCTATTGATATTGTTCTAATTGTTTAGCTATTGGCCTACCGTGTTTATGCAAATAAAAATGCAATTTTTATTCCATATTTGTCCCGACGTTTCGTGAATTTTATGTTCACTTTTTCAAGGGATCTTCGTCTATTTAATAAAAAAGATATATCAACTAATTTTCTCAATACATTAACAATTGTTTTAGTGACGTGACTTACATGTGTTGTATATAAAAATTACATTGAATAAAGTTTTCTTAAAAATTTTTTAATTTTGTTTCCAAATATGCACTGGGTTGAATAAATCACAGATGTTTTTTTAAAACAAATTTGTAACTTGCGCTTAAGTTATCAGTATCTTCTTTGATGTTTATTGTTTTGTCTATTTTTTGTTGAATTCTTAAACTTTCTGTTATGTACCTTTTCTTGGTGTTGTTTACTTTATCCAATATTCATATATTGTCAAAGTCTGGATTGTGTTGTGTTTGTATTACGTGTTTTGAGAGAGCAGTGTTTTCTTTGCTTTTGTTTATATCATTTTTGTGTTCGTTTACTCTTGTTCCCAACGCTCTTTTTGTTGTGCCAATATATAACAGATTACAGCTGTTCATGTTATTGCCCTTGCAAGGTATTTCATACACTACGTTACTTTGTTGTAGTTTTTCTATTGGGGTTTTTGTTTTTGTGAATATTGTACTTAATGTTTTATTGGATTTGTATGCAAAATTTATATCATCTTTATCTATTGTTGTTTTAACTGTTTTGTTGTCAGTGAGGCCGGGAATATATTTTACACCATAGAAGCGTTTTTCTTGATTGTGGTTGTCCTGTTTGTTTTCTATTGTGGGTTTGTAGGATTTTATAAGGGATTTAATCAATCCTGGAGGGAAACTATTGCATTTAAGAATTGTAGTGATTTTACTGATGTTCTTTGTATGAAATTGTTTATCACTAATGTCTAGTACTCTTTGTATAAAATTCTTTGCTGTATTTATGATTTGCGGTTTTGGTTGGGTAGTATTAAAGTTCATTATTCTACCGGATGATGAATTTTTTGTATACCAGTCGAATATTATTTTATTTCCAAACTTATGCAATTTCGTGTCAAGATATGGTAATTCGCCATCTTTTTCAATCTCAATGGTAAATTTAATTTTTGGGTGGAATTTGTTAAGTGTTTCCAGTATTTTGTCCTTGTGGTCAACGTGTACTATAGCTAAGATATCATCTACATATTTGGTTATGTATTTAATGTTAATGTTTTGAAGTTTTAATTCAGCTAGTGTTACGTCTAGTAATTTGTCTAGTATGATATCTGCGATTGTGGGTGAAAGGGGGTTTCCCATTGGCATGCCGAAGATTTGGCTATATATGTCCTTTTCGTATATGAAATAATTGTTGTCGTATAGACAGAATTTGAGGATTTCTAAAAATTTTGAACGTGGAATTGATGTTTTTTCCTATTTATCATTTATGTTGCGTAAGGCAGTACTTATTGGAATGTTTGTGAAGAGAGAAACTACGTCAAAAGAAACTATCAAATCATTTTCCTCCAGGTTTATATTTTGAAGTTGTTTTTTCAGTTGAAAAGAATTCTTCACATTGTATTCCGTTGAGATTAAATGTTTGAGAATTTGTCCTATGTATTTACTTAATTGATAGCACGGGAGATGTATTGATTAGGCTATAGGTCGTAAGGGCATGTTGTCTTTATGTATCTTCGGAAGGCCATAAATTCTTGGAGCATTGCCTGCGGCACAAGTTAGTTTGCATTTTTGCCAACTGTCTATATACTCCTTTTTGTATAATTCCATTATTATTTTATTGTTATTTTTAATTAGTGTTGTTGTCGGGTCTGTTCTTATTATTCTATATGTTGCTTTATCTTCCAGTAAATTTCGCATTTTAGAGTTGTATTCTGCTTTGTACAGTGCAACTGTTTTGTTTCCCTTGTCTGCCTGAGTTATTACTATCTCTTTATGTGTCTTAAGAAATTTATTTGTTTTTTCAAAAACTTGAAAGTTTTCTTGTAACAGCGGAGTTATTGCATAAAACACTGTCAAACGAGGCAAAACTAGATTTCCTCCAATATGTTTATCATGCTAAATTGACATCCACAGTTAGAACAGCACTAGGAATATATGCTAAACCGGAAAATTTTGAAGAACTGAAGGAATTGTTAGAAAATAGATATAAGAGTAGAGAGACAATTCCTGAACTACAAAATAGATTAAATTGTTCCAAGGAAAAATGTCGATAAACTCATTTTCTGAGAAAATCACTGGAATAATAAATTAGTTTAACAAATTGGGAATTGCCGAGTTAGGAACCCAAGTATCAGAGCCAGAAAAAAGGGTTATAATTAAATTAAACAATAAGTTAGCGTTAGAAAATTTTAAAAAAAGGTCTGAACGAATCTTACAAAGCAACCATATATGCTGCTCGACCAGAAAATTTGCAACACGCTAGTGAACTCGCATTGCAGTTAGAAAGCGAAAAAGTAGCCAATCAAAATTCAATCCTTTATTTTAGGACACAATACCCACAACAGAACAATAGACTACAAAACAGACAACTCAACAATTCCAATAAGAATAGATACAGGAACAACAATAATAGGATGGACAAGAGAAGTAATTTCAACATAAACAACGATAGGAATAATTACAATTCTAACAACAACAATAATAGAAATAACTACAATAGAAATAATAGATATAATAATAATAATAACAATTCATATGACAATTCTAACAGAAACAACGGATTTAATAATAACAACAACTCAAATAGAGGTAGAAATAATAGACATGGAAACAATAACAATAGACAAATATACTTAATAGAATGTTCGGAAAACGAGCAAGGCTCGGTTTAGGTATCTATTCCGGACAGCCAGAATTAAAAATTTGCAAAATAACCAATAATAATACCAATTTTATAACAGCAACATTCAAAAATAAACAATTAACATTTCTCATCGACACTGGAGCCGACATATCACTTTGTCGTATGGGAACTGATTTCGATGATGAACCTTTAGACTCCGAAGAAAAATATAAATTAACTGGTATAACTACAGAAGAGATCCAATCTCTTGGCACTATAAAATTGGACATAACATTATCCGGTGAGATAACAAGTCATTCATTTCACTTAGTTAATTCAGATTTCCCAATAGAAACAGATGGTATATTAGGCAGAGATTTCTTAAAGAAATATCTGTTAAGCGCGGGCTCGTTTGCCTTGCTTAACCTTATAAAATGGGATAACTTGGTGATTCACCAAGTTATTAGAATGTTTAGTGGTTTATTATCCTGGTAGTTCACCAGGATAATGCAATGTCCAATTCAGTCGTTCAAGTGGTACACAAGAATAACAAAAAATTGGCTTGTTGAAAATTAAGTAACAAGTTAATGTTAATGTTGACTGGATGAATGACAATAGTTCAATCACACATTTTATTAAAACCTTATTGTATTTAAAGAAAAATTACAAATACAAATAATAACAGAATATAAAATTTATAATACAAAATAAAATTAAGAAGTAAAAAAATTGGTTTCATAATAAATAAAAAAATTGCAATGTAATCAATAACATTTTAAAGTGTTAAAATGTAAAATGATACAAAGAATTTTTTAGGCCAGAGACCGTTCACTCTTCTGCTGCACTAATTACTTTCCCACCGTTGGCAGAAAACAGATATTGGATTTCATAACCGTATGGCTGGTGAATTAAGTAAACGAATTATTTTCTCAGTAAAAGCCAAACATATATTATATTTCTCCAATATCTGACTTGTTCTTTGCTTTAGCCCGTGTACGAGTAAATAAATATTTTGTTTTAATTTAGAACTGAATTGTGCAAACGCGGTAATTCTCACGGCAAAGTGTGGGAAAATAAAAACGTAAAAAGAGGTACGGATTTTGTTCAAATATTATTAATACTATTGAGAGTTTTTTTTTTTATTTTTATTTTTAATACGAAACAAAAAAAAACTCAAAGGAATTAACATATTGCGGCCACAAGGGGATTGAAAAGTGCGAATGAGCGATCTCCGGCAATTTATTTTGAAGTGCGTTAAGGTGTTGGTTCCAATGAAACATTCCAGTTGGATCGTGGAGACGGTTGTGGTGCTTCGGGGAGCGGTTCACGACTTCTCTTCATCCTTTGTTTTGCTATCAGGGTAATTATCACTGTTAAAATCAAGGCCAGTCCAACATAGCTAATTGTTAAGCTATGCACTTTATGGGTTGTTGCTAGTGGAACTTCTTGTCGTTGTGCCCTGACCTCTTCCTGCAGATGGGTTATCTTTTCAATTGTGGAAGTATATGACAGGGGTTGTGTCGTGTTGTTTACGTTTTCTTGGAGATGAAGGAATGATATCCCATTGCTTGTATATGATGAATGCAAGTTAGATGAGATGGTTCGATGCCCGTAGATGGTAATAACATCATTTTTCATTGCACATCCTGCTGGAAGCGTGAGCAACCCGGTATCTTCCAGCAATTGAGAACTGCTTTCACCCTTGCATACTGTGCTCAATTTGAGTTGCTGTTGAGTTGCAAGCAGCCACTGGTTCTTGTTATAAAGTTGGTACCATACATGATTGCTGCTTATCAACTCTATATTGCAGCTTGAGTCGGATTCATTGTTGAATAAATGTATCTCACAGCGACAAATTGGAGAGCCTCTATGATATGCAGCTTGAATGTGTGGGCATAAGAAAATGTTATGCTCAAGCTTATTGCAGGTACTTAGCTTCAAGTCATCTAGAGGGAAATATTCGTCACGATGAGCGTTGAGAGCCATCATTTTAGTTGTTGGTACGACAGCCATTAAAGAGTTGTTCATTAGCTGTGGTACTGGAGTAATATAGAATAGGTCATATTGCCCTTGATGAGCTAGCGGAATAAACAAAGTGCAAATAATGTGCTGAGTTGAACTTGCTGCCTGAACGGTGACTACACCGTATAAATGAATAATGTCTGCAACTGGTAGTGTTAGATCCGTGGGAAGGTTCGCTTTTATTTTATCGACTTCACCCGAAAATTGTTGTGGGGTCAGTAGAACCGGACTAATTCGACCATGGTAAGTGTCCGCTAACAACGTGATCATAGATGTATGCATTTTTTGCAAATTGTTAGCAATTGCAAGTAACTGGACACTCAGTGATAAGATGATTTCCGATCGATGGTAGCTGTCATTGTTTGTGAGGTAGAGTAGTTTGTTTATTTTATCGTTCATTTTTTCGAAGTTATCTTGCGTGCGTTGTTCAGACTGCTTCATGAGATTGAGGGTCGAATCGAGAAACGATGTTTGATTCCGCAGAAGGCTCTGCAAGTGGGCTTCGTTGTTTTTTATACTATTAATAGTATCGGTCATTTCTGCTGCATATTTGGAGTCTAGAACGCCAAACAAGGAGCTTGCTATATTTCCAACAACGTCTATTGCTCCTCGTCGCTTCCTTCTTATGAAATTTTCCAAACCGTGCTCCATTTCATCCCTGATATTTTGAAAATGGGATAGAAGTCCGTTGCATTGATGATTAAGGGATGAGTAATCGCATGCCCTTTTCAGCGCAGATGTACCATTCCTTAAAAGCTTTAATTCGTTATAGAACGGAGTCAGTTCGAAATAAATGAGGAGCTTCCATTCAGAGATGACAGGTTTAACTTGGCCAATGTTTTCAAAATGTAATCCAGGGGTACTGATGATTTGGGTGTACGTCACTTGTTGGCATAGTATTACAGGGAGAACTAACGCTACGAGCATTAGAAAACCTGTCGTGTTTAGAGTACACCGTTTTGAGGGTGGCTCATTTATGGTTTTGCTCTTGGGTGAATTGTCTCTTTTTCGTGTTGGTTTCTCATCTGTTGTTTCATCGTTAACATTTGTTCCTCGTGGCTCCACAGGAAGAGGAGCCAGCAAGTGAATCGCTCGCTTAACGATACCACCAGATGTTTTCACATCAGCTGCTCTGACGAATCCGTCTTGACCGGGGTATATTTCAGTTACTTTTCCAAGACGCCATTTCATAACTGGTGTGTTGTCCTTAATTATAACTATGGTACCCCGTTGCAAATTTTGAGCCCGGGTTTGCCACTTGTTCCGTTGCTGGAGTTCACTGAGGTATTCCTGCGACCATCGTTTCCAAAATTGATGTTTTATTTGTGACACTAACTCCCATCGCTTTGTAAGAGTGGTTGAAGGTGAACTGGCAGTTGCATCCACTTGTGCTGTAAGAGGTTCACCAATCAAAAAGTGGCCTGGTGTTAGTGCAGCCTCATCATTCGGATTACCCGGCAACGGTGCAATCGGTCTCGAATTAAGGATTGCTTCGACTTCTACGATCACGGTTTCCATTTCTTCATAGGTCAGAGACGCGTTTGCCATTTCTTTCACAAGTAATCTTTTAGCAGATTTGACTGCAGCCTCCCATAGTCCGCCGAAGTGCGGGGCTCGTGGAGGTATGAAATGAAAACTGATGCCTTTGCTGACACACTCTTGTTGAATTTTTTCTTGAGCAGCTGTGGCGAAAAGAGCAGGTGACAACTCTTCTAATTGATTGCGAGCTCCCACAAAGTTTGTTGCGTTGTCAGAGTAGAGATGCTGACAGTGACCCCTTCGGCCGATGAATCTTTTGAGCGCTCCAATGAAGGCGTCAGTTGTAAGGTCTGTTACAAGCTCCAGATGCACTGCCTTTGTCGAGAAGCAACAGAATACTGCGATATATGCCTTTTGGGGTCGCTTTCCTTGTGTTTTGAAGTGAACCCAGATTGGACCACAGTAGTCAACTCCTGCATTAATAAAGGGTCTTGCTGGCATTACTCTTGCTTCTGGCAAGTTTCCCATAATTTGCTGCAGAAGTTTTGGTTTCGCTCGTGCACATTGCACACATTTGTGCACAGTTTCCCGAGCCAAATGTTTACCTTTAATGGGCCAAAAACGTTGTCTTACGATTGCTAGAAGTGCTCCAGGGCCACAATGTTTGTTTTCCCTATGTATCGATTCAAATATTAGTTTACTTATTGAATTTCGATGGTTGATGCTGTGCAAAAAGTTTTCACCATTGACAGCAATGAGTGAGTTGTAGGATCTTTGCTTCTGTTCAGGGGTGGGCAAATTAGGATCCAGGCCAAATCTGGGAGGCCAGTGCTTCTCGTCTCCATGCAGAAAAAATGGCCCATACATCCATTGGGGTGTATGCTGTAACTGTTGTGGATCCAATCCTCTTGATATGATGTCCGCTGGGATATCTTTAGAACTCACATGTCGCCATTGCTCAGGTAGCGTGTTTTCTTGAATTGAAGCGATTCGATTTGCCACAAATGTGTGAAATGAAGAAGATCTTGAATGTATCCATGATAATACTATTTTTGAGTCGGACCAATAGAATGTTGGCGTTGTATTCATATCTAAGTCTAGTTTCACTTTTGCAGCTAAGTTAGCACCCAATTGTGCGGCACATAGCTCCAGTCTAGGCAGCGTTTGCTGCTTGAGTGGAGTTATACGTGATTTCGCACATAACAAGTATACTCTTATTGTTTTGTTTGGTAGTATTGTTCTCACATAAATTGCAGCGCCATACGCCCTTTCGGAGGCGTCGGAAAAAACAGGAAGTTGAGTCTTGTTAAGAAGAACTTCTTTATAGATATGCCGATGCACTTGAAAGCTTTCAAGTTCACTTAGGTTGCTTCGAAAGGTTCGCCAGCGTGAGTCAAATTCTGAAGGAACTGCCTCGTCCCATGCAAGATTCAAGGTCCATAATTCCTGGATGAACATTTTGGCTCTGGCAATTACTGGCGACAGTATTCCTAGTGGATCAAAGATACGCGCCAAGTCTGACGTGACTGTTCTTTTAGTCACGGCTTTAATTGTTTGAATGTTGACCTTGATTTTAAGAAGGTCATCTTTAGGTACCCATACCAATCCCAGTGTTTTCGTGTAATCAGTTTCGTCGGAGAAGTCAAGACTGACTTCTTGGTCATAACTGGGAATGTTCCGGAGCAGCTGGGCATGATTAGCGCACCATTTTCGTAGATGGAACCCGTACTTAGCCAAGACGTCTCGCAGCTGGCGCTGAGTTTTCAGGGCTGTATTCAAGCTATCGGCTCCACCTAGCCCTTCATCGACATAAAAGTTCTTTTCCAAGAAACAGGCTGCTAAAGGAGCTTGCATCTTATTATCCTTGACTATTTCCTTCACACATTTGATTGCCAGATATGGTGCTGGTCTAGTACCATAGGTAACGGTATTTAATTGGAAATAACTTATGGGCTCAGAGGAGTGATTTCGCCAGAGGACAATCTGGTACTGCCGGTCCTTGGGGTGGATATAGATTTGACGGTACATTTTCTCGATATCTGTTGTGAATACGAAACGCGGTAGCCGAAATCGCAATAGAACCGTAAATAGATCATTTTGTAGTGGTGGTCCAGTGTGCAGAATATCATTTAAGGATTTTCCTGAGGACGTTTTTGCTGACGCATCGAAGACGACTCTGAGTTTAGTTGTACTACTTTCGGGTCGCAAAACGCAGTGGTGAGGAATAAAGTATTTATGCCCCATCATTTCGTCTATATTGATTTTCGACATGTGCCCTATTGTTTCGTAGTCTTTCATAAATATCGCATATTGTTCCTTCAATGAAGCGTCTTTAGATAATCGACGTTCTAGTGCGAGGAACCGGTTGAATGCAATACTGTGTGAGGACCCTAATAACGATGTTTCAGCACAAAACGGCAATCGTGCTATGAATCGACCTTCATTGTCGCGTGTGGTATGCTGATTGAAATGTGCTTCGCACTGTGTATCATTCGGTGATAAATTTTGCTCTCTTCCTTCAACCTGCTCGAGTTTCCAAAATCGCTCAATAGCTGTATTAATTTTATCCTCTTCAGTTAATACTCCGCAAATTGCTGTTGAGAGTTGTTCACTAGATACTTTTCCCGATACGATCCATCCAAAAGTTGTATTTTGCAGCAGTGGAAGGTCCTTGCCTAATTTAATTTGTCCGATCGTGAGTAGTTGATGATAATATTCCGCCCCTAACAAAACATCGATTTTTTCTGGACGGTTGAAGGTTGGGTCCGCTAATGCTACATTGCTGGGAATTGACCACCTGTCGATTGTAAGCGATTGAGCGGGTTGAGGGGAAATAATTTGCGGCAATACGAATGCTTCAAGCAGTGTTGAAAAATTGTTGAGCCGAGATTGTAGCGTAATGTTGACTCGGTGTTGAACCTTGGTGCGGCTTTTTCCAATACCGTTAATTGAAACAGAAGTAGTCCTTGCTGGGAGTCCAAGACGGTTGACTAATCGTTCTGTGATCAAATTGACTTGTGATCCTGAATCAAGGATTGCCTTGCATTCAGTTTCCAAACCATTAGCCTTGACCTTTACCAACGCTGTACCCAGTAGAACATATGGTCTTTTGTTAATGTACCTTCCCGACATGCTTTCAACTTCTGTTGGTGTGCTGACTAGAGATGTCGCGTGTTGTAACGAGGAGTTATTCCTGATAACTGCTTCATTGGTTGACTCTGTTTCCCCCTTTGATTGGTTACGCTTCCTGGATATTGAATTCTTTTGCGGGGCCTGTTCCAAGTGTAGCAGGGTGTTGTGCATTTTTCCACATTTTTGACAGCGGCCTGAAATTGTACACTGTTTGGTCAAATGACTGTGACTAAAACAATTAACACATAGTTTATGTTTCTGTATCAAATTTAGTCTGTTTGCGGGGCTTAGCTGGATGAATTCTCTGCATCTATACAATGGGTGGCATTCTTGCTTGCAAACTAGGCATCGTTGGTTCTCATGGCGGGGATACGCCGTAAGCGTGCATGTTTTGCTAGCAGGAGAAAATGTCTTCTCTTTGTGTCCCATTGCCTCCAGAGTATGGAAGTAGTTCTCCAGAAAGGTAAGAAATTGGCTGACGGGTTGCATTTCCTTTGGGTTGGTGATCGATTGCTCATATTGAGTGTAGACAGGTTTGTCCAACTTTTTTACCAGAAGTTGTAGTAGGAGTGGATCCCATGTTGAGACTTCGATCCCCATATTAGAAAGAGCTGCCAGACATTCTTTCGTTGTATCGTGCAATCGCTTAACGGCCATTAATGTCGACGAACCCGATGGTTGATCTAGCAGTCTCTGAACCGCTGTTGCCACTATTAGTCGTTTATTATCATAACGATCCTGTAGTAACTGCCACGCGGCTTTATAATTGTCTGCAGTAACAGCGAGATGATTAATAAGCTTCGCTGCTTCACTAGTAACGTTGGTCTTTAGATAATACATTTTGTGAGAGTCTGACATCCGGTGCTCATGAACAGTTTTCTTAAATAAGTCAGAAAACGATGTCCATTTCATATAATCACCTTCAAATTTAGAGATAGTGATTGTGGGTAAAGGTAGGGTAGATGGTCTAGCCATAGTCTCTGTGAATGAGTGGTGGTTGTTGTTAGCCGTGGTAAGCTGGATGATCGCTAACTGAGCGGCTTGTTCGAGGTGAATGTATCTACTTGTGTCATAACCAGCGTGGTCTGGATCGGGATATTTATCCAACACTTCATCATTAAGTAGTTCTAGCTGCTGCCATAGTTTGGTGATGGTGGTCTTCTTAACATCGTAATAAGGCCCATCCTGACCTGACTGCAACTGGAGGCCGTCTAGCTGTCTAGCCAGAGCTGCCATCTTTCCAAGGGAGCGGCTGATTAAACCATCGTGGCCACTTGTAGGTTGTGGGGGGTTGCTAATGACTTTGGGCTCGTCGCCCACCTTTGACGGTAGGTCATTAGGGTTTTTGGCGATTGCTCGATTGCCTTGGTAAGTGAGCTCGTGTTCCATTAGAGCTATATATTTGGATGCCATTGACTGGATTTGATTATAGCGGTCTGCAGTGAAGTATTCATCTTCCATATGAATATCCTTCAGAGTCCGTAATTTGGTATCTGCCTCATCAAATTCTGTCCAAGCTGTAGTCAGCCGCGACAATCGTTCTTTGTAGTACGTTGGGGTTTTGCGGCTAGCTGAGTCCTTGGTAAAGTTGCGGATGATTGTGGCGATATGCTCGCCGGTCTCCTTCAGTTGGTGAAGAAGCTGCTCTCCGGATTCCATATTGCTTTGTTGATGCCTTTTGGGAAGTTATTTAAGAGTTGTAGTAGGCTGCTTGTTGCTTGTGATGCAACGTTGTCTGTGATTGGGCGCCTGTAGTTTGTGGTTGGTCGCTGATGTATTTTGGTTGTGAATTGTTCACTTGAAGGACCTTTTGGTTTTCCTAACCTCGTGTCCTGTCACGGTCGCCAAAATGTTAAGCGCGGGCTCGTTTGCCTTGCTTAACCTTATAAAATGGGATAACTTGGTGATTCACCAAGTTATTAGAATGTTTAGTGGTTTATTATCCTAGTAGTTCACCAGGATAATGCAATGTCCAATTCAGTCGTTCAAGTGGTACACAAGAATAACAAAAAATTGGCTTGTTGAAAATTAAGTAACAAGTTAATGTTAATGTTGACTGGATGAATGACAATAGTTCAATCACACATTTTATTAAAACCTTATTGTATTTAAAGAAAAATTACAAATACAAATAATAACAGAATATAAAATTTACAATACAAAATAAAATTAAGAAGTAAAAAAAATTGGTTTCATAATAAATAAAAAAATTGCAATGTAATCAATAACATTTTAAAGTGTTAAAATGTAAAATGATACAAAGAATTTTTTAGGCCAGAGACCGTTCACTCTTCTGCTGCACTAATTACTTTCCCACCGTTGGCAGAAAACAGATATTGGATTTCATAACCGTATGGCTGGTGAATTAAGTAAACGAATTATTTTCCCAGTAAAAGCCAAACATATATTATATTTCTCCAATATCTGACTTGTTCTTTGCTTTAACCCGTGTACGAGTAAATAAATATTTTGTTTTAATTTAGAACTGAATTGTGCAAACTCGGTAATTCTCACGGCAAAGTGTGGAAAAATAAAAACGTAAAAAGAGGTACGGATTTTGTTCAAATATTATTAATTCTATTGAGAGTTTTTTTTTTATTTTTATTTTTAATACGAAACAAAAAAAAAAACTCAAAGGAATTAACAATATCTATGTAAAATAGATTATGAAACATATACAATTTCTATGTACATAAACGATACAACTAGAATACTTCCAATGTATGCAAAAACATTTGCATCGTTATTAATAAAAATACCTCCAAGAACAGAAAGCATACATGCAGTTAAACTTAATTTAACTGAAGACAGCGTGATTTTCAATGACGAATTAAAACAAGGTGTATTTTTGAGTAATTCGATAGCACCCAAAGGTGGAATGACACATTTAAAGTTTTTGAACACAACAAACGATGAAATAATTTTAAAGGGCATTAAACTACAAACTGAAACCCTGAAAAACTACGATATATTAAATTACAATACTGACATAAATACTAAACGTTTTAAACATGTACTGAAAAACTTACAAATTGATTGCAATGATGACTATGCAAAAACAGAGTTAATAAATATTTTTAGGAAATATCATAATGTATTTCACATCGAAAACGAAAAACTGACAGTAAACAATTTTTACAATCAAAAAATCACGACTTCGGACAATACTCCAGTTTATATAAAAAACTATAGACTACCTCACTCGCACAGTGACATAATAAATGAACAAGTACATAAAATGCTTTTGGCACAAGCACCCTTATTGCATGTGCCAAAAAAAGGCGCAGAAGACAAAAAGAAATGGAGACTAGTAGTGGATTTTAGAAAACTGAACGACAGAATAGTGAACGACAAATTCCCACTAACACGACTGGAAGACATTTTAGATAAACTAGGTAGAGCTAAATGGTTTTCAACACTAGACATGACAAGCTCTTTTCACCAAATTAAATTAGACAAAGACTCAAGACCATTGACAGCATTTTCTACACCACAAGGACATTACCAATTCAAACGACTGCCATTCGGATTAAAAATCTCATCAAATAGTTTTCAGAGAATGCTAACGATTGCACTCTCAGGACTGGAATCTGAAGCATTTCTCTATGTAGATGATATAATCGTGTACGGATGCAGTTTGAATCATCATAACCAAAGTTTGGTAAAGGTTTTAGACAGACTACAGAAATATAATTTAAAGCTTAATCCCAAGAAATGTTGTTTCTTGAGATCAGAAGTAATTTATTTAGGACATTTAATAACAAAAGACGGCGTAAAGACTGACCCATGAAAATATGAGGTAATCAAAAATTATCCAACACCAAAGGACTCGGACGAAGTCAGACGTTTTGTAGCATTCTGTAACTACTACAGAAAATTTATTTCAAATTTTACAGACATCGCTAAAGATCTGAATGCTTTATAAAAAAAATCAGTAAAATTTGTATGGACAGAAAAATGTCAGCATGCTTTTGATGATTTGAAAGAGAAGTTGATGAATCCTCCGGTACTACAATACCCGGATTTTGACAAACCTTTCATTTTAACAGACGCCTCTAACTACGCGTTAGGTGAAGTTTTATCTCAAGGCGAAATAGGTCAAGATTTACCTATCTCTTACGCTAGTAAATCACTGCAGAAGCATGACATCAATAAGCCTGTAATAGAAAAAGAACTTTTGGCAATACATTGGAGTATAAATTTCTTTAGACCGTATCTGTATGGTAGAAAGTTCATAGTAGTGACAGACCACAGACCTTTAATTTCATTGTTTTCACATAAAAACCCATCATCAAAGATGACACGTATTAGACTAGATTTGAGTGATTACGATTTTTCAATTGTTTACAAGAAAGGCAAGATGAACACGAATGCAGACGCACTCTCAAGAATAGAGATTAATGGTGTTTTCTTTTCTGAAAAAATGATGTGCCTTTTGAATATGTAATATTGTTTTCCTGTTACACTCACCCTTACAAAGGGGTCCATTTTTCGATATCATAAAGGAACAAAATATTTAATTGACTTTGCACTTAAAATAATGTATAGGTAATTGGCGTAGATATTGAAAATGGCAAAATAAATAAGCAAAATACTCACTTGTATAAAAAGGTATTAAACGCAGCTAAAAAAAATGGTATTATCTCACCCTCAAATATAAACAGGTGTGAGATATGCAACATATTTACCATTTATTTGTGCAACATATTTAGAAAGAAAACCGGCAACTTTTTACATATTTACATATATTTTTAGAATGGTACATAAAACCGAGTAAATGGTAACATAAATGGAACATTTTTGTCAGAAAAGAAAACACCATAACACAGACATTTTAAGACAAATGATACCTGAAGACAATGATATAAATGAGACGAAAATTTTAGCAACAACGAGGACGATGAGAAATAATGAGGCAAATAAAGGAAAAAGTATTAATAATAAGCGCTTAGACGGAACAGTTTTGGAGAATGACAACCCTCAGAAGCCTGATCAACTTCAAATATGGGATTGTACATCCATAAACGAAATTTGCTTTACCCATTAATAGACAAAATTTTTCACCACTGGAGATTATAGCGGATGTTGAGGAATGCATACAAAAATTAGATGACAACATAAATGAAGAAAAGGAGATGATAAGAACCAGTCTAGCAAATATGGTAACTTCTTTTAAAAGAAATATAAAAAACAATCCTAGAGAGAAACTGATTTTAGCCATTTTTGGGAAAACAAAAAAATTTCTGAAGACACATAAGGAGATCGTAATAACTCAGGCAGACAAGGGAAACAAAACAGTTGCACTGTACAAAGCAGAATACAACTCTAAAATGCGAAATTTACTAGAAGATAGAGCAACATATAGAATAATAAGAACAGACCCGACAACAACACTAATTAAAAATAATAATAAAATAATAATGGAATTATACAAAAAGGAGTATATAGACAGTTGGCAAAAATGCAAACTAACTTGTGCCGCAGGCAATGCTCCAAGAATTTATGGCCTTCCGAAGATACATAAAGACAACATGCCCTTACGACCTATAGTCTCATCAATACATCTCCCGTGCTATCAATTAAGTAAATACATAGGACAAATTCTCAAACATTTAATCTCAACGGAATCCAATGTGAAGAATTCTTTTCAACTGAAAAAACAACTTCAAAATATAAACCTGGAGGAAAATGATTTGATAGTTTCTTTTGACGTAGTTTCTCTCTTCACAAACATTCCAATAAGTACTGCCTTACGCAACATAAATGATAAATGGGAAAAAACATCAATTCCACGTTCAAAATTTTTAGAAATCCTCAAATTCTGTCTATACGACAACAATTATTTCATATACGAAAAGGACATATATAGCCAAATCTTCGGCATGCCAATGGGAAACCCCCTTTCACCCACAATCGCAGATATCATACTAGACAAATTACTAGACGTAACACTAGCTGAATTAAAACTTCAAAACATTAACATTAAATACATAACCAAATATGTAGATGATATCTTAGCTATAGTACACGTTGACCACAAGGACAAAATACTGGAAACACTTAACAAATTCCACCCAAAAATTAAATTTACCATTGAGATTGAAAAAGATGGCGAATTACCATATCTTGACACGAAATTGCATAAGTTTGGAAATAAAATAATATTCGACTGGTATACAAAAAATTCATCATCCGGTAGAATAATGAACTTTAATACTACCCAACCAAACCCGCAAATCATAAATACAGCAAAGAATTTTATACAAAGAGTACTAGACATTAGTGATAAACAATTTCATACAAAGAACATCAGTAAAATCACTACAATTCTTAAATGCAATAGTTTCCCTCCAGGATTGATTAAATCCCTTATAAAATCCTACAAACCCACAATAGAAAACAAACAGGACAACCACAATCAAGAAAAACGCTTCTATGGTATAAAATATATTCCCGGCCTCACTGACAACAAAACATTTAAAACAACAATAGATAAAGATGATATAAATTTTGCATACAAACCCAATAAAACATTAAGCACGCGCACTTGTTCAAAGTAAATTGACAACTAAATTCAATTACTTGAACATAAATAACAAAGAAGCTTTACCTATCAGCAGCCGATGGCTCTGGAAAAAGCAAAAGAGATATTGGAATATTGGGAATATTAATCGTCAGGGTTGGGGAATTTCGTGCTAACCAAAATGTAATAACTTAATAATATTAATGTGATAACTTCTCATATTCAATTTTCGTTAAAATATTGGTTAAATAGTTGATATTCCTACTAACTAGCACCACTTGCGAATGTGGAAAAATTGAACAAAGAACGCTGATGAGATGGCGTAGCGGCCTCGAAATCAGTACTGATCCGTTCTGCTGGTTTGATGATTAATGAAAATATTCTTAATATTCCAATCTTAATATAAAATAATAAATAGAATTTAAAAACAAATTCATTTATTAATAAAAAATAACAAAAAATAATTTGCAGTCATGCAGATTCGAACTTAAGCCCGTTGAAAAATTAACAATTTACATTAAGTACAATATTCACAAAAACAAAAACCCCAATAGAAAAACTACAACAAAGTAACGTAGTGTATGAAATACCTTGCAAGGGCAATAACATGAACAGCTGTAATCTGTTATATATTGGCACAACAAAAAGAGCGTTGGGAACAAGAGTAAACGAACACAAAAATGATATAAACAAAAGCAAAGAAAACACTGCTCTCTCAAAACACGTAATACAAACACAACACAATCCAGACTTTGACAATATACGAATATTGAATAAAGTAAACAACACCAAGAAAAGGTACATAACAGAAAGTTTAAGAATTCAACAAAAAATAGACAAAACAATAAACATCAAAAAAGATACTGATAACTTAAGCGCAAGTTACAAATTTGTTTTAAAAAAACATCTGTGATTTATTCAACCCAGTGCATATTTGGAAACAAAAATAAAAAATTTTTAAGAAAACTTTATTCAATGTAATTTTTATATACAACACATGTAAGTCACGTCACTAAAACAATTGTTAATGTATTGAGAAAAATAGTTGATATATCTTTTTTATTAAATAGACGAAGATCCCTTGAAAAAGTGAACATAAAATTCACGAAACGTCGGGACAAATATGGAATAAAAATTGCATTTTTATTTGCATAAACACGGTAGGCCAATAGCTAAACAATTAGAACAATATCAATAAGATACACTCTTTTTCCTTCACGTTATAAACTTTATTGCTTATTATTTTAGAGAGGGGGGAACGGCTCGAAGTAACGCCGACTGTTGTGGCCAACTTGGTTGGTGACGGTCGCTCGTTGGGCGATCCGTGGAGGCTCGGCCGGCTGGCTGGCACTGGTACTGAGGACGGTAGAAGTCGCCTGGTGCAGGTGATAAGTCGCCTGATGTAGCTGTTAGAAGTCGCCTGATGTAGCTGATAGAAGTCGCCTGATGTAGGTGATAGAAGTCGCCTGATGTAGCTGTTAGAAGTCGCCTGATGTAGGTGATAGAAGTCGCCTGATGTAGCTGTTAGAAGTCGCCTGATGTAGGTGATAGAAGTCGCCTGACGTAGGTGATAGAAGTCGCCTGATGTAGGTGATAGAAGTCGCCTGATGTAGCTGATAGTCGCCGCCTGTTGGAGGTGATAGACGCCTGTAGGAACAAACTCCCGTACAGGTGTATCACGCACTCTAGGGGCGATCCAGACAATTGGTAGTATCAGCCGTAGGAACAAACTCCCGTACAGGCCTGTGATGATGCAGGCGGCACTGACAGCGGCAGAACGGTGAGAGCCGGTATAGGATGCGGCTTGGCTGGCGGAAGCACCTGTAGGAACAAACTCCTGTACAGGCCTGTGATGATGCAGGCGGCACTGACAGCGGCAGAACGGTGAGAGCCGGTGTAGGATGCGGCTAGGCTGGCGGAAGCACCTGTAGGAACAAACTCCCGTACAGGCCTGTGATGATGCAGGCGGCACTGACAGCGGCAGAACGGTGAGAGCCGGTGTAGGATACGGCTAGGCTGGCGGAAGCACCTGTAGGAACAAACTCCCGTACAGGCCTGTGATGATGCAGGCGGCACTGACAGCGGCAGAACGGTGAGAGCCGGTGTAGGATGCGGCTAGGGTGGCGGAAGCACCTGTAGGAACAAACTCCCGTACAGGCCTGTGATGATGCATGCGGCACTGACAGCGGCAGAACGGTGAGAGCCGGTGTAGGATGCGGCTAGGCTGGCGGAAGCACCTGTAGGAACAAACTCCCGTACAGGCCTAATGCTCTCTTCGTGTAGGACTAGCGGTGGAGGAAGTGCACCAGTGGAGGAGTCTGGAAACAATGCAAGAACAAGCTCCTTGAATTGTTTTGGAAATTCCGTGCGTTTAGAAGATAATAAACAGTTTGGTAGGCTATAACTCGCGCAACCAAAGTAGTTCTTACCGCTAAGCGAACTGCCAGCAGACTGTCCGCTTGTACATTTTGTGCTGTCTTTTATACCCTCAATCGTGGGTATACACACATTCACACAGTGTGGTATAACACTAGTGGTGGGTATTGTGATGTGATCGCAGCTGTGTTGTGATCACAGCTTTGCGGTGATTACAGCTGTGCTGTGGTGACAGTCTCCTGTTTCACATGCAGAGGGCGTTACTTTTAGCCGTTACTAGTCGTTAATTCAATTCATAATTTATAACTTACTATGTAGAAATCAATAAAGTAAACATCTGGTTTTCTTAAGGGAATAATAATAAAACAAAATGATATTCAATAGAAAATAAGTAACACAATGACTCATTCAAAGTAAAAGTAAGGTAAAATAAAGAGTATAAATAGTAATTCAGATAGGAACATAAAAATATAATTCAAGTTATAAATAAATTTAATATAAATGTAGGGGGGAAAACGCGAATACAACTTTCCCCCGTTACAACGGGAAATTGCATACAGGGGGCTAATTCCCGCATTCGCTTACGATCGAATTCTTACTCGCATGTGCGAGTTTTTGCACTTTTGGGATTCTCTTACTTGATATCGATTGGTATGTATCGAAATTGATAATGATGGTATTCGATAGCGAACGATCATTCGAATGCAACCTTGCGAGTTTTTACTCGCAAGCACAAAAGCAATTGAAATAATTATTTACAGCAAACAAGTCAAGGAAAAACAAAGATGTAAGTTGAAAACTTTTGCAAATTTAAAAAATATGTTATTTACGTAAATATGTATGTATTTTTAGCTCAAAATTAACAAAATTTAACTTCGCCCAAAAAGAGATCCTTGGAGAATTCATGGCAAGGCATACTGACTTGGCAAAAAGTTTATTACCAAATAGTTCTCAGGGTAAAGCAAGAGCCAACCAACTTTGGGATCAACTTGCAGCCAAACTTAATGCTTCCGGACCACCAATAAAAGATGCAAAAATGTAGCGCAAGGTAAAGTCAAATGAAGAAAATCTTCCGTTTGTAATAATTTATTTTAAGGTTTACGCTGATCAAAAGCAAATAGTAAAACGAAAAGTTGCGTTCAACAAATCTTCAAAAAAAAAAGGACCGGTGGTGGTCCCTATGAGGAAAAAGTTCTTTCCCTTGCAGAGGAACAGATTTTGGCTGCAGCGATTTTCCATGTTCGTTTCCCAGTGTACTATTGGATGTTGAGGAAAATCAAATCTACCAAAGCTGCGGCAAAGCTCGATGATGGAAATTAAAGAGGATGTTGAGGAAGAAAACTCAGATCCATTAAAAAAGAAGAGAGAAAAGAAAATTCCAAAAATAAGCAAAAGAACAAAAGAAAGCAAAACAACTTTGTTAAAGGAAAATATTACATCTACAGAGTCTTACCACAAAAAAATGCTGCAAAGATTTGACACACTTATCGAAATAAAAAAAAGAGAACTTGATCTAAAGGAAAAATATGTAGAAATTTCTAGACAATTACTAGCATTAAAAAAGAAAATCCTTGAGATGCAAGAAATGGAACAGGAGCTCAATGTACAAATTAAAGCCATAGATATGCAGATTCGAAGAAAGGAGTTGGAGAAACTAAATATGGATTAATAATTCCATTAAATACTTACGATCTAATTTTTATTATCCCTTTTTTAGTTCAAACTTGAATTCATTTTTATGTTTATTTTTTAATATGTATAAAGACGCATACATAGTATGCACTTATTTTTGTTTTTATTTAGTTTTAAGCATTGAATTTGTGATAATTTAATTTGTAATTAAACGGTACACCAACTTATTTTTATGCTGTCACGAATTTTTTTTGCCAATTTTGGTTATGTTTATTTCAGCTGTGTCATCTATTGCAGGCATTGGGTACATGTCATGTGTCTGTCGCACATTTTCATAATTTGGCACTTTGAAATGTATGCACATATTATGTAATGCGGCACATACGTTAGAAAATTGGGCTACATTTTCTGCACTGTAACGACTTCTTTTGTCATGACAATTGTTCGTTCAACAGTACATCTTGCCTTTGAGTGAACCTCATTGAACTGGGATTCCATTGAGCTTTCCTGTGGATTTCGATATGGCATCAATAACCACGGCTCACATGGATATCCAGAATCGCCTATATATATATTAAATTTTATATAAAAATTATTGTTTTATATATATTGTACATATAAATTACATTTCCTTACCTAAGAGCCAAAAATTTCTTAAGTTGTTGCTATATTCTTGCTCAAGTAGAATTCTTTCTTCTGAATTTTTCCCCACAAAAGAGTCATGCGCTGCCCCTCCATATTTGGAATTGATTGCCAATATTGTGTGTTTGTGGTCGCATATCTATGAATATAATAAATATAATAAACAATAAATCTTTCATTAATCGTTAATTACAATCATTGAATTTATGCTATGGAAGCCCTTCCTGTTGAAGAACATATGGTGATTTGGAGGTCTCTGTAATCCAAAATGTGTGCCATCCACACAGCCTACAACTATAAAAACAAATAAATAATATACATATATATTTACGTGTTTTATTTGTATACCTCCAGGAATGTTGTATTTTGCCATAAAATACTCTTTACAGTCATCACTATTTCTTGGAATGAACTGTATAAATTGACTACAAAGCTTACGCTCCATCTCGTCAACCACACGTTTCGTGATTTTGCAAATAGCACTCTGGTTTACTCCAATTAAAAAGTCGTTTCCAACAGAATGTTGGATGCCTCCGGATGCCAAAAGCGAAAGTGTAGCAGCCAATTGAATTTTTGGTGGAACTGTGGTAGAAAGGTATCTTTCAAAATTTAGTTCTTCCAGAATGTAATTAAATACTTCCTTAGTAACTCGAAAACGTTTTTTAAATCTATAAAACAAATAATGTAAGCTTTATTTAAACCAAAAATTACTCATACATACTCATTGTTTGCCAAACTTAAGGGATGAACACTGCCTCTAATTTTTTTGCGTATATAATTCAGGTTTTCCGTTTCATCGGATTCAGAAGAAGACGAATAAAAAACCTTACTGGATTCATTTTTTATTAATTTTATATAATTTATTTTGTTTAAGAGATTTTTTTCACTTTAAACTTTTTTCATTTGTACAATCACATATGTTTTTTGTTTACATTTTATAAAATATGTGCAGTGTTGATTAACGTTTGCAGGTGCACTTTTTACAACACTGAGGTGTTAACTCGATTCGTTACGTGTCGAATAATATCATTGGAAAATTATTCGCAATCGAAATTAATTTCTATTCGAAAGCTATTTCGATCACGACTACCAGAATTAGCCCCCAGAACTTATTTTATTGTTAGTGATGCCAGGTGACGAAAATATGATTGTTTGGTAAGCTGCTATAAAAACACGTTCATGAAGTGGCAACGTCTTACTTTTAACTTGCAAATAGTGTCGTTATTCACGACTTGTTAATTGCGTTAATAAGTTACAATAAAAAAGTTATACGGCAACATTTTTCTTTTTTATTTGCAAATAATACGTGCGTATAAACGTGGTATATAACGACTATATAAGTTATGCAAACTTGGCTTAATTTAAACAGGGTAAAAGAGACTAAAAACATATAAAATTTCAAAACCTGTCAAAATTCTAAAAAAAAATTTTATTTAAAAATCGCATAAATTCGAGTCCGCATAAAAAATCCCCATAAAGCGAGACCAGAGTGTACACAGAGTTTGTTTTTCTTCTCTAAGGGCCATTATTAAAATTAACTATTGAAAAAGTTAACTATTGAAAATAATGTTGAATCTGAATAATGCGACTGAATCGAAAAGAAAGAGAGCGAAAAATACCTTCTAAATCATTTAAATAAAATAAACGTTGTGTATTGTCCATTTTCAGTTGTTAAGTTACCATATTTTCAGAAGAAAATATGGCAGTTTCATTTACTTAAAGTTAACTTTGAAAGTTATCATGAGGATAAACCTCCTGTTAGCTTATCAGCAGAAGTCGGCGGCGGGTTGCACGTGAGAATAAAATTAACTTTTGAGAGTCACACACATGCTTTTACTGAGTAAATATAGTTACTCTCATTCTGGTACGAACCTTCAAAGGAGGTGTTGCTATTGTCGTTGTTGTATGTATATGAAAAAATACCTTGCAGTTGTTGCTATTGTCGTTGTTGTGTTTATGAAAAAAGTGTATGGAGAAAAATGTTATTTTCTCTCACTCACCAAACTTACAATGAAGATGTATGTGTTTGCCGATACCTGCTTATCAGTTACCATTAATGTTAATTTTAACTTGTAATAATCAAATTAAATTTATCTGCCAGATAGCACCCTATTGTTAACTATTTGTAAGTTTCGGAACAAAAAATTTGTTCCGAAACAATTTTTTTATATGTAGTTTGACGTCTCTCTTTTTTAGAAAGAGCGAAAGAGTGTTCCGAACGTAGAACATGAATTGGTTTAATTTTTGTTCTGAAACATTTCAACTCAGATGCCAGCTACTTTAAATTTTTAAGTAAAGTTGAACTGAGATGCTACATCATATTATATATACATAAGTATGTATGTATAATAACATACAGAACACTTGTTTTATATTGTTTTATACATTTATATATTGATAAGATGTTTTTATTTTAAAATTTGTTTATTACACACTAAAATATATGGGTTTGACGCCAAGAAACCAAGCAAATTGCATTTATCTGCTACTGTGCTGCCTAATTGAAAAACTAACACGCATCGTTTACAAAAATATGTCATATGGTAGCCTTGTTTTTCCAGAACAATAGTTCGAAGTGGGTGAATCGTTTCAGAACAAACTCTCAAAAAATTAAAATTGTCTCGGAACAAATGTTTTGTTCCGAAACAATGAGTGAATCCAGCTTAAGTGGACTGTGTATAAATGTTAAACATCACGAAATCAAAAACAAGATCAATAAACTGATTTTTAAGACATTCCTTTTTTTCTTTTTCTTTTTTTTTACCACCATGCCAATACTAATTGTCAATTGCATGAGCACATACTTGTAAGAATTTCATTTTTCTTTTGTGTTTAACTTTGTCTTTTCTTGTATTATTCAGCGAGTTACTGACTTTTAATTATTGTAAGTATATGCATATATCTGTGAACTTTTGACAAAACAACCTCTTTTTAAAACAGCAATTTTAAAGGGAAGCGAAAAAGCATTTTAAATACCTCACAGTTATTTCTAAAATATAACTGTAGTGTAGATTTCCATTTTAATATTACATTTTCCAATTATTTTTTAAAATTAGTTTTGAGGTATTTAAAAAGCTTTAAAATTGCTATTTTAGAAAGAGGTTGTTTTGTCAAAAGTCCACAGATATGGAATTTGGGATTTGGTAAAATATATTTAAATAGATTTTGTGTACATATATAAATATGTATGTGAATATGTATATATATATATATATATATATATATATATATATATATATATTAATTGTGATAATTATATAGGTAAGTATGTTTAATATAGGTAAGTATGATTTATGCAAGTATATAAATGCGCATGGCAATTGTTGTAAATATTTATGTAAGTATGTTTAACGTTATCTATTACCACGTTTATACGCACGTCTTATTTGCAAATAGAACTATTTGCAAATAACTAATTCACTGTTTATACGGGAAATTGCATACAGAGCTTATGTTATTGTTAGTGATGCCAGGTGACGAAAATATAATTGTTTGGTAAGCGGCTATAAAAACAAGTTCATGAAGTGGCAACGTCTTATTTTTATTTGCAAATAGTGTCGTTATTCATGACTTGTTAATTGCGTTACAATAAAAAAGTTATACGACAACATTTTTCCTGTTTTTTTGCAAATAAGACGTGCGTATAAACGTGGTATATGTGCGTTTGTACATGAATGTGAGTACATATATTTTCTTTGTACTCAGATATGAATGTTTGTATGAACCTTGTGATTTCATACATATATGTACATAGGTGTGTTTGCATGAATGTTATGCACGTATAATATATATATATATATATATATATATATATATATATATATATATATATATATATATATATATATATATATATACTAGCAGGCCCGCCCGGCATTGCTCGGTGAGTTAATTGGGTGGAAATTAGTTTAATAGCGTTTATACCTTTTGGTAATATATGGTTACTTTGCTGTTAAATAATATTTTTTGCTTTAAAGAAAAAGGCATATATCTTAATTATAAAAATATTTAAAATGAGAATTTACTATAAAATCAATGCTTAAGATCCGACCGCTCAAGTATATATATAGAAAGTCATATATCGTCACAGAATATGAGAAACGAAAAAAAAATACAAAATAGATTTTTTTAGTTTTTTCAGATCGATAAAGTCAGAATAAATCTCTGTTAGATTTTTTTGGAGTTACTATACTTTAGTTTCAGTTTCCTTCTCAATAATCCTTTTAATTTGATACCCATATCGTGTGGTGTATAAAAAGTAGTCGTATGACCATTTTGGGGCGGGTCTCAAAAAGTGTTTCTAGATATTTCATTATATTTTGTGTTCCCACTTCCAAAACTTCTTGAATTTGGTACCCATGTCATGGGAGTGGTACGCTCTTTTGTTTGTAAGAGGTCTTATTATATTTTATGTTTATTCTCAAAAATCCCTTTCATTTTATACCCATATAACGTGATTGGAAAAGAGTAGTGCTCCGCTATTTTGAAGCGTCCACCATATTGTTTTTGAAATAATTTTATTATGTTTTATATTTCCTTTTCAATCCCTCTCATATGATACCCATATCATCGGGGTAGATAAAAAGGGATGGCCCACATCTATGGGGTATCCGCCATTTTGTTATCCTATGTCCATCTCCTGACTCTAAGCTAAATTCCCACCAATTTGCATCCAAATCGGTTAAGTCGTTCTTGAGTTATAAATAGTGTAACTAACACGACTTTCTTTTATATATATAGATATATATATATATATATATATATATATATATATATATATATATATATATATATATATATATACATACATATATACATACACTATATATGTAAATATGAATGTAGTATGTATGTATAAATTTAATTAATGTATGTGCGTATATATGTGTGAAATTAATTGTGCATATGCGGAGGTGAGTATTCAATTGTTCTTTCGTGTGACTGTATGTTTGTATGTATGTGCACGTTATTGGCGTTGTCTATTTATGTATCAAAAATACTGAACGAATTGGTATACTGGAATCACCAATTGGTTACCAAAATCTTCTTGCGAGCTTAGTAGGGTGTATAAACAAGTTGCTCGCCCAAAGATACTAGAAATACTTAGCTGTGGTGGTTGTGTATGTTCTCAGGGATTTAAATAGAAATAAGTTTTATTCTTTCGAATCCAGAATTCATTTATTGGATTTGTATATAAAAAACATATAAATAAGTTGACGATTGTAAAAAGAAAAAAAATCTCCGTTGTTAGTTGTCCACACCAGAGATGATAAAAGGCAATTAATAACTTTTCATAAAGGTTTTAACCGTCCGTTTCCAAGGCACCCCGAACAGGGCAGAGGATCGGGCTGGAATTCTTCCAGGTAATTACTATTTGTCCAATGTGGACAACTTTACAGCAATTAGTGATGTTTACAATATCAAAGTGACGATAATTGGTAATTATACTTATAATTCTATAGCAATTCATTTTAGAAAATTTATTCAACTTTAGGTTTACTTATTTTATGTTGGGTCAAAAATTATTTTGGACATGCCGCCGCCTCCGACTTAGGTAGTGGTGGATGAAACTGTAGTAGAACATAGCACTTGAGCAATGGATTTGATAGCCTCAGCTAGAATATAGGGATTTGGCATGTTCTGGATTGTTGATAATTGTGAGGATGGCGGTTTTGTCGATTTTGCTGACACTTGTTTTGTGGCTGGCGTAGGTTGTTTGGGTTTCCTCAACTTGCTGGTAGTGATGGGTTTGTGGTATCTCGGTGCTGTATGAAGAAGAGTATGGTGTAATCGATCACACTTTCTACAAGTGTCCATTGAAGTACATGATTTGATGATGTGGCTTTTTGCCAAGCAGTTGATGCAATAGTGGTGGCGATCGACTACTCCTTGCCTCTCTTCAACGCTCATCTTAAAAAATGCATAGCACAGCCTTAATGGATGATATCTTTTGCATACCGCGCATTGGAATAATTTTGGCTTGCGTCGTCTTAAACGGTTGCGGATGGTTTTCTTGGTGCTACTTTGTTGTGATTCAACTGAACGACGGTCGCACCTAGAGAAAGGAAAGTAGTAAAGCATAGAATCATTATTATTAGTAAAATGTAGTAAAGGGCGTTATCTTAGAGAAATAAGTCAGTAAAACTTGGGTAAGCTGAGCAATTAGGGTAATTTAGAAAAATGTATTAACAATTGTCATTTTTTAAGAATGGTAAGTAACATAATTTTACAATTGGCCGAGTTTTTTCAATTCTCCCTAAACGCCACTCATAGGGGGCTGTAAATCATCCATGACTACCACGAGATCTCCAACCTGAATGTTGGGAGTAGAAGTATTCCATTTATAGCGTTTGTGCAGTGATTTAAGATAGTCCCCTTTTCCATCGTATCGAGAAGTGATGATGAAGGGCTTTTAGTTTTTCCCATCTATTTATAATGGACATGGTTTCAGAGTGGGGTTCCGGGAAGGCGAGTGAGGGAGCTCCTCTTAGAAAGTGTCCAGGCGTTAAGGCCGTTAAATTAGAGGGATCTTCTGACAAGGCCGAGATTGGACGGGAATTTAGCACTCCTTCTATTCTGGCTAAAATAGTTGAGAACTCCTCAAAATTAAACTTCTGGGCGCCTGCTAATCGCTTTAAATCAAATTTAAAACTTTTGACCGAAGCTTCCCATAAACCACCCATGTGTGGCGCGTGTGGCGGTATAAATTTCCATTCAAAGCCGTGAGTTAAGTATTTTTGGGTTATATCTTGTGCTGTGTTTGATAAAAATGAGGCTAATTCTTGTTCGAGTACTCGACTGGCACCCAAGAAATTTCTTCCGTTGTCAGATGTAACCCGTTGGGGGAGCCCCCGCCTCCCGACGAAGCGAGTAAATGCTGCACAAAAAGCAGCTGTGGATAGGTCTGAGCACGCCTCTAAATGTATTGCCTTTGTGCTGAAACAAACGAAAACGCACACATATCCCTTTGCATATGGGGAATTACGTAAGGACGAGGTTTTCAGTTCGAATGGTCCGGCGAAATCAATTCCGGTTACCTGGAAGGGCGGTGATAAGTTACATCTTTCGACCGGCAGCGGGCCCATAATTTGCGAACACGATTTCTACTTATAGATAATGCAGGGGGTTACTCCGTAATGTGATGCGGAAGGAGTTGCTTTCGCTTTTCAATGTAAATAGCATACAAATGCGTTCAGTTCATTCGCATCGCATTACGGAGTAACCTACCTGGCTTTTGTCAGAAATACTTTTATTGGTTTGCAAACATTTGTACTCCTCATGATAAAATTCGGTTTGAGCTAATATAATCAGTCTTTCTTTCACATATCTCATTTCCGGTTGCGTTATATTTCCCCGGCCCGTGGAGTCTACATTTGGCCGTATTTTTTTAATGGGTTTATTAAAAAATTGGAAAACATAACATACAACCCGTAGAGCTCTTGTGTATAATGAAAATCTGTGTAAGATATCATCTTCTTGAACGTGGGAGTATAAACCGTGAACTACTTCAGCGGGCTTTGTTACCTTTAGTGGATTCCATGATGGGCCATGCCACCAAAGTAAATTGTGTACTAAATCTTGTGGTTTACATCCTCTTGTTCCAAGATCGGCGGGGTTATCATGGGTTGACACATGTCGCCATGTCGCATCTGGAACTAAGCTGTATATTTGCGTGATTCTATTTGCAACGCTTCCACGCTGGGTGGTCATCGTGTCGCGATGTGGAGGCTTAGTTCTAGTTGACCGGTCTGTACTGGCGGGGGCAGCTGTTATCAGTAGCCCCTGGTAGTGTCACCCATGCCAGAGTGGCCAACAACTAAGTACCGAACAAGAACCACCCTCCCCGGACTCGATAGCGTCTGTTTCTTCCCATGGGGCGGCTATCGAGTCAGTCCGTTTCCCGGTTCAATGGACCATGTCTAAATCCATAAAATGCACCCATTAACCCACCCAAATGAAAAACAAAAAGCCATGCCCGACGTTCCCGGTTAGGGGCTTAACAATCTCCGGGGACCCTATTCCCGCGGCGCAAGTAGCAGGCCGCGGTGAATCGAAAGCTACTGCTGCTCAGGCTGGCCGGGTGTCCACATCAGGCCCGACCAGTCTGCGGACTACTGACGTGGTGGGCAATCAGCCTGGATTAACCGGGAAAGGGGCGAAACACCCGGCAACGGGTGGCTGCCCTAGTACTAGAAGCGAGGTACCTCTGTCTTTCGCTCCAAGTACCTCAAAAGCTGCTCAGGTCCTTACCGGTAAAACCTTCTTCTTCGGGTGCGAAGGGAATGGAAAGGCCTAAGCCGTCCAAACCAGTCGCCTCCAAAGCGCACATTGCGCAGGAAAAGGCAAAGGGGATTGCTTCTAGCCGCAGTACTGCGTCACCCACTGCCAATCCCGGCAAAAACATCACTAACCCTTCGCACAAAAATGCTTCACGCAGGGCCAACGATGCGAGGTGCTCCGCCTTAGGGACTATTTCGCACTTTGGTGCGATCCCGGTTGACCAGCTTTCTGAAAAGCAGGCAGCCTCTCTAAAGTGGGCACAGGCTCATGTGTCGAGGTTGCAAATAAACTCCTCCCCCGCACCCGCCACGGTTGCGGCGCCTAAACGGCAACGTTCGGGAGAGGAGAACGATGCAGCTAGGGCTTCTAGGGCAAGACGTCCTAAGAACATCCCTTCGAAAGGCACCTTTAGTGAGATCGCCAAAGGCAAGCTCATAAGGGCCATAATCGATAGGGATGTATCAGACGGTGCCATTCCCCATGCCAGATGGGACTTGGTCAACCAAAAACTGGCGGGAGTGTTCTGGAAGATCCGCAAGGAGAATCCGGTACCGCCGCCTCAATGCGTCGATGCTGCCTGGCACCAGCACGGCGTTAAATTGATGGCCTGCACGGATGAAAGCTCACCGTCTCTGTTGAAGAAGGTCATTGAAGCTATTGGCGAGGTGTGGGAAGGCTCTAGGCTGGATGTGGTTTCCTTGGAAGACATACCCAGAAGACCAAGAGCCTTGACCATAGTTCCTGCTGAACCTTCTTCCTCGAAGGAGATCCTTAAGGACTGTAACCCGGATCTACCCAC
Organism: Linnaemya tessellans; assembly: GCA_951800035.1. Lineage (NCBI taxonomy): Eukaryota > Metazoa > Arthropoda > Insecta > Diptera > Tachinidae > Linnaemya > Linnaemya tessellans. The sequence goes on from OX637532.1 coordinate 79,551,351, forward strand.
CCATGACTGGAAAGTAGCTAAGGTGAATGGACCCGAGAGGTCTAGAAGGGAGGTGGTTCTGATTCTTAATAAAGAAAGTAGATAAGGTGAATGGACCCGAGAGGTCTTGAAGGGAGGTGGTTCTGATTCTTAATAAAGAATCTTTCGCACCGATCCGTAAGAGGGGCAACAAAATCTTCTACTGTTTCAGTACGATTCTGTTGCGCCTCTACCGGACCGATGCCAAGAAGAGCTGCAACCGAGGGGATGATGCTGCCGACGGCGCTGTTGACTGCGCTGCTGCTGGTGTGTCGGACGTAGCTTCATATGGGCAAGAGGACACCCACTCAGTCTCAGACATGGTGGGTGGCTTCTTTGAACGGATGGCAGTCTACCGGACCGATGCCAAGAAGAACCGCAACCGAGGGGATGATGCTGCCGACGGCGCTGTTGACTGCGCTGCTGCTGGTGTGTCGGACGTAGCTTCATACGGGCAAGAGGACACCCACTCAGTCTCAGACATAATGGGTGGCTTCTTTGAACGGATGGCAGTCGCGGATGAGGACACTGACGCCCTATTGGAATCCAGCCAAGAGGACGCCAACACCACCGTAATTGCGCTCCATGATGGTGAAGGTGACGCAAATAAACCTTCACCACTCTAAAGCAGCATCCGGTGTGATGCTCCTCCGGGTGGTAGAGGAAGGAGGAGCTGGGTATGGTCCAGGAATGCAGGGTCCACCAAGAACGGGTTCATGGACTGACACTAAAGGGCTATATGCTATTGTTTGCCAAAGGCACAGGTAATATTAGATCTTGTATCTTGGCTAAAAACTCTTTGAGTATCTTTATCCTATCTGATTTCAGTGATGGGGATACTGTAGCAGCTGCTCTGGAGACCCCGTCCGGTACAGTTTGGCTGGTCTCGAGCTATATGGCGCATGACCACGAGGGCAGTCCACCAAATGGCAAGGTGCGTGGTATTGTGTCCAGGGCGATAAGCACGAGGACGCCTAAAATAATAAGTGCTGACGCTAATTCACACCACACCTCCTAGGGTAGTAGCGATACTAACGAGCGGGGTGAGTGTCTTCGATTTCATTTAAAATAATTATTATTATTATATGAGGCCATAAGCACCGCGACCCAAAGGATCTTTTGTGCAGCCCAAGTGTTCACTGATGTAGATTGAGGCTGCGAATAAAGCCAATTACTCTACTCGGTGAGATATCGTTCACCTCCCCTGGAGTCATGAAATTGCCTCCGGGGAACCTCCTCCTGAGATGTCAAAGAAGGGTTCCGGTCCTATGAATCTACGATGGGCTCCTCTGTTCGCCAGACAGTCAGCCCGTTCGTTCCCAGCCCTTATGGCCAGGCACCCAGCATAACGTCAGCCTGTTCTGAGCGCCCAGTGATGTAACACAGTCCATAACAACCCCTGACCTGATCTCATACGAGGTTATGGCCTTGAGCGCTGCCTGGCTATCAGACATTAGATAGATACGAATATTCTTGCATCTTCTCCTCAAGCATTACCTAGCACATATGAATATGGCATAGACCTCCACTTGGAAGATCGTAGGGTACTTACCCATGGGAATTGCCCTTTGAAAGTTAGGGCCATATATCCCTGAAGTGTGGTTAAGCCATTGACTCCTTTCAGGAATGATAACATCAACGTTTCTGTTCAAAAGTAGTGTTCGTTGTATTTGATTATTCACCCTAATGTATGGGTCATTCAGGAGATGTCTTAGCAAGCTCATGTGGCCAACCAGATATCCAGGTTTCAGATTGGAGATGTCAGGCAGTCGTAGTGCGCTCCTGCGGGCCTCCTCCTTCACTATAATGTGCAGAGGGGGAATGTGCAAGATGGCACCCAGAGCATGTGTTGGACAAGTTCTCATTGCCCCGCTGATCGAAATACACACAAGGCGATAAACCTTGTCCAGAAGTGCCTTGGTAGTGGATTGTTCAGTTTTTGGCCACCAAACCAGTGCGGCGTATGTCAGTATTGGTTTTATCACGGTGATAAAAGACCAATATATCATCTTCGGTTTGAGTCCCCACGTCCTACCAAATAGCCGTTGACAAGCATGAAGTGCTCAAATGGCTTTGTTGGTGGTGTAGGAAACATGTTTATTCCAAGTGAATGACTTATCAAGAATAACCCCAAGGTATTTCACCTCGCCGGAGAACTTGATAGTCGAGCCATTCAATGTGGGTTCCTCAAGTTTCACTTTTCTTCGTCTGGTAAAAGGTACAATGACCGTCTTTCTCGGGTTAATAGACAGCCCCCTGTCCCCGCACCATCCGCTAATTAGGTTTAGAGCCTGTTGCATCCTTTCCGAAATTTAAAATAATAATCTTGAAATTGTCAACAGGGGTTCAGAACCCACTTTTATTTTTGTGTCTAACCGTAGAGAGGTTTTAGATGCAACATTGGTTAGTGCAGAGCACACCAATCTGGTTAGCGGTTGGAGGGTTGCGGATGACTGCTTCCTATCCGACCATCGCTATATTGACTTTAACATAGGGTTAGGTGAAAGTAGATTTAATCCTATAGTTAACAGGAAGAAAGATTTATTCTGTCTCCGCTCCTATGGAACCTTGTCCTGAACAGCATCCTTTTCAGGTTGAACGCAGGTGGCACCAAGGTAGTTGCATATGCTGATGACGTTGTGCTCCTTATAAGGGGTAAATATCTGCCTACGATAAGTGAACTCATGGAATCGGCGCTGAACGAACTACTTGACTGGGCCAAGGAGAACGGTCTAGGCATAAACCCTTCGAAGACTGTACTGGTACTTTTTACCAAGAGATATAAGATCCCGGCTTTTAGGCCACCATGCCTTGGTGGCATGAGCTTAGGACTCTCGAGGGAAGCGAAGTACCTCGGCATTATTCTAGACTCTAAACTATCGTGGAGACGAAATGTGGAGGATAGAACGAGGAGGGCTCTATGTGCGTTTTACGCATGCAAGAGAGTTTCAGGGCGGAGATGGGGGGTTGCAACCGTACATCCTGCACTGGATGTACACGGCGCACTGTGGCGCCTTTTCCCAAAAACCGTGGCAAAAATAAAAAATTTTATGACAAAATTTTGTAAAATGAATGATTACATCGTACAAAGAACTTCTTACTGATGCCAGTTCAAAAACGTTTTTCTTAATTGGTTGAAAATTATAGCTGGTGGAGCTGCTTAAAGTCGGCAGTTTTTTTGGAAGCCCCAAAAAAGGTGATTTTGAAAAAAAAAATTACATTTTAAAATTGAAGTGCTAGAAACCTTGACTTTAGATCATTACTTTTTTGGTATCGTTTTAAAGGTATGTTTATTTTTAATTGAAATAAACAAAAAAAATGTGCATCAGATGCCCTACTTTTTCGGCAGTTGCTGCTTTTCAGACACCCTATATTTAGGTAATTTTTACAAATAAAATAGAGTATATCTAAAAATGGCCAAAAATGGTCTCGCCCAAATTTTCGGAGCATATTTGCTACACAATGCTTTAAATAATTTAACTAAACTTTGCCACCAAAAGTTGCCGTTTTTCTTGATACAAAAGGAAAACTGTTACAATCTCATAGTGAAAACGAAATTCTGTTTTCACTGCAGCACGTATTTGTTACATACGAGTATTTTAATTTCTCTTGTTCATACGTGATTTACACGATGGCTTTTTCCCCTGCATTTTTCTTCAATTCTCTTTTATGTTACGTTGTCCGCATTATAAAAATAGGCAGGTAGTTTTAAAACTTTTTTTATACTGAGTAAAATAGAAACTGCAGTTTTACACTGCAGATAGTTGTGGCCTGGATTTCTGTTTTACAAAGCAAGTAAATTGAACCTTTTTTATTTTTGGGTATAAATTAAACCGCAATTGTGTAATCAAGCCAGTTAAGTTTTTACTTTGTAAAAGCAGTGATCATTAAATTATACAATTTTACTCTAAAGTGCTATAATGTCATTTCAAAATTCGGAATTGTTCGAGTTATTCAGAAACTCACATAATGAAAATGTGTTTAGAATGGCTATTCTGCAAAAATTACACAATTTATCAGGATACCACGAAGAGGATGTTAAAACCACAATTCACTTCGTTTACTTGAAAATTAATAAAAAATGGCTTGCCTCAAAACGAACAATAAAAACCTTTATGGAAAAGAATTCAGATTGGCTAAATGAAATACAAATCTTTGAAAACATCGAAGAACCTCATACATCTTCTAACAGCAGAAGAGGAAGACCTGCGAAAACTATAAACGAGTGTTCAGAGTACACAAGAAAACGTAAACTTCAAAATGTCACTAAAGATATTTGTAAATCGCATCTTTCAGAAGCATTATGTCTTAAGTATGTTAAAGATAAAGATAAATCAAGGTCAGACATTACAAAAGCTGTGGAGCTTGCAAGCCCAAATCGACTGCAGAGAACTAAAGAGAGTATTCCAACTCCTCCAAATTCTTTACCCACAAAGTATAGCATAGAAGAAGCCTTAGCGTTATTTATGGACTTGGGATTGTCAAAGGAAAAGTATTCTATTTTTCGAAGCTCTTTAAAGAATCATAATGTCAATATTCTACCTGGATACAAAAAGGTTACATCTGCCAAAAAAGAAGCAGTGCCATCTAATGTAAAGGTTACTGAAATATCGGTAGAGGTTAAACTGCAAGACTTAATGGATCATACAGCCAAACGCCTTATTCAAAGTTTGTCTGAAAAGGAAACAGTATTACTGCCAGATAGGCTTACATTGGTAAATAAGTGGGGATGTGATGGATCATCCGGTCAAAGTGCCTACAAACAAACAATATCGACAAATGACACAACTATTACAGATGCAAATATGTTTATGGCTTCTGTAGTTCCGTTACGACTTAGAAGTGAAATCTCTGAGCATTGGAAAAATCCCCGCCCATCATCAGTTCATTTTTGCCGTCCGATATTTTTTAAATACACAAAGGAGTCTTCAGAAATAATCAAATCAACAGTAAACGATATAAAAAAGCAAATTTCTGAACTAAACCCTTTAATGCTTGAAATGGAGAATGGAAAAACAGTTTACATTGATTATGAATTTTGTCTTACAATGATTGATGGCAAAGTCTTAAATGTAATAACAGATACTTCGTCAACTTTGAAGTGTGCGATTTGCAAAAAGACACAGAAACACTTTCAAAATCTTGATGATTCAAGTGATGAGCACAACTATGAATATGGAATTTCTCCATTACATGCTAGAATTAGGTGCATGGAGTTTATTTTAAAACTAGCGTATACAATTCCGCGAGATGGAGAATGTTTTGATAAGAACTCAACACCAAAAGAAAAACTATCTGCTCGAAAAAAAAATTATACAAAATGAATTTCTTAAGAACCTTGGGCTGAAAATAGACTGCCCAAAGCAGGGGTACGGCAATACGAACGATGGAAATATGTCCAGAGCATTTTTTGAAAATGATGAGTTAACAGCCAGAATTACTCGGATCGACAATCATATTATAAAAAGGTTTGCAGTTATCCTAAACGTTATAAACTCTAGAGAAATGGTAAATGGCCCAAAGTTTCATGACTATGCATCAAAAACTGCCCAGCTTTTGGCTCAAGTGTACCCTGAAAAGAAACTTAGTCCTACGGTCCATAAGATTTTCGCTCATGGTAAAGATTTAATTGAATATCAATGCCTACCAATTGGAGAGTTATCAGAAGAAGCCCAAGAATGCAAAAACAAGGATTACAAACACTTCAGAAACGCAAATACTTGCAAAATTTCACGGATAAGACAAAATGAGGACCTTTTCAGTATGTTGGCCGCCTCATCAGATCTACTAATTTCATCACGAAGACATGTAAGATCTCAAAAGGATTTACAAGAACGTAATTATAGCTCTGATATGTTAAGTCTATTAGATATCGCTCCCAATGTTAATGACTATTTTATAGAAAACTAACTAATAAAATATAATTATACTACTTTGAACAAAATATATTAAATAACTTGATATCGTTACATATTATATAGCATTAATATTAAAAATATTTCAAGAATGTGTATTTATAGTAAAAATAAAAAATATAATATTACTCTAACATGTTAAATTACAGTGGTATTTTTTTTCTAGACTTCCTTATGACAATATCATTTGAATCACCAAAAGTTGTGTTTCAAATGTTTTTTAAATTTTAAAAATATCATTACTTCAAAAGATATCAATTTTGCGACAAAAGAAGTCAAAAGTTATTACCGTGCCCAGTGCCTATCAAAATGCGGGAGCACTTATTTTGAAATTAAAGGATTTAAAATTGAAGTGATTTTTAACTATTGGAAATATCTTGGTAACTTCAAAAATTATGGTTTTGCGACGAGAAAGCAACATGTGCGTAGTACCCTGTGATCCTATGGACATGCAGGGGGTTTACTCCGTAATGCGATGCGAATGAAAAACTGAACGCATTTGTATGCTATTTACATTGAAATGCGAAAGCAATTCCTTTCGCATCGCATTACAGCGTAACCCCCCAGGTTAATTATTTTTTAGCGAAAGCGGTTATCTTTGAAATGCTTTATACATTTTTAAAACATCTTTATTATGTACGTTAATGTTTATTATGTTTGTTATGAAACAGTCAAAAGGCGACACTGTGCACAGTGCCGCGGTTAACATATGAGCGTGAAAATCATATATATTGTAGCTTGAAGGGTCTTCTTTCAAATGCTTTTTAAAATTTTTAAATATCTTTATTAATTTAAAAGTTATGATTTTTGCAATGAAAAAAGGCAAAAGGCCCCACTGTGCGGCGGTGATCAGACCCATTCTTACTTATGCATCACTTGTTTGGTGGAGGGCTGTGGACAAGAGTACATATCTCTCTATACTGGGCAAGGTACAGAGGCTAGCATGTTTTGCTGTGAATGGCGCAATGCGATCGGCCCCTCAGGCCAGTCTAGAGACAATGCTTGATTTGGCTCCCCTTGAGATATACATCAAGTGCATATCTCCCAGATCTGCCCTCAGGCTCATGGAGTCGGGCATTTTCAGGCATGACCGTACGGGACATGGCATTATCCTACAAAAGGTAGGAGGACAGGTCCTGGGGGGACGGACTGATTATATGACTCCGGTCATGTGTGTAGTTAATTTATTTGAACTACAAGTTTCTTATAAATTTATTAGAAATTATATTTTATTCCAATTTATAATATAAAATTATTTAATGTCTTGACTCAACAAAAAACTAAATTCAATTCAAAATTCTTGATTAATAAAACTTATTCATTATTTACAATGATAAAATAAAAATTAAAATATGAGTACGTATTGAAAATTAAATTTTAAAATTAAAGTAGTAAAAGTATAAAGTACCTACAACTACTTCCCCTTTAAAGAAAATTTATTCTCGATAAATTAAATGAAACTCTCCTAACATTTCGTTGAGATTGCCTGTCAGACATATTTTGGCATAAAGAAGTTTTTTCTGTTAAAGCAGGTTTCAATCGATCGAGAGGAAATACTACAATTTCTTTGTTTATTTCAACTTTAAAATATTTATGATATTTTTCCACAACCCTGTAAGGTCCCTCATATGGACGTCGCAGAACACGCTTGTGAATGTCACGCACAAAAACATATTTACAGTCCTTAAGCTCCTTGGGAACATAAATACCGGATTCAGGATCCTTGTGATGATTTAAATTAGATTTTACATTTTTAAAATGGTTTTTTAATTTGTACAAAATGTCAGAAGCATCAAAATTTTCAGTAATAGTGACTATTTCTCCCGGTAAACGTAGATTTTGCCCGTATACCATTTCAGAAGGTGTAGCCTGTAAATCTTCTTTATAAATGCAACGAATACCTAGCAGCGCCAGCGGAAGCTCATCAAACCAGTCTACTGATTTTCCCCTTGCCATCAAGCTGATTTTATTTGTCTATGAAATCTTTCAATCATACCGTTAGATTGTGGATGATATGGAGAAGTCGTAATTCTAAAAGAACCTAACATATTCACTAATTCTTTAAATATTCCCGAAATAAATTGTCTACCTTGATCTGTAGTTATTTTTAGTGGCACTCCAAAACGTGACACATAGTTTTTTATAAATGTGTCAATTATATCAGATGCTGTAATTTCCTTTAAAGGATATGCTTCAGGCCATCGGGTATGGCGGTCAATTATAGTTAAAATATATCGATGACCACGTGAAACAGGTAGAGGTCCAACTATGTCCATGTGTATGTGTTCAAATCTACCTCTAGGTATCTTTATTTTTTCTGCAGGTGACTTAGTGTGCCTACTAACTTTTGATTTCTGACAATCCAAACATTCTCTTGACCATGTATTCAATTCCTTATTCATACCTGTCCAAAAATAACATCGAGTTATTAGTTTTCGGGTTGCCCTTATACCCGGATGTGAAATACAGTGCAATTTTTCGAAAATAACTTTTCTTAAACTTATAGGCACATAAGGTCTTTTTAGTCCCATAGAACATTCACACCATATATCTACGTTATTAATAGGAAACTTCACTATTTTAAGATTAAGATGTTTGTCCCGACTTTTGTGTAGTACTAAAAGATTTTTATATCTCTGTTGCTCATTAAATAAAACTTTCAAGTCAAGTTCTGAGTATTTATATGATTCTACTTCAAATGTCCTGGATAGTGTATCAGCCACTACATTGGATTCGCCATTAATATGCCGAATGTCATTTGTAAATTGAGAAATATACTCCAAATGCCTTATCTGTCTTGGACTTCTCTCTGTTTTAGATTGCAAAGCAGAGGACAGGGGTTTGTGGTCAGTATATATAACAAAATTCCTCCCTTCTAACAAATATCTAAAATGTTTAATGTTTAGGTAGATCGCTAACAATTCTCGATCGAAAGTACTATATTTTCTTTCAGATAATGTTAGTTTCTTAGAAAAGAAAGCTAATGGTTCTGAAGTTTTATTATAAATTTGTTGTAGAACACCGCCGATTGCCACATTCGAAGCACCTACCGTTAAAGTAAGTTCCGCTTTGTTATTAAAATGATTTAATAAAACTCTGGAGGCAAAAGACTCTTTTATATGCTCAAAAGCTATGATTGCATCATCATTCCATTCTAAAATTTTTTTCTTATTTCTTAACGCCTGATTAATTATGTCATGCAGAAAAGAAGCAGAAGTAGCTAAATGAGGAATATATTTATGAAAATAATTTACCATGCCTATGAATTTCTGTAGCAGCTTTACGTTTTTCGGACGATCAAAGTTGCGAATTGATGATACCTTCTTTTCAGAAGGCATAATTCCATCCTTTAAAATGTTCTGTCCTAAAAAATCTACATTCGAAACTCCAAAAATACATTTGCTGGGTTTGATGTTTAAACCATAATCATCTAATTGTTCAAAAACTTTTTGTAGATGAGAAACATGCTGTAGCTCGTTTTCACTATATATTAGTATGTCATCTACATAAACAAAAATAAAATCGAAATCATTGAAAACCTCGTTAATAAATCTCTGAAAAGTTTGCGCAGAGTTTCTCAGCCCAAATGGCATTCGTAAAAATTCAAACATTCCGAATGGTGTTGTGATAGCTGTCTTATATATATCTTCTTCTGCCATTGGTATTTGGTGGTATGCTCGAACCAGATCTAATTTAGAAAATATACTTTTGTTCCTCATATTTATATCCAAATCTTGAATATGTGGTAAAGGATACCTATCTGGTATTGTTACGACATTTAGTCTCCTAAAATCACCGCATGGCCTCCAGTCATTTGGATCTTTTTTTTTAACTAAATGTAAAGGCGAAGCTACATTCGAATTTGATGGTCTACAAATACCAGATTTTACCAGAAAATCGAATTCTGTCTTTGCTGCCTTATATTTAACAGGGTCTAAACGTCTAGGTTTTGAAAAAGGTAAAGTCCCGTTTGTGGCTAGTCTATGAATAGTAGAATGCTTAATAGGCTTTGAGTAATCTGGTTCTGATATTAAGGAAGGATATTGTTTCAATAATTTGGTATATTGGTTATCCACAGCAAATAATTTAGGAAGAGAAACTTTGCATATATCTGAAAATGTATTTACCGACAACTTCGTTAATGGATCGATTAATCGTTTATGTTTCACATCTATCAGAAGACCATATTTGTGAAGAAAATCAGCGCCAATAATGGGTTTAGAGATATCTGCAACAAGAAAAATAAAGAGGAATTCACGTCGAAGACCTATATCTAAGTTAAGCATTTTCTTTCCAAATGTACAAATATTTGGTCCATTTGCTGCAATTAGAATTATATCTGATGGTTTATTATTATATTTAAACTTTGATGCTGGCAAAACAGAAATTTCAGCTCCACTATCAATCAAAAATTTTATTTTGTTATTGTTATCAAAAATAACAAGGCGACTAGAAAGATAATTACTATTCCCATTGTTCGTCGCTGCAACAATGGAATATCCTAGTTTGTTGATTTTTGACTATTATCAGAAAATGAGCACGGTGACTCACATCTTCTAGCTTTAGAGCCAAACCTGTAATGAAATCGACATAACTAGTTCCTGTTTAAAGACCGAACACGAGTACGTGAACCACTCCTAGAAAAACTTCTATACATAGGTCGGGATGTCCGATATTCTAACTCTTTTTTAAGAGCACAGACTTCCAAAGATAATTTGTTTATATCCTCACACAAGGAAGTAGTTACATTATGCATAATTTTTTCAACATTTGGTGTTTGGGTATATCCCTTGACACTACAAATCTCGCCACTGTAAATAACCTCATATAATCAATCAGCTAATTGAATTAATTCATTTGTATCGGATATGGTTGACCCAGTCAAAGCCACGTTAAGTGCTTTGGTAGCTTACGCAACCACATTTTATTCACAACATTTTCACTAAAATTTGAACCAGCCAACAGTGCCAATGATCTGTAAAATTCAGATGGTTTTCTATCTCCCATATCACTATCTGATAGAATTTTATCTAATTTAGAAGTTTCACTGAGCGAGTGACGATCAATTAAAGTTTTCTTCAAATGAAGATATCTATCAGTTGCAGTAGGACTCTGAATCACGTCTAAAACTTTTATTATGACTTCCTATGGAAGAGCTGTTATGATATATTCATACTTAGTCTGATCTGCAGAAATGCCTTTAGTTGCAAACTGCATTTCGGCGTGCACAAATCAGGCATCAGGACAGTTAGTCCAAAATTGAGGAAGCTTAACAGAAGAAGCACAAATATCTAAAGCCATTTCGGATGTCCTCTCAATCAACTGACTGCTGGAACCACTTCGTGAGTTCATATTATTACTTGTGTCACTAGAAAATCTCGGTTCCAATAACGAATCTTGAGACTGTACGTTATTGCGTGTAGGTGATCGCGGTGTCATTTAAAGGGAAAGTTGACGATTATATATATGATGTAGAAACAAAATTAAGATAAGTATCTGAATAACTAGTTACATACACTAAACTTTTAAATGGTCAATTAAATAATATTATTAGTATACTAATTAATAATAAAAGAACAAAATATAAAACTTATCCTTGATTATATTTGCTGTATTACTCCTATATATGTATGTTGCATTAAATCCTATTAGCTTATGATCCTGTTTCTTGCTTAAATGAATCTTGAAAAATCCAGATTTTCTATATAAATTTAATTATATTGATTAAATATGATCCTTAGAACTTTATTTTGTAGTCTATATGTTGAAAAAGTTGTCTGCTATCAGCCCATATTAATACAGCCCATATTAGCTGCTTAATTTGTAGTAATCTTTTGGTTGTACAACCCAAATATTTAAATCATTGGTTTCAGATATGCAGGATCGCCAATTTGTAGTTAATTTATTTGAACTACAAGTTTCTTATAAATTTATTAGAAATTATATTTTATTCCAATTTATAATATAAAATTATTTAATGTCTTGACTCAACAAAAAACTAAATTCAATTCAAAATTCTTGATTAATAAAACTTATTCATTATTTACAATGATAAATTAAAAATTAAAATATGAGTACGTAATGAAAATTAAATTTTAAAATTAAAGTAGTAAAAGTATAAAGTACCTACAATGTGCTTCGACAAATCCTTCTCAATCGCATTCCCGGAGAGGAAGGACTGGATGGAAAACTCCGCGACTCGTAGTAATGCAACTTTGGTTTTTACGGACGGCTCGAAAATGGACACTGGCACTGGTTCGGGAGTATTTTCCGAGGGTCTCGGCCTTTCGGTATCGCTCAGGCTACCCGATACCTTGACAGTTTTCCAAGCAGAGATTTATGCCATTACCGAGGCAGCATTAAGGATTGATGGGCTCAATTTGGAGGCAAGAACTATTGACATCTGTGTAGATAGTCTGGCAGCAATTAGAGCCCTGGGTTCGGAGATTATAAAGTCGAGATGTGAACTGGCATGCATTCAATCTCTGGCCAGACTTAGGGGGCATGATGTCAATGTGGTTTGGGTTCCAGGGCATGAAGGCATTCAGGGGAATGAGATGGCGGACGAATGCGCGAGAGCGGGTTCGGCCTTGGATGAAGCAGTATCGCGTAGGGACATTGACATTCCCTCAGTTGAGCTGCTGGGCAGATTTCAGATGTGAGCAAGGAGGGAGGTGACAAGCAGGTGGTGAAGTATTACTATCTGTAGGGTCTCCAAAATTCTATGGCCCTCGCTTAGCAGAGCTAGGACTAGGCAACTTCTGTTTTTTGGGAAACAGCCGTTGGCACTCCTGGTAGGGGTCTTGACGGGGCACTGTGCAATTGGGTACATGTCGGAGCGTTTGGGCTTTCCCCATGATGGCCGCTGCAGGAGCTGCTTCGATGGGGAGGAGGAGGAGTCAGTACAGCATTTCCTTTGTGACTGTCCGGCCCTGCAGGAGCGTAGGCTTAGACATCTAGGCTCTCATTTCCTGCAGGATCTTGACTGCCTCAGGGATGCACCGCTGGCGGCCCTGGCGGGCTTTGTGAGAAGTTCTGGGTGGTTCTCAGGAACCATCACTTCGTCTTGAGAAGAGTGTGTAGGGTATAGTCCTCTGGGCATCACAATGGGCCTTTTGATGGTTTTCGGGTGTTTTTCTCGCTTACTGTGGGCAGCCCTTTTAACCTAACCTAACCAAACAGGAAGAAGACTGACTGGGAGCTACAGAACAATGTACTCTGCAACTCCTTATCAACGACTCCAACTATTAGAAATATTGGGGACATTGACTCTGCTGTGGAGATACTAAGTGAATCGTTTCGCTGTGCCACTAATGTGGTTTGCAAGCCAACGGTTTGGAGGGGAAGGGCCAAACCACCATGGTGGAGCCCGGAAATTGCACATTCACGAAAAGAATGTCGCAGGCTATTCAACGAGGCTAAACGATCAGGCGACTGGTCGACATACAAAACCTCGTTGAATCGCTTTAAGAATCTTGTCAGAAACGCAAAAAGGAGGTCTTGGAGGGCTTTCTGCAGTAATGTGGAGGGTTCATCTGAAACCAACAGGCTGCGTAAGATGCTATCAACCGCACCGGTTGTACCCAGCTACATACAGAAACCCTGTGGTAGCTGGACCATGAGTAGTCAAGACACGCTGAGCGTACTACTAGACACTCATTTTCCTGGCAGCCAGGCGACACTTTTAACAGGCACTGTCGATGGCAGCTTGACGACAGGCGCAGTCACAACTCCATTGGATATGGATAGGCTCCGCTGGGCTGTACACAGCTTCGATCCGTTCAAATCTCCGGGACCAGATGGAATAATTCCAGCGGATCTACAGAGAAATGCGGACATTGTCCTACCTTGGCTCACGGTAATTTACAGTGAATGCCTTACGAGGGCATACATACCTATATTTTGGCGCACGTGCAAGGTTGTCTTTATCCCGAAGGGGGGTAAGACGTCGCACACCAAGCCTAAGGACTTCAGACCAATAAGTCTTACTTCTTTTTTACTCAAAACTTTAGAAAGGGTAATTTATATTCATCTGAGAATGACTATTCCGAATGAGCTTCTCTCTAAATCACAGCACACCTACACTAAAGGCAAATCTGTGGAGACGGCACTACACTCTCTAGTGGGCCACATAGAAAAATCTCTTGAGTATAATGAATTTACTATGGGGGCTTTTCTGGACATAGAAGGTGCTTTCAACTATGTCAACCCCGACTCCATCATCAATGGGATGGTAGCAGTAGGGATTGATAACAATTTATGCCGGTTTGTTAGAAACTTACTAACTTTCAAGGTAGTCAGGGCCTCGATTGGGGATGTCACTGAGTATAGGGCAGTCTATCGGGGCACTCCACAGGGAGGTGTTCTGTCACCTCTGTTGTGGAACCTGACCATTAATTCGATTTTGCAAAGTCTAGAACGCGGACAGATTATGACTGTCGCGTACGCGGATGACGTAGCGGTGGCGATATCAGGTAAGCAATTGGATACCATATCTCAGTGTATGGAGTCTCCGTTGGCTCTGCTGAGTAGGTGGAGTGCCAGCTGTGGGATCGGCATCAACCCAGCCAAGACTAAGTTGGTGCTCTTCACTAGGAGGTACAAGACCGATAGCTTTATACACCCAAAGCTTAACGGCAGCTCCTTGAAACTATCTAAAACCGCCAAGTACCTGGGTGTGATTCTGGATAGTTAGCTATCATGGAATCAGAACATACAGGCGAGAGCGGAAAGGGCCTTAGTGGCTTTTTATACATGCAAAAGGGCAGTAGGCCTCAAATGGGGTATCAACCCTAAAGAGATCAATTGGATCCCTGGGGCTGTTATTAAACCAGTACTCTTTTACGGGGTATTGGTATGGTGGAATGCGGTGGACAAGCAGGCTCATCGCAGGACCTTTGAAAAAGTCTTTCGGGCCGTAGCGAGACTGATGACAGGCGTACTACGATCTACACCAACGGGAGCAATTTTTGCAATGTTAAATTGGCTCCCGGTTGACATTCTGGCCAGACAATTGGCTCTATTCTCTGCGGTCAGGTTGAATACATTATGTCCATGGACTAGGACTGACTATGGGCATGCTAGGATTTTAAGAGAGCACTCGGAAATTCATGCCAACATTGACTATTGTGTACCAAAACCCTTCTTTGGTGGACTTTTCCGTTCCATTGTCGTTGACAGGGAACAGGTGGACAGACTTTCCTTTCCCGAGGATTCAGTTAGAGTTTTCACTGACGGATCCAAAAGGGGAACAAGAACGGGCGGAGGCTTCTATGTGGAAACTTCAATGTAAGATCTCCATTCCGGCTCCAAGACTGTTGTATTGTCTTGCAAGCCGAAATCTCTGCTATTACTCGGGCAGCGAGATGGCTAAGGTACTTTAGGATATCGAATGATATCTTCATTATTACCGATAGCAAAGCAGCCATCTCTTCTATTAGTGCTGTGTACAGTTGGCATTCAAAAACTGTGGTCGAATGCCGACTGTCTATCAACGAGATAGCGAGACATTCGAGGGTGACACTGGTTTGGGTGGCGGGGCATCCTGGATGTCCAGGCAACCATACTGCGGATGAGATTGCCAGACAAGGGACTGAATTGAACAGTTCAAGGATCAGTCACTTCACTGGCATTCCATTATCGCGATGCAAGTTTCTGATTTAAAGCGAATCATACAAACTAGCTCAATTTAGGTGGGAAAGCGTGGCTAACTGTCTCGTGGCAAGAGCCACGTGGCCCCATATGATTTGCGCAAAACACGCGATCTTCTCAAGTTTGATGAAGAGGAGGAAGAGACTGTCCTCCATCTTCTGTGTCTGTGTCCTGCCCTTGCAAATGCGCTGGCTCCCGATTCCTGTCAGACTTAGACAACCTGGTAAACATGGAGCTTTCAGGGGTATCATCTTTCCTCAGGGGTACAGGATGGTTTGAAACGGCGGAGGACATCCCTTAGGAGGTCCTCTGCTTAAGGGCATCACAAAGCGACCGAATTGACGGACCCAAGTGGATTGTCCCGCCAAGGACAATGGCCCTTTAACCTAACATAACCTATTTGTAAGGTATGTTTTCCAAGAAGCGATAGCCAACCCAGTGTTATGGTAGAATCTGTCCATAAATATATCTCCCTGGATCTCAGATCTAGTGACGAGACAACATAATTTGTTAGCTATGCTAGCAATGCTGCACCACTGAGTTCTAGACGGGGAAGTGAAACAGTCTGTATCGGGGCAACTTTGCTTTTAGCAACTAATAAACTTGTGAACGTATTATAGCTATCTGACTGACACCTGATATATAAAGTTGCACAATATGCTGCCTTAGAAGCATCTGAGAACCCATATATTTGTATGAAATCATTGCGGAGATATTGTAGCCATCTAGGATTAGAAATTTGCTCAACTTGTGACAAATCTTGTACGAGCTCGTTCCACCTTTGCTGACATTCAGAGGAAACGTCGTCGTGCCAACCCTGCAGCCATAATTGTTGTATTAATATTTTTGCTCTAATTACTATAGGCGTAATCCACCCCGCGGTATCAAAGAGTTTTGCCACTGCTGATAGAATTTGTCTCTTGGTATGTAATGCGGGTGTGTCAAATGGGGAAAAACTATACGAAAAGGAATCTGTTAAGACATTCCATTTAACGCCCAATGTTTTAGTGGAGCTAGTATCGTAAAACCAAAGAAAATTTGAATCATGCAAATCTTCTTCCGGCAGATGTCCAGAAATCCAGCAGATTTTAGAGTGGCCATCAACTGGTCCCGTGCCTCTAAGGTTTTCTGTAGCGAATATCTCCCTGACAATATGTCATCAACATAAGTTTCTGAGCGCAGGATCGATGCTGCCTTAGGATATGTGTGTTCGGAGTCAGTGGTGAGCTACCGAAGTGTCCGATTTGCTAAAAAGGGTGCACAGTTAACTCCAAAAGTTACTGTCTTCAACTTGAAGACTCAGGTAGGCCCATTTTCTTGAGTTTGAAAGAAAATTCTTTGATACTGTCTATCATCGGGGTGTACCTGTATTTGCCGGTACATTTTTTGGATATCTCCACTAAAAACGAATTGATATCTTCTCCAGTTCAGTATTATTGATATTAAATCGTTTTGTGGTGTTGGGCCTGCATATAAAATGTCATTGAGCGCGAATTATGATTTTGTCTTTCGAGAAGCATTAAAAACTACTCTAACTTTTGTAGTTTTGTGTTCAGGGCGTACAACTGCGTGATGAGGTAAGTAATATGAGCAGTATTTTCCATTGCGGACTATATCATTTGATAGACTTTCCTCCATATGGTCAAGAGTTAAGTATTCATTTATCACTTCCTTATACTGAGATTGAAGACTGGGATCTTTCGCGAGAGATTTTTCCATGGTAGAATACTGGGCTAAGGCTATGAATCGAGATGATCCTAGAAATACTTTTTCGGGAAATTCGTTCTTGAAGGGTAGCCTAACTATCCTGATTACGTGTTGTTGTTTGGGTGTAGTATTCTTCACAGAACTCATCTTCTACTGAAATGGTACTGGAAGTGGGACATTCTTCTTGTTCCCAAAACTTTTTCAAAAGATTATTCAACTCGGAAGTTTCGGATGCAATAACTGCTTTAGTGAAAGTCTGTACAGTTTGAGTTTCTATAGAACCGCTCAGAGCCCATCCGAAAATGGTATTGTATGCTGACGTCCGACCACATATATTCTTTTTTATGCCCTCAATATTAACTGAGTGTTCATAATCGTTTCCCAGTATTATATCTATTTGAGATGCTTTATTGAATGTTGGATCTAATTCTGCGAATTCAGTTGAGTGTGCTATGGCAAAGGTACACGCAGGAAGTCGTCAATACTATGGCCCTAATGGGAATTCTCAGGTCGTGTCTTTTTGCGTATAACACAAATTCGTATTCCCTACTCGCCGATTGTTTCTCACTCCCAATACCAAATACTTAGAAGTGTGACTTTTTATAGGGAAGCTGGAGGCGATTCCTTATCCTTTCCGTTAGAAAAGTTCGTTGAGACCCGGGATCAATTAATGCTTTAATTGTAAATAGCTCATCTCGATGCTCTATTTGCATTAATGCTGTGCGTAATAAAATGTTTTCGTTCATAGTGACGCAATTGGCGCGAAACCTTTTTGAAGTAGTCGGTAAGTCATCCGATATAGTAACAGCTGAGTGAGTGGTCTGAATTACATTTTGAGGAAATTTATTTCTGCCATTTTGATCATTTTCTTTGTATTGAGGACCGTCTGAATTCTGAGCTGTGGTGCGAGGCTGTTGTCTCATATGCAACAGTGTGTGGTGCTGTTTTTTGCAGTGAATGCACGTGTGGATGCTACTGCAATTTGCCTTGATATGTGAAGAAGCGACGCAGTTGTTGCAGAACTTGTTTTTAAATACGTAATCAAGCTTTTGTTGCACTGTGAATGATCTGAATCGGGGACATGCTCTTAACGAATGGTTTTCGTTACATAACTTACATTAAGGAGTATTCAAGTTTTCTTGAGAGAGATATGTATGCACATTCGCTTGGGGCGACTTTGTCAGTGTAAATGAGTCCCTTGAAGTTTTTATACTAGTTAAACGTTCCACTGCCTCATACCTGCTGACAAGGAACGCTGACATATCTGTCCATTTTGGAAGCTTACGCGGAGTTTTAAGAGACTGTTCCCACAGTGTCGACTCGCTATCCTCGCTTCTTGCCGCTGGTATGTCAAACAGGATTTTAATTTGATTATCCACGAGAACTCTTTTATTCTGGTACCGAGTCTTCAGCGCATGCCATGCCAATTCAAAATTGTTGTTTGACAGCTGGTATCTTTTCACAATGAAACCGGATTCACCCTTCGTTTTATATCGAATGTGATAAATTTTCGTGACCGAAGTGAGTTTTGAATGATTTATGTACACCGCAGTGAACATGTCACGGAATGATGGCCATTGTTCATAGCTACCATGAAAAATCTCCGTATCGCACGGGGGGAGTTTAATGCAGTCAGAATTATTGTGAATGACCGTTTGAGTAGTATCTTGAGGAACTACCGAGTACTGAGGAGTGGATTGAAATCTTGGTTGTCCTGGGGCTTCAGTCCTCAGAGATTTCAATAAAGGAAGTATCGCGGAAGAGCAGCTATAATACTCTTCCGTGCAAAGGCCAAACTTTTCTTGAGCCTCAATCTTAAATCCTTCACTTACTATTTCGTCGGGGGATAACATAACATCTTCGTGGGCCAGGTTCACTTTATCCCATCTTGTGTCCAAGTCTCTTAACTTAACCTCCAGAAGGGTTTCATGCTGTTCACCCGTGTTGGTTTCTCTAAATTTTTCGCAAAATGAGAGAAGATGGTCGCAATCAAATTGGAAATGCTCCTTGGAATTAGGGTTAGAAGATCGTGACGTGGAAGTCATTTTTGGTTTAATTTATTTTTTATGGCGTGATGTGAGGCAAAATACAGAGTGGCTAGGCTGGGGCTAGATTCCTGATCTAGAAAAACTTGACTTCGGGTATATACTCGGGATCAGGGACTATATGAGTATAGCGTTAGATTGAATCTCTAGTCAATAGTAACATACACTCGTAAAAAAGTGTTGCGAATTTTTGCACTATTTATTCTGTATTTTTCTATTGTGATTATGAGTATGAACCTCAACACATGTTATTATTATTATCTTCTAAAACCTACTATAGGACGGTTCAGGGGTTCCTGTTCTTGAAAAATTACTCAAGTTATTTAGCTAAATGATTGATAAGTGTACTCGAAGTAGGTTCCCAAGAGTGACTTTATGGTATGCTATATTCTAACAACTGGGCGAAATTATAGCAACTAGGATTTTTCTCAACAATTAGAATCTTATTGATGTGAAATTTATGAAATTTCCTTTCTTCAACTGATTTGATTAAATGGTTTGGTGAGTAAAATTTAAATTTATTTAGGTGCAAAGTAAGGTAAGTATTTTTTTTTTATTAATTTTTTTCTTCTTTTTTTTAAATTTATTTAAGTGTGAAGTAAGGTAAGTATTTATTTTTAATTTTTAATTCTTTCTAGGTAAGTACAAAATTTTGATAATTTTAGCACAATTATAGGTAGGAATGAAATTATTTTATTTTAGGTTCAGTAGGTTTTCTTTATTTAGCCTGCTGGTATATATTTGATAATTTCATTTAACTTATTTAATTCCTCTTTTGTGTGATATAAGGGTTTTCGGAAATTATTGATTGGTTTCTGGGATCGACTGAAATTTAATTTACGGTAACTCTGTTGGATTCTTCCGATTATCTTGCTTTTACTCGTATATCACTTTATTAACTTCGTCTACTTTTTCTTTTATTTAAGAGAATTTAACATTCTACTGAAAGAAAAATTCAAACATGTAAGAGTACGGTTTTAGCAAATTGGGGTTGCCATTTAGGAGTTTATGAAAAAAGATTTTTATTAAGAGAACCTTTGATGGAATATTTCTTTAGTAATTATGGCAATTTATTACTAATGTATCTTTTTCTCTATTTATTAATTATTGTCCTGCTAATTTTTTGTCAGGGTTTCATAGTATGTATGGATATTTTTGTGTGTATGTATGTATAATATACACATATATCTATATAAGTACATATGAACGTACATAAAACCGGTACATATGCAATTATGCAATTTATAACTGATTAAAATTCCAACTTTGGTTTTTTTCTTCTTTTTTTAATGTAGAATTTTGACCCCTAAAATTCGGAGGTCAATTTTATGTAAATAGGTACAATCCGTTGTTGCGGGTTTTTATGCATATATGTATATGTGTATATTTTTATAAATACCTGTTTGCTGCCATCTGATCTGACACTTTCCTTTTTTTTTTGAAGCTGTTGTTGTTATTTATATGTATGGATCTTATTGGGTTTCACGTGGAAATCGATGTTTTGCTTTATGTTGTATGTATTTATTTGTAGTCAATTTTAATATTTTTTCAGTTACTTTTTGTTTTATACATGTAGGTATATAGGTATGTGTTTTTAGTTTTATACAAATATACTTTAACTTTTTTCTTTTCTTTCTTTTTTTTCTTTTCTTTAAGCGTTATACTTAATTCAAATTAGGATCTTTTTCTCCTTTTACTAAACTTTTACCTTTCTTATTTTTTCAACTAATTTAGCTCGAACACAAATGAATTTTTTTATTTTTTAAACACTTGATAATTAGAGCCACTTGCACTTATGCACATACATAAATATGTAACAGTTATGTATGTATAGAGGTTTCGGTTTAATTTTGTACCTGTTTGTTCTTTTACTGTGTACCGACCTTTTTTATTCTGCGCTGTTGAGTTATGACTGAGAGCTTACTGATTTTTTTAATGTTCCTTGCCCTTTGATTTGAGTGGTTTTCTTTTTTTTTCTTCTTTTTCCTTCTTGTCTTCTTGTTTAACTCAAGTAATTTTTAAATGGTATGCTCTCTATTAGGACACTTACTCTTGGTTGACTTGATTGAACTCTGTAATTCGGGTTTGTTTGGATTTTTCTTCTTAACTTTTGTTTCTTATGCTCCTGTTACTGTGGGATTACCTGGTTGGATGTACCTTTCCTTTAAGTCAACTATCCGGCTCGAAGGACCATGAACGAATTGGTATACTGGAATCACCAATTGGCTACCAAAATATTCTTGCGAGTTTAGTAGGGTGTATAAACAAGATACTCGCCCAAACATACTAGAAATACTTAGCTGTGGTGGTTGTGTATGTTCGCAGGGATTTAAATAGAAATAAGTTTTATTCTTTCGAATCCAGAATTCATTTATTGGATTTGTATATAAAAAACATATAAATAAGTTGACGATTGTAAAAAGAAAAAAAATCTCCGTTGTTAGTTGTCCACACCAGAGATGATAAAAGGCAATTAATAACTTTTCATAAAGGTTTTAACCGTCCGTTTCCAAGGCACCTCGAACAGGGCCGAGGATCGGGCTGGAATTCTTCCAGGTAATTACTATTTGCCCAATGTGGACAACTTTACAGCAGTTAGTGATGTTTACAATTTCAAAGTGACGATAATTGGTAGTTATACTTATAATTCAATAGCAATTCATTTTAGAAAATTTATTCAACTTTAGGTTTACTGATTTTATGTTGTGTCAAACATTAGTTTGGACAAATACCTTTAATATTTTTGTGCGGTGTGTGTGTGGATATCCAATGCGATACTTCTGTTCGTTATTTACTTGCACTTTCTTTTTCTAATTTATTTTCTTTTGGTTTTTAAACTTAGTATGTATAGTAAACTCAAAACAAGAGAGAATCCTTTACTATTTGTTTAATAATGATGTCTTTTTATACTATTTAAATAAAATGTGTTTTAAGTTTAATTCACTTTATTTTATAGAACGAATGGATTTATTTGGTTGCAGCAATTTGGATCCTATTCTATAAAAGAACAAGAAATCTATTTTTCTCTTCGAGTTACTTTTCTTTTGGCTTTAGAGGAAGATTTTAATTTATTTTTTCAACGCATAAAAATTTTAAGCATCTTGTTAGGGAACTAACAGTATGAAAATTAATTAAATATATAATAATAATTAATTTCAATAAAAAAATATTTAATTTTGCTTTTCGTTTTAATTTATTCAGAATTATTTTTTCCACAATAATTTGTTAAATTTATAAGTACATACATTCCAGTAGGAATGTACCTATATGTATCTTTATTATATATTTGGTATACATATAAGTATGTTTATTATGTATATAACTGAATGGTTTCTTTTTTTATATGTACATACATACATACATATGCACTATAATCGTAACTTTAGCGGATTTTCCATTTTGAAATTTTCATTTCATTAGTTATTTTGTTTGTTTGGTTATTTTTTACAAATGCACATATTTACTACATATGTGCATTATTTTATTGCTTTGCGATTTTAGCTTTGTGTTGTTTTATCGCGAAGTTTTGTGATGTTTTAATTTTTAAGGTTTTTGTTGCGTACATACCTCATACTAATGTTGTCGAGTCCTACTTGCCAAATTCCTTCTTCTCAGGCCTATGACCCAGTATGGAAAAATGCAAAAAGAGCGAACGATGTGTACATACAAGAATGATAAAATAAAGATTACACCTTGATTTACCGTTTGATGACGTATTTGTTTCCTTGAAGAGATTGCCAAATGTTTATTATATGCAAAACTAAAACTTAAAATTAATATTTTATGCTAAATTTGGCAACTCTTCACACAATTTACTCAGAGAGATTTCCAATTTACTCAGAGAGTTTTCCAACAAGCAAACTAAATCGGATTTATGGAAGTGCAAGTTTTGTGTTATATTTTATAATAAATTGTGTTATATTTTAAAATAAATATATTAAAATAATTATCAATAACTTACCCCGGTATTCATAAAATTTAAAATGAGTTTGAAATGTATTTTAATAAAAAATTTTAATACAAAATTTTCTTTAACCGTTTTATTTCAAATACGTTTTATTTTTTATGAATATGGGACTTAAAGTGTAAAAAACTTATTAAAACTTGATTTTTAAAGCTCATAAACTGTAAACAAAAAAACTTAATTAAGAGAAAAGAGAACAAAAAGAACAAACATGAAATGTACAGTGGGCAATTGGAAACAAAGTAACAGCAAAAAAACAAGTGAGAAATAAATGTGTTAAAATGTAATATTGTTATAAATTTTTTTTTGTTTTCAAAAAGCTTTGTAATTTTATAGTTTTCCAAGAGATGAAGCTCAAAGGAAGTTATGGCTGATATTTTGCAAGCAAAAAAATTTGTTTTGAATGGGGAAAAAAGAAAAATAATTAGCACTTGGATTCAATATTTACATATATAAAATAGTTGTTCGCTTTTATTGACCTTTTCTTATATATGTATGTATTTTAGAATGATTGAGCTCGAGGTCGTTTTTGTAAAAATCGTTATAATTTTTCTATTTTATTCGATATTTCGTCAACAATTTGTTGACATCATCAGGAATAACAATCGAAAATTAAAATTTTCTGTATAAATTAATTTTGAAATATGAAAAAAATTTTTTTTCGAATATATCTGTTTTCAAAAATATTAACATAAAAACAAAAGCATATATACAGGCTTGTATATATTTATACATGTATACATCAATACATACATGAACGTATACATATATGCATACATGAACATACACAACTACATTCAAACATATATACACAGACATAGAGAGATACAAACACATATGCATGTACATACACATATGCACATACACACACATACATATGAATACATATATATAAATAACTAACATAATTACAAATTAATATATTAACATACATACAAATTTACATACATATGTATGTATATAACTAAACATTTACAATATTTAAACTATTCAATCAACATTACAACAAGGATAAGAATTGATTACAGTATAGTGTATATAAATAACATATAAAAACAAGTAAAAGTGCTATATTCGGCTGTGCCGAATCTTAAATACCCTTCACAGATGTAATTCTTCATTATTTCTTTCTTGCCAAACAAAAAATAGGTTTAATTAAAAAATTAAAATGATGTTATCGGTTACTTTTATATTTAAGAAAACGTTTAAATTTTGCGGCTAGGAAGCTAAACGTTTGGCTTTTCTTATATCTAATACCTATGAACGTCTTTCAAAACTATTATATATATTTAATTTACAAACGAAACAAAAAATCCGTTGCATGTACCCCCAAAAAGGTCTAGTTGTCCAACCGTAGAATCGTATTTTAGATTTTGTTGGTTTTTAATACCAGTTTACTTCTTTCTGATATATAAAGTAGGTATAATTCGTCAAAAAAATCAAAAATAACATATAAAATGGTCTGCTTTTATGAATCAGAAAATGTCCATTTTCCAACCCTGGAACCGAATTTTTAATTTTTTAATACTAATTTAATTTTTTCTGATGTACAAAATAGGTTTAATTCACTAAAATCACAAAATTTAGAATTTATGTATGTACTTTTATGTACCAAACATATTTCGATTTTCCAACCCTGGAACCGAATATATAATTTTTTGATACTAGTTTAATTTTTTCTGAAATATCTATTAGGTTTAATTCACTAAAAGCACGAAATTTGGAATTTATGTATGTACTATTATGTACGAAAAATATTTCGATTTTCCAACTCTGGAAGCGAATTTTTATTTTTTTACCAATGCAATTCTTAGTGAGGTGTAACATAGTTTTACTTGACAAAAAAATTAAAATTTTTAATTTTTTTCGTCACTTTCATGTACCATAAAACATTTCATTTGTCCAACCCTGCAGTCGAAATTTTGATTTTTTTAAGATTTTAATACCAATTTTGTTCTTCCTGAATCATAAAACAGCTTTAATTAGCAAAAAGAAACAACGTCAATTGACTTTTTGGTTACTTTTATGCAGAATAAATATTTCAATTTCCCAACCCTGCAATCGAAATTTAAATTTTTTAAAATTTTCTTTATCAATGCAAATCTTCATGAGGTATAAAGTAGTTTTGTTTAAGAAATACTGGAGTTTTGAAACCATTTTGGATATTACATGTACTACAAAATATTGCATGTACCAAAAAAAAAATTTTATTTTTCCATCCCTGGACTCGAAATTTAATTTTTTATTTTTGAATTTTTGATACCAATTTTGTTCTTCCTAAATTATAAGACAGTTTTAGCTAGCAAAAAACAAAAAAAAACAACATCAGTTGCCTGTTTGATTACTTTCATGTATAAAAAAAAAAAATCAATTTCCCACTCCTGGTAGCAAAATTTGAATTTAAAATTTTTTATTTTTTTTTGACTAATGCAAATCTTCATGACGTATAAAGTGGTTTTGTTAAAGAAAAACTTGACATTTTTAACAATTTTAGTTACTATATGTACTACAAAATACGGAATAGGCCGAAAAAAAAAATTTTAATTTCCCATCCCTGGAAAATTTTTTTTATTTTTTTTGTTTTTAATAGACCATTGAGGCTCCCTAAAGCACGAAATAGGTTTAATTTACAACCATTAAAAAAAAATAACTGATTTTTGGTATAAATTTTGCATCGAGAAATAGGTGTAAGCTTCCCAGCTCTGGAACCATACTTTGGATCTTTCTGAATTTCAATAACAGCTTAACTTTTAAGTTCATTTCCAATCCAACGGTCCAAGAAAGAAGTCTCTAGCTCTTCTGGGGGCTTGGGAAAACCGATTTCACGTACAGACGGACGGACAGACGGACATCGCTCATTCGTCATCGCTATTCATAAGGATCCAGAATATATATACTTTATGGGGTCCCATGTGCATATCGAAGAAATTACACACGGAATGACAAACCTATATATACCCTTTCACTTTTTTGTGAAGGGTATAATAATGACATGATATAAATATATATACATATGTGCATGCATACACATACATATATATATACATATACACATATACATGTATACACGCATACACACACATAGATACATACACATAAATATATACATACATACATAGGAATAAATTCTTTAACCAATTAACATAAATAAACAAAATTTTTTTTTTTTTTTATATAAAAATTCAAATTTTACTAACTAAATACCTATAGTTCTGTGCTAATTTTTCTGTGTCTGCCTTAAAATTTATTCTTTGTGATAAAGGTGTGCGAATTATTTCTAACATTTCTAACATTAAGCGCCGATTATAATTGTTATCTGTGTTTAATATTGAAACATTTTCAAAATCTGCAAAATGATATAATTCAGAACTATGAGAACATAAAGCAGTTTTTTGTGAATTCATGTGTCTATATTTTTGATCTGACTTATGACCTGTTATCCTAGTCTTTAATTTATTTTTAGTTGTACCAATATATATCTTATTACAATTTTCCTGACTATTCCCCTTGCAAGGTATTTTATAAATTACATTAGACCTATCCCACTTATCAATCTTATCTTTTGTTTTGCTAAATAGTCTTTTCACTGTATTATATGTCTTGTGAGCTATTCTATATTTCTCTGCATCGTAAATTTTAGATTTTACTAATCTTTCTGATATTCCAGATATATAAGTCAATGACTTATATGTCTTTTGCTGTGTAGTATTATTTATATTACCATTACCATTACCATTATTATTATTGTTATTATTATTGTTATTATTATTATTATTATTATTATTGTTATTATTATTATTGTTATTATTATTATTATCATTATTATTATTATTATTATTATTACTATTATTTGTATTGTTGTTTTTATTATTATTGTTATTTGTTCTCCTATCTCTATATTGATATATTAATTTAATTATTAAACTCTTTGGGAAATTATTATATTCTAAAATGTCTTTAATTTTATTTATATTATTTTTATGAAATACCTTATCACTAATATATAAAACTCTTTCTATGAAATTCCTAGCCGTCTAAGTTTATTCTTCTCACTACAATTGATAATATGTTTTTTGAACAATTCCTCAACTATTTCATTGTTGATCTTTTGAAATTTGGTCGAGGGTCTCTATTAATTATATTATAATTCGTTCGATCTCCTACAATATTATTCATCCTAGAATCATAATCAAGTTTATTAATCGCTACAGTAGCATTACCTTTATCTGCATCTATAATAAGTATATCATTATTTTTCTTTAAGAAAATATCAGCTTTCCTTGCTTTGTTTAATATAAACTTATCTCTATTTGTTAATATTATTTTATTTAAATTGTTATCAATAATTGAAGTTAGTCTATTTCTAGCAATTTCTTGTTCTTCTCTTCCATTAATAGTTCGTACTAAATCTTCTCCCTCTGAAATAATTTTTAAAATAGGAATGTTACCTTTTTTAACAGGTAAAGCATGTTTTTGTCCAAGTGAAAGTATCCACTGAATGTCTTTAGGAATATCTAAATTAGTAGTATTGACAAACCACTTCTTATTAAATTTTATATCTAATTCTTTTAACTGTAGTTCTTCTAGTTTCTCAAATTTATTTCTATGTATTATATTTACCTTTTTCCTATATGAATTAGTCAGATTTTCTTCATAATACAAGAATTCAACAAACTCCTCTAAATTAAAATATCCTTCTAAGTCCTTCATAATTATATCCTAAGTCCTTCATAATTATTCCTTTGAAAATGCTTCAATAATTCATGTTTTTCCTTAATAGCTAATCTTAAAATTAAAAATGGGATACAATCAAAGTATATACTAACATAAATAAAACTTTATTTTTACGTATGTTAAAATTTTGTATAGATGATAATAGATATTTCCAATATAATAACAAAATATATATACTACAAAAAGGTCTTCCAATGGGATCACCAGCATCACCAATTATAGCAGATATTGTAATGGAAGAATTATTACATAGAGCAATTCAAAAAGTTGATCTTAAACCCAGAATAATGACAAAATATGTAAATGATTTGTTTTGCATTATTCCTACATCTGGAATTGGTGATATTTTAACAGAACTAAACAAATTTAATTCTAATATAAAGTTTACTATTGAGAAAGAGTTTGATAATAAACTTCCTTACTTAGACACACTAATTATTAGAAAAGGAAATAGATTATTAATAAATTGGTACCAGAAACCTACAGCCTCAGGCAGAATGATTAATTATTATTCTAAGCATAGAAGACATATTATTATCAATACGGCTAGGAATTTCATAGAAAGAGTTTTATATATTAGTGATAAGGTATTTCATAAAAATAATATAAATAAAATTAAAGACATTTTAGAATATAATAATTTCCCAAAGAGTTTAATAATTAAATTAATATAGAGATAGGAGAACAAATAATATAGAGATAGGAGAACAAATAACAATAATAATAATAATAACAACAATATTAACAACAATACAAATAATAATAATAATAATAATAATAATGGTAATGGTGATATAAATAATACTACACAGCAAAAGACATATGTCATTGACTTATATATCTGGAATATCAGAAAGATTAGTAAAATCTAAAATTTACGATGCAGAGAAATATAGAATAGCTCACAAGACATATAATACAATGAAAAGACTATTTAGCAAAACAAAAGATAAGATTGATAAGTGGGATAGGTCTAATGTAATTTATAAAATACCTTGCAAGGGGAATAGTCAGGAAAATTGTAATAAGATATATGGGTATTTCCATGGTAGCGCACGTAACAGTCGCACGTATTCAACATGAAGAAAATCAAACTAAGGCCCAAATATTTTTTTCTTCATTTAGGTATTTGGGAAGCAATTTCAGAGCTCTTTATTTAGTGGAAAGCATGGGTGCTGCAAGAGTCGGGGTCCTGACATATTGGTCAACAAAAGCGATTGCGTGACGTGACAAAAAATAGAAGTGGTTTTTTTCTACGTTTACTAAAGTGCAAAAACCAGCTAAAAATTTTTATGTAACTCATTTGGATATTATTAAGGGATAGTTTAGCTTTATTTTCATAACTGTTTTTCTGATGATTTTATGTTTAGTTTTATTGATACAAGCCATAATATG
This sequence comes from Linnaemya tessellans, assembly GCA_951800035.1. Lineage (NCBI taxonomy): Eukaryota > Metazoa > Arthropoda > Insecta > Diptera > Tachinidae > Linnaemya > Linnaemya tessellans. Next base: position 79,580,780 of record OX637532.1, read on the forward strand.
AAGCGTGACGTGACATTGCGCAACGTGACATTTTTTTTCCTTATGATAAACTCCAATAATTTTTGATGTAGTTTAGTTTCAAAGTTTCAATTCAACGAAAATAAATGAAAATTCAACTTCAGGTCAATGTTTGAAAAGGTACATAAGAATAAAAGAAAATAGTAACAAGTCGAATCTTAAATACCCTCCAAATATTTAGTAAGTAAATTTAAAAAGATTAACTAGGTGGGACAGAGTTGATATATATAATATCGTACGTCAACGCCCACTAAAGGGGGCGGGGTAGACAATATCATGTTTTCCACAGACGAACGTATGGGCATTGCTAGACCGTCTTAGACTTCATCACTGATCAAGAATATGAATACTTGGAGGATATTAAAACTGTATTTTGGCGGGGTCGCTCTGGCAAGGGCTGTGGGGGAGACTCTAAAAATAAATGTTTTGGGATAATTATATACAAAATTTAAACATTTTTTTCTTTTTGATAGGGTCATTTAGGGGACAAAAGAGGAGGAGGGGGTAGGACAGGGATGTACCAAGTTACGTCTCAGCTTCGTCATTAAAGCTCGTTTTAGACAACTTCAACTTCCGCTGTCGATATTTTTGTGCTCTTTCCTTTGCTGTTAAGCGATACGCTTGCAATTTTACGGAATCTTTCAACTTTTCCCCAAATTTCTTATCTTTGTTTTAAATTTTTTCGGAAACGGTGTCCATTTACATAAAAACATTTAGCTATTGCTGATTATAAAAATATTTGTAGCAAAAATTTGAAAAAAGTTTAAGTTATACGAGTTGCGTTACGTGACAAACTTCAATATTAAATGGAAAGGGTATATTGTTAACTTCGGTCAAAGTAATTTATTTTTTAAGTTTTATATATAAAACTTGTTTTAATTTAAAATTTTTATTGAATTCCGTTCCACAGCGCAGATGATATGACTAAAAATTATTCTTTTAAGGTGCGCATGTGACATTAGAATATCAAGGAAAACAAATTGATAATTACAGTTAGATTTCTTTCGCTTTGCTCTTTTCGCTTTTTTGTTAGTTTATTGTTGTTGTAAGCAAACTATTTTTTAATTAGTGCAATCGTAAAAAACGCGTTTTAAAATATTGTTACGTTTTTAGACCTTTTCGTAAAAACGCTTTTTACTTATCCTTCAAGGATTCGTTTAATTGCATCAAATTAAAAACACAGACAATTACTTTTAGAAATATAATGCGGCAACACTTTATTTACTATTTAATTAACACGAGTATTTGTACTACTAAACACTTAGCGATGTTAACACGTCTAGATTAAAAATCTCACTGATCCCGCTGTTCACTGGCAGCGACTTTATATAGCAAAATGACGTCGTCTGGTAACTTCGCGAAGCATCTGGTCATTGTTGTTGTTGGTTGTGCTTTACTTAACATGTAGCTATATACGTGTGTTTGTATATATGACAATGCTGTCTTGTGTTTTGTTTATTGTAACTATGTGTGGTTGTATGTATGAGTGCTCTGTGTGTTGTGTAGTTTTGTTTCTTCTTGTGCTATGTGGGCATGTTGCTGTGTATATTTGTGTGTATGTTGCTGTGTATATTGATGTACATGTTTAGTTTTTATTAGCAGCGAATACTTGCGTACAAGATCATTAAGAATAACATCATCATCTCTTAGCATTGATGTTGCTAGGTTTTTCGTTATTGTTATTTACACTTATTTTTGCACAGCCTCGAATGATCTTGTATATTCTCAACGATGTATCCGGAATATTCCATTTCCGTTAATTCAAATATTATCTGCATGGTGTTGACCAGGGTTGTAACATTTTGACAACTAGAGATGGTTTGACAGTGCTGCCAAGTACATAGAGCCACATTGTCGTTATATTTGAATCTATTTTTAAACTTTGTAACACTGCCGCCCACTTAAGCCTGTTCGACCCGAATAGGCATACAATCACCTCTTCCATAGTGCGCCAATCGTTCGAGATGTACTATCTTCATTTTCGACCTTGGGCTATTGTGCTTCTGTATCCGGTACACAACGTCATTCACTCTCTTAATCACTTTATACGGGCCATCCCAGTGAGTCTGTAATTTTGGGGACAATCCTTTCTTCCGTTGTGGGTTATAAAGTAGAACCAATTGACCTTCCATAAATCCCTCCGAATTTGCTGCGCGGTCATATCTAGCCTTCATCTTGTCACTGACCATCTTGATTCTATTACGCACGAAATCATGCAGCTCGTTTAAGTTCTCCTGCTCTTGGGACGTAGTGGCTCCTTCTTCTACCGCTGGCTTAACACCAAATTCCAAGTCACCAGGCAGTTTTAATTCCGTCCCGAAGATAATTTTAGCTGGCGTTCTCGATGTGGAGTCGTGTACAGCTGACCTATATGCCATCAAAAATTTGGGAATGTGCTCGTCCCAATCTTTCTGATGGTTGCTTACCACTTTTCGCAGGTACTCTTCTAAGGTGCGATTGAACCTCTCTACCATGCCATCAGACTGTGGATGCAACGGCGTTGTTCTGGTTTTCTTTATCCCATATAATTCGCACATTTCCCTGAATATGGCAGACTCGAAATTCCTTCCTTGGTCGGAATGTAATTCTATTGGGACACCATAGCGACATACCCAGTTGTTGACGAACGCATTTACAACTGTCTTTGCTTCTTGGTTAGGTATGGCATATACCTCTGGCCATTTACTAAAATAGTCCATTACCACAAGAACATAACGATTTCCGGCTTCAGTGACGGGAAAAGGACCTGCTACATCCATTGCGATCCGCTCGAATGGTGCTCCTGAGTTGTATTGCTGTAGCTGTCCCCGGCTTCTTCTTACTGGTCCTTTGGCTGCTATGCACTGTGGGCAGTTTGCTATCCAATCGGCTACGGCTTGTTGACATCCAACCCAATAAAAACGCTGTTTCAGTTTCTCAAGTGTTTTTGTGACTCCAAGATGACCGCCACTAGGTCCATTGTGAAATTCTTGCAAAACTTTACTTATCTTGGAGCATGGCACAACTACCAAATTTGAAGTTGTTTTGCCATCTACACTTTCCCATACGCGGTATAGGCACCCTTCTATTACCTTGAGGCTGTTCCACTGAGCCCAATAAGATTTGGCGAGTGGGCTCTCAGCCGAAATTTCATTCCGGGACGGTCTTCTGTCCTCCTCTTTGGCTGCTATAATTTTTCCCAGTATACTGTCGTCCCTCTGTGCCGCTGACCAGTCTTCATCAGAGTCGATGTGCATTAGCCGAACATCAACAACGCCTACCTTTTGTTCGGTTCTAACGCAATGTTTACACTCTAAACAGCAGGGTCTTCTTGAAAGAGCATCCGCATTGTTATGTTTTGTGCCCCTTCTATGCTCAATACTGAAGTCGTAGCTCTGCAGGCGCTCAATCCACCTTGCCAGTTGCCCTTCAGGATTTTTAAACTGCAATAACCATCTCAGTGCAGAATGGTCAGTCCTTAATGTAAAGTGTTGACCATACAGGTACTTATGGTAATGTTTAATGCATTCCAATACTGCCAGAAGCTCACGTCGTGTCACACAGTAGTTCCTCTCAGGTTTTGAGAGTACACGGCTATAGTATCCTATGACTTTCTCAGTGCCATTAACTACTTGGGATAGCACGCCCCCTATGCCATAGCCGCTCGCATCAGTATCCAGCACAAATTTTTCTCCAGGTATGGGATATGCTAGTACTGGTGACGTACACAATAATCCTTTAAGTTTCTGGAATGCCTTTTCCTGTGGCTCGCCCCAATGGTATGGTCTCGACTTCTTCGTCAGCTCATGCAGGCTTGCAGCTACACTGGCAAAATTTGGCACAAAGCGTCTGTAGTATGTACAAAGGCCCAAAAAGCTGCGCAATTCATGAAGATTTTTAGGTTGATGCCAGTCCCTTACTGCTTGTATTTTATCTTCATCTGTTGAAATTCCGTCTGCTGTAACACGATGCCCCAAATACTTCACTTCTTTCTGGAACAATGCACATTTCTTCAGGCTGAGTTTCAATCCAGCTGATGATATCCGTTGAAGAACTTCTGCCATGTTTTTGAGGTGTTCATCAAAAGTTTTCCCCATCACGATTATGTCATCCAGATATACCAAGCATGTCTTCCAGTGGAGTCCTTTCAGTACCTTCTCCATTAGGCGTTCAAATGTGGCCGGAGCATTGCAGAGACCAAATGGCATAACTTTGAACTGCCATAATCCGTTACCGACGCTGAAGGCAGTTTTCTCCTTGTCTTTCTCTGCAATCTCCACTTGCCAATATCCGCTTCGCAAGTCTAGCGTAGAGAACCATCTCGTACCAGCTAGCGTGTCCAAAGTGTCATCGATTCTGGGGAGCGGATAGCTGTCCTTCTTGGTTATGTCATTGAGCTTCCTGTAGTCTACGCAGAATCTAGTACTGCCATCTTTCTTTTTAACTAAGACTACTGGCGAACTCCAAGGACCAGAAGATGGCTCAATTACGCCTTCACGCTCCATTTCTCTTACAAGCTCTTTGACTTCATCTCGCTTTGCTAGGGGTACACTTCTAGGTGGCTGTTTAATCGGCCTAGCTTCGCCTGTGTTTATTTCATGTTTAACCAATGCAGTTCTACCCTGACTTTGGTTTCCCATGGCGAAGATACTGGCATGCCTTTTTAGCAACTGTTTGGCTTTATTTCTTTCTGTCGCTGACAGTCCTGCTACCCATTTTCCTACGTATTCCTCAAATTGTTCACGTTCTTTGGCGGACAAATTGGTAGGCTCTATCTTCCTCTCACAGTTTATTATTGCCTCTGCTGGGGTACACTGGCCAATCTCGCAATTTTCTTTGATGAATTTTTCATGGTCTGCCAAGTTAAGTACTCTTATAGGGACTATTCCTCCTTTACTAGTTTTTACTAGAGCTTTTGCTGTTATAAGCTCTCTCTTTAGATCTGCTGGTTCTACAACCCACAACCGATTGTCCTCACAATCTCCCTCCATACGCGCCCATATAACTGTTTCAGACTGCGGCGGTAACGTCTGACTCTCAATAGCAAATACTTTTCTTACTTGCGGCTTGCTGTCATACCCAACATCAAGGGGTATTTCCACATTACGCCAAATCATCAGCTGTTGCCCCATATATAGATTAATGCCATGATTAATCATAAAATCGGCTCCAATAATTACCTCATCGACAATATCGGCAACAATAAACACATGCCTCACGCTGATGTTGGCTATAGTCACCTTCACTTCAATCTTACCATAGACAGTGGCAGGCTCTCCAGTAGCTGTACGTAGCCGTATATTGCTTAAACGATCGCATTTCCTCTTTACTATATCGGGCCTTATTATTGACTGCGACGCCCCTGTGTCTATGGTAAGTACGTGCTTTTCCCCGTTGATGTGTCCAGACGCAGTAAGATTGCTATTTTTCTGCTGCATAACTGATATGGAGATTGTGGGGCCCTCGTTTGTGGGAGCTAGCTCTTGCCCCTTAGCGCTAGCTCGTTTTAGTTGAACGGGGACTCTTGTGCTGTTGTTTGGTTCACCCGTTTGCTGTTTCTTGGTGGCGAAACAGATCTACCTCTTTTTCTTGGTGCTTTGCAGTTGCGCTGAAAATGACCGATTTTTCCGCAGTTAAAGCATTTAGGCTTTTCTTTGGTAGCACTTTCCGCCAACAGTTGTCGCATTGCCTCCTTAACACTAGCGACCAGGTTATTATCATTCTCGGACAAAACATCCACATTCCGCACCTTACATATCTGTGGCTTGAAAACCATCCTTGCAGTCTCTTGTGCCAGCGCAAATGAAACAGTCTCAGCGAAAGTGGATTTCTGCGTTGCGCACACAGCTAGTTTCACATCAGAGTCGCGAATGCCATTAACGAACGCCTCAGTTTTAAAGTGGTCCAGGAACGGGTGACTCTCGCCTGGATATGTGAGCTGCACTAAACGCTCGATTTCCATTGCGAAATCTTGTAGAGACTCATTAGGCTTTTGAACTCTACATCGCAATTCCATTCTGTATAAATCGCGCTTGTGCTCACCACCATACTTGCGCTGCAATGCTGCCATTATTTCATTATAGTTGTTTCTGCTGCTTACTGGCACGGTCTCAAGTACCTCTGCGGCTGTACCCTTTAAGGACAAAATTAACTCTATGGCCTTTTCTTCAGCATCCCATCCATTTCTGCTAGCAACCGTCTCGAACTGGAATCTAAAGATGCCCAATGGTACGCTGCCGTCAAAGCATGGCGCTTTTATTCGCGCAGAAACCTCCGCAACTGCTCGTACTGTCCCGCCACTACGCTCAAGGTTATGCACTTTGTCCTCTAGAGCATGAAATTTTTCTTCGAACTCTTTTGCATGCTGTTCTAGGCCACCGCTTTCTAGATGTTGGACTCTCTCTGCCAGCTCTGAGAATTTGTTCTCAATAGAATCCACCCTCCTATTAATGGCCTCAGAAACCTCTACCAGAGTCTCGTTCGTGGCTCTATTTGACTCCTGTGTTTGTGCTACAAGCTTTCCAGTGCTGATTTCCGAGTTCTGTTTTATTTGAGTTATTTCGGCTACAAGCTTTTCACTGCTGATTTCTGAGTTATGTTTTATTTCAGTTATTTCGGCTACAAGCTTGTCACTGCTGATCCTTGATGCCTCTTGCATCTGCTGAGAGTTCTGTTTAATTTCAACTTGTGCATCATTGATTCCTTTTATTTGAATCATCATAGCGGCGAACATTGAATTTATGTCCATGCTGCTGGTCGTAGCAGGAACACATACCTCTACATCGTCTTTGTCCTCAAACTCGTATGTCCCGATGTCGATGCCGCGATTCTTAAACTCCTCTATCAGCCTCTTTTGCAGTTCAGCCTTGTTACCTGCTGTTGGTAATTCCCGCTTACTAAGCTCCTTTTTTAGCTGTTCAACTTTCAGTTCATCAAATTTCATAATTATTTTTTTTTTTAATGTCCTTTTTTTCTTATATTGCAATGTCCTTTTTAATTATTTTTGCAATCCCACTTCTGACACCAATTGTTACGTTTTTAGACCTTTTCGTAAAAACGCTTTTTACTTATCCTTCAAGGATTCGTTTAATTGCATCAAATTAAAAACACAGACAATTACTTTTAGAAATATAATGCGGCAACACTTTATTTACTATTTAATTAACTCGAGTATTTGTACTACTAAACACTTAGCGATGTTAACACGTCTAGATTAAAAATCTCACTGATCCCGCTGTTCACTGGCAGCGACTTTATATAGCAAAATGACGTCGTCTGGTAACTTCGCGAAGCATCTGGTCATTGTTGTTGTTGGTTGTGCTTTACTTAACATGTAGCTATATACGTGTGTTTGTATATATGACAATGCTGTCTTGTGTTTTGTTTATTGTAACTATGTGTGGTTGTATGTATGAGTGCTCTGTGTGTTGTGTAGTTTTGTTTCTTCTTGTGCTATGTGGGCATGTTGCTGTGTATATTTGTGTGTATGTTGCTGTGTATATTGATGTACATGTTTAGTTTTTATTAGCAGCGAATACTTGCGTACAAGATCATTAAGAATAACATCATCATCTCTTAGCATTGATGTTGCTAGGTTTTTCGTTATTGTTATTTACACTTATTTTTGCACAGCCTCGAATGATCTTGTATATTCTCAACGATGTATCCGGAATATTCCATTTCCGTTAATTCAAATATTATCTGCATGGTGTTGACCAGGGTTGTAACATTTTGACAACTAGAGATGGTTTGACAGTGCTGCCAAGTACATATAGCCACATTGTCGTTATATTTGAATCTATTTTTAAACTTTGTAACAATATTAACCATTAAAGAGAAAATTCAATTAAAAGTAATCGAAAGCAAGTAACATATTATTTTGAATTTTACTAACATTTTTCTCATATGGGTGTTAATTTAAGGTATAAATTCTTTAAAATAACAAAATTTGAATATAGTTCTCTCATACTGTTGGATAAAAATAAATGTTTAATAACTTATAATTTTTTGGCCGCGGTATACCTTTCTGTGGAAATACCCATATATTGGTACAACTAAAAATAAATTAAAGGCTAGGATAACAGGTCATAAGTCAGATCAAAAATATAGACACATGAATTCACAAAAAACTGCTTTATGTTCTCATAGTTCTGAATTATATCATTTTGCAGATTTTGAAAATGTTTCAATATTAAACACAGATAACAATTATAATCGGCGCTTAATGTTTAGAAATGTTAGAAATAATTCGCACACCTTTATCACAAAGAATAAATTTTAAGGCAGACACAGAAAAATTAGCACAGAACTATAGGTATTTAGTTAGTAAAATTTGAATTTTTATATAAAAAAAAAAATTTTGTTTATTTATGTTAATTGGTTAAAGAATTTATTCCTATGTATGTATGGATATATTTATGTGTATGTATGTATGTGTGTGAATGCGTGTATACATGTATATGTGTATATATATGTATGTGTATGATTGCACATATGTATATATATTTATATCAGCGAAGGGCAGATAGAGCGGGTTGAACAAAAGAGTGTAAATTAGTTGCTTTACACTTAGAGAAATTTTTGTATTGTTCTTGAAACTGTATGTAAAATAAAAGTAATTCATTAAAAAAAACTCAAGACATATTTTTATAATAATAAATGTTTATCAAACTTAAAGCTAGAATTTTTTTACGAGTATTAGATTTTTGACTCCGTGTCTATAAAATAATTTTATAAAAAAGGCACTGGAAAAAAACTACAATTACAATTAAATGATAACGTTTTAAGTAAAACAAATTCAATTAAAAACGATTTTCTTTTTAAGTAAAATTGTGGCTGCTGAGATTCGTTTATTTTTCTTAAAGATTTCATCTTAGCTTAGAAAACAAAACATTTTTATGTTATGCAAAAAACAAACAAAAAAGTTGTTATTTGTTGCTGTTAACGAAATCTATTAAATTATCTATATCAATTTCTTTTGCATAGCATTTGATTTTTAGCAATGTCTCTAAATGCTTATCTGAAAGTTTATTTCTAAATTTGTGTTTAATCTGAGACATTGATGAAAATGCGGACTCGCAGGTATATATTGTGCCAAACATTGAAAAAAAATTTAACATTAAATCCCTAACTGACGGGTATTTCTGAGGACAAATGTTTTTCCAAAAGTCGATTCCTAATCCCATTGGAATAGATAAGTCTTGCTGCATTAACGTCAATTCCTCTTCAACAACCTTTGGCAAATTTTCCAATGAACAGGTAAGAGGATTGTTATAATTGTTTATAATCCATTGTATGTTCAAAAAATCCTTAAATCTACTTTGGAAATTATCCAAAAGTAAATTTATTTCTTCCGCCAGTTCTTGAAGCTTTTCATTATTTGGAAATTGTGTAAAAATTTCTTGAGTTTTTGGAAAATTTGCTAAATTTTGGCATCCAATTTGACTTTTCAAAATAGAAAGTATTTTTATCTTTTCCTTGTAACACAAGATTCAAATTATTAATGTGTTGTGTTACATCAGCAAGAAAGCTTAAGTCGTAAAGAAAACTAGGACTTTTTAAAGAATTTAAGATCTCTATATCTTTCGAACAAGCCTGCGATTGTAAAAAGGCTTCTAGTTCTACTCTAAGATTACATAGATGCTCTAAACATTTTCCGCGACTTAACCATCGCACTTCCGTATACATTAATACATCATCATAATCAGCGTCTATATCTTTTAGAAACTGTATTAACTTTCTGTGTGTTAGACTGTTATGACCCCCTCTAAGGCGATTAATTATTTTAACAGCTGTTTTCATGGATTCTTGAAGACCTATCCTTTTTGAAAACAATGCATGTTGGTGGATTATACAATGAAATGTGTGTACATTTACCCCAGCTTTCATTAACTGACCCACAAAACCCTGGTTTCGTCCAACCATTACTGCAGCGCCGTCAGTGCAAATGGAAGAAATTTTTTCTTTTTCTATCAGAGATAAAACATTCTTATTGAAAGCGTCAAAATAACTTCGCCAGTAACATTTCCGTAAAAAGAGAGTAAAGTTAATATTTCCTCAAAAGAATTTAAAAAATTGTCAACCGTTCTTATACAAATTATCATTTGGCTTATATCGCAAATGTCAACACTTTCATCTAAACATATTGACACGTACTTGGCATTTTTTATGCGTTCATTTGTTTCCCAATTAATAAATAGCCCTATATCTTCCGTTCGCCGAGTTAATGTTCGACGAGATAATGGCATTTCATTAATTATGTTCCCTATTTGTTGTCCAGCTTCTCCAAATAAATACATTATTGACAAACAGGTGTCTTTAAAAAACTGCCCGTCATCAAAAGGCCGACCTTTTTTTGCTAAAGCTAAGCTGATGATATAAGTAGTCTTTACCTGCGGATCAACCGTGCAGTTAATAGAGCTACTCACACACCTTCTTTTAAAGCGAAGATTTTTAAGCCTAAAATCTTTTTTTAATTTTCCAATAAATTCCTTTCTGTCATTTCCAGAAACAGAACCCATTTCCGCATGAAATCTGTCATATTGTCGCTTAAGGTACGATCGATATACATTTTTTAATACCTGATTACAGATAAGACACTCAGCTTCATTAAATATATTCAAAGAAAATAAGAAAAGATTTTCAAATTCTACATCCCACATTTCTACTGAACAGTTATTAAAACAACCTGAAAAATAAACATACATAAGACAGCTTGATCTCAACAGAATCTTTATTTTTCCAAAAATGCGTATTTAAGCAAAATAAAAAAAAATCCGCAACACTCCTGCTTTATTGAAATCTAGTAAGCTACTGAATAAAATTTGATGTTTTCCTCTCGTTTGTAGTTATATTAAGAGTTGCCTTTGTTTTTATTTATGCATGAAACAAAGAATACAATTTGTTTTGTTTTTGGGCAGTAGTAAATGAGTGAAAACGCCATCACACAAACACGTGTATTTGGTATATGGCACATTTTTTAACACTGCTGTTTCAATGTAAACATTTTTATTTTTTGTAGTTACTGCTTATAAATCGTATTTATATATTTTGAACTCACTTGTTGATGATCAGTTCATACATTTTTTTAAGTTTAAAAGCAGTGTAATAAAACAAGTATATGGTATGTTTTGGGGAATTTTAGTAACATCTTAATAGGAAAATTTTTGGATTTGTAGCAACTCTAGTTAAAATAATCACGATGAGTAATTGCAAAATACCCGAACAAGTTCGTAATTTGAACAAACCAGCGACCAGCGTTGCCAAATGTGCAGATTTATCTGCATTTGACAGTTTTTCTAAGCATTGAGCAGTTTTGCAGTTTTTTTCTTTAAAAACCAGTTTTTCTGTAAATTGTGCAGATTTTGCAGTTTTTACATTTTACTTTTTTACTTTTAAGTTTGTTATTTTAATTCCAATTTCTGAAACCATAATTTTACCCCATTTGCTTAATATAACACTGGCAAGGTTTACCTATACTTTTTTATACGAGTATGTAATTATCACATACATCTTTTTGCACCCCTGACCACAAAGCAAGTTGAATTTTACAAAGGTATGTTGCAGGTGGGAGCACGAGCTCACTTGCCTAACCTGATAAAACGTCAAACTTAGTAGTGTCGTTTAACGATTTTTGCAACTGTTAAGGTAGTTTCTACAATAACAGTTCAACCTAAATTACGACGCAAAGCGCAACGTAATTTAGCGCTTAGCTTTTACGCTGAAATGAGTAACCTAAATTAAAGCGTTAACGTTGTCCCATAATCAGTAATGTTTACTCACTTTGATTAATAAAAACTCTAATTAGAAATAAGAAATAGAGATGAACACGCTAAATTGACCTAAAAGTAGCTAAATTTACATCACTTAACACTTCAACAATATAAACAAGAGTACTTTTGCAACAAACTTCACTTCTTTACGCTCTGTCAAAATTGGATTTTCCAATTGCAAAACGTTGACGCCGCGTTATTTCGGTTGGTCTCATACATTTTGTATGGGCATGAGAAATTTTGACAGCCAGACAACGCTTTGCGTCGTAATTTAGGTTGGTCTGTAAGTGTTCTACTTTTGTAGAAAATGTCTAAAATGACGATTTACGTTAATATTGTATTTTTAATATACATATGTATGTATGCCTGTTCCACAATGTCGACAAGTCGATGTCGTTCTCATATTTATATTGAAAACAAAAACAAATTTAAATTTTTAATTATTGGTTTCAATATATATGTATATGAGAACAACATCGACTTCTCGAGATTCTGGTACAGGCAGTATTAGATCTGAATAATAATGAACTCTTTTTGTTTATTTAAACCCTATGTACCTATATATTTTTTATTAAAATGAATTGCTTTGTTATATGTACATGCATATCATATTTAATTTGTTGTGTTATGTTTATGTGTTAATAAAAAATATGAAAAAAACTATATGTATATTTTTGTAAATATTTTATGTGCAGTTTTTTTACGTGAAACCCAGTTTATTTTTTTCTAAAGTTGCAGTTTTTTTTGAAAAAGTTATGGCAACGCTGCCAGCAACCCTCGCTGATTTATATCATGTCATTATTTTTATATGTTATTTATATACACTATACTGTAATCAATTCTTATCCTTGTTGTAATGTTGATTGAATAGTTATGAAGTTTTTTTATTTAACACATTGTTGTCACAATACTAATATATAAATGAAATTTATTTGTTGGTGGTTAAGCAATGTCTATATGCATTTCATTGGTGCTTTACCAAATCGTCAGTAGACTTTAACCACAGTTTTGAAAAGTTAAAAACCTCTTATCTTATGCATATACTTCCGAAAACCATCTGAGAATTCACAACTTGTAAATTACAAACTATTTTCAAAAATAAGAACAGAACAAGAACATAGGCTTGCAACTCATACAAAACTAAACCAACAAATAAAGTATGTACGATACGAATCTATTTTATTTTTCTACACCTTTATACAATCAGAAATCCATTGGACAACAAGAAAAGTATTTATAAGGCAAAATGAAAAATAAAATCTAAATCAAACTGTTATGAAGTTTTTTTATTTAACACATTGTTGTCACAATACTAATATATAAATGAAATTTATTTGTTGGTGGTTAAGCAATGTCTATATGCATTTCATTGGTGCTTTACCAAATCGTCAGTAGATTTTAACCACAGTTTTGAAAAGTTAAAAACCTCTTATCTTATGCATATACTTCCGAAAACCATCTGAGAATTCACAACTTGTAAATTACAAACTATTTTCAAAAATAACAACAGAACAAGAACATAGGCTTGCAACTCATACAAAACTAAACCAACAAATAAAGTATGTTCGATACGAATCTATTTTATTTTTCTACACCTTTATACAATCAGAAATCCATTGGATAACAAGAAAAGTATTTATAAGGCAAAATGAAAAATAAAATCTAAATCAAACTGTTATGAAGTTTTTTTATTTAACACATTGTTGTCACAATACTAATATATAAATGAAATTTATTTGTTGGTGGTTAAGCAATGTCTATATGCATTTCATTGGTGCTTTACCAAATCGTCAGTAGACTTTAACCACAGTTTTGAAAAGTTAAAAACCTCTTATCTTATGCATATACTTCCGAAAACCATCTGAGAATTCACAACTTGTAAATTACAAACTATTTTCAAAAATAACAACAGAACAAGAACATAGGCTTGCAACTCATACAAAACTAAACCAACAAAACTGTGGTTAAAGCAGTGGTGTTCAAAAATAAATGTGAAGATGTATTGGGGAGAGATTTTGCCCAGCAAACATAATGTCAAACGCTGAAAATAAGAAAAACAGACAGAGTTTTTGCCATATATAAACAACTTATTAAGTGAATGTAATTTTAATTTTAAGAAAAAAATATCTCGGACCGTAAATAGCAGTTATCAATATCAAAAAATAGAACAGTTATATTGAGAACAAAACAAAAATAAATCTATTTAAACCAGTTTTTTTTGTAAGATTAAAACTTGAATGTTATGAAAAGCATCATTTATCATATAATACTTTTCACATTTCATTCCGTGAACGTGTATGCTGTTATTCAATTTCGAGTTTAATTTATGTGTTCAATTGTAATTGAATCGCTTGTGTTTGCTATGCTTCGTCCAACAAGAAGCAAAAACAATGCTTAATAAATTTCTGAAATAAAATGACAACAACCATCCGCATGTGTTCTCATCGCTTGCTCAAAGATGACTGAATGAACATTTTTATAAGAGCATAACAAATGTGTGTAAATTTTTTAAACAATTGTTGTATGGGCTGAACCAAGGCGAATTCATACAAGGTGGACTCGTTTATGCAACTCTGTGTAAAATTTATTGAACTGTCAAATAAAATGCTGTGGAAAAAACAATGGCCGCACACAAAAACAGTTCAATTTGACAGTTCAATAATTTTGCCTTGGTAACATCTGATCACCAATTTCTGAACTAAGGCCACCTGGTATGAATTCGCCTTGGGCTGAACACCACTGGGTTAAAGTCTACTGACGATTTGGTAAAGCACCAATGAAATTCATATAGACATTGCTTAACCACCAACAAATAAATTTCATTTATATGTTGATTGAATAGTTTAAATATTGTAAATGTTTAGTTATATACATATGTATGTATGTAAAGTTGTATGTATGTTAATATATTAATTTGTAATTATGTTAGTTATTTATATATGTATATGTATTCATATGTATCTGTGTATGTATGTGCATATGTGTATGTACATGCATATGTATTTGTATCTCTCTATGTGTATGTATATATGTTTGTATGTAGTTGTGTATGTTCATGTATGCATATATGTATACGTTCATGTATGTATTGATTTATACACGTATAAATATATACAAGCCTGTATATATGCTTTTGTTTTTATGTTAATATTTTTGAAAACATAGATATATTCGAAAAACAAAATTTTTTCATATTTCAAAACCAATTTATACAGAAAATTTTAATTTTCGATTGTTATTCCTGGTGATGTCAAGAAATTGTTGACGAAATATCGAATAAAATAGAAAAATTATAAAGATTTTTACAAAAACGACCTCGAGCTCAATCATTCTAAAATACACATATATAAAATAACTATAAATTAACAATTTCAAATAAAACAAGTAAAAACGTTTTATTCGACCGGGTAGAATCTTAAATACCCTCTAAATATTTACTAAGTGAATTTAAAATGTTTAACTTTGTTGGGACAGAGTTCCTTTATATAATATCGTACATCAACGCGCAAACAAAAGGGGCGGGGTTCAAAAATAGACTATATCATGTTTTCCACAGACGAACGTATGGGCATTGCTAGACCGTCTTAGGCTTCATCACTGATCAAGAATATATATACTTTATGGAGAATTTTGTGGGTATTAAAAGTGTATTTTTGCGGGGTCGCTCTGGCAAGGACTCATTTCACCTTTATCATAAAACTCTAAAAATAAATGCTTGGGATAACTGTATACAAAATTAAATTTTTTTTGGTAGGGTCATTTAGAGGGCAAAGGGGGAAGAGGGGGTAGGGCAGAAATCGGCATTCATAAAACTCTAAAAATAAATGCTCGGGATAATTGTATACAAAATTTAATTTTTTTTTGGTAGGGTCATTTAGGTGGCAGAGGGGGAGGAGGGGGTAGGGCAGACTAGTACCAGGTTTCGTATCAGCTTCGTCATTAAAGCTTAAAAATGTTATTTTTAAGTAATGTAGGCTTAAGTAAAACAATTTGTTAAATTTTTATGCTATTTTTGGATATAATAACGCCCACTAAAATGGGCGGGGTCAAAAAATAATTTTTTTTGTATTTCATGGCGTTGGACCGTATTTGACATAAAAATATATAATTAGCTTAATAAAATTTAAAAAAAAACTTTAAAAATTATGTTGCTTTTTCTGGGTTGGTTTAGTTCTTCTAAGGGGAACTTTTTTCCCTCAACCTGCTCTAATCTTCAAAATATAATTATACCAAATTTCAAGAGTAGCTCTTTTCGTTTGGACTGTATTGCGATTTCCACAGACCGACGGACATGCTCAGTTCGTCTTAGATTTCATCACTGATCAAGAATATATATACTTAATGGGGTCTCAGATGGATATTTCGCTGCGTTACAAACGGAATGACAAAGTGAATATACTTTCCATATTCTTTTTTGGCATATATTGTCGTGTGTCTTTTCAAACCACGTAAGTCCGAGATACCCATTTTTCAGAAAACGAGAAAAACTTAATAACTTTTTAAATATGAGTTATAAAACAATTTTTTTTTTCCAAAAAAATTTAGCTTCACCTTTTTCTGAAGGGTGTAGAAACATATTTTGAAAAAAAAATTATTTACTAGTAACTGGGGCCAAAGTTGTCGCTTACGTGTTTTGGTCACTAAAAACAATCTTAAAATTGTGCCGCTTACGAGCTTTTTGAAAAATTAAAGACATATTTTATAGAGTATATTAACATTTATTTCCTTATTTATTAAAAAAAAAGTTTATTCTTATTAAAAAAGTTAACAAATAATGCGAAAAAGAAAGAAAAAAGGAAAACATTTCATAGGTAAATTATAAAAAATTCTAAAAGTGCAATAAATAATCTTAAAATATTCTTCAAAATTTTATTTCTTGTTGTAGAAAGAGTGTTGTTGGAAAAAGGCCAATTATTTTGCGGTATCAACATAATTTTTGTTATGAGGAGACAATATATACTAACTGCCTATTTCTCATTGTCGAATGAATTCTTTCTTTCGTATAAATATACTTAAACCAAAAACAAAATTGTATAAATTGTTTTTGTTTCAAATGTATTTATACGAAAGAAAGAATTCATTCGACAATGAGAAATAGGCAGTAATTTTCAATATTCAATTTGTAGAACATGCCATGTTCATAATATTTTTATTTTATATCAATTACTTGCGGATCACCCGTTTTTATTCCAGGGGGTTTATTCTGAATTGCGATGCGAAAATCAATGCGATGCGAAAATACATAAATGCGAACAATTGCTATTCTGTATTGCGATATTCGCAAAGTTATTTTTTAATCGCATTTCAAATGCGAAAAGGTGGCAAGTCGGTATTCTACATTGAGAAAACAAATATAAAACACATATCAAATTCGCAAAATTTATTCGACAACAAAATAGCATTCGCAAAGTACAAACATGTAAGTGAAAGATAATATGTTATTTATTTATTCATCATATATTTATTATTTAATTCAGGGAAGAAAGCAATAAGACCACCAAACCACGTCAATTTGAAATAATGACAGAATTTATGAATAAGCACAGCCAATTGGCAAGAGTCCATTTGAAAACACCAAATGCACGTCAGTCGGCAAATACTTTGTGGCAAACGTTAACTGAAGAACTAAATATCAATGGACCACCTATTGGAGGATGGAAAAAAGTATGAAATATATACACCAGTTCAAAAATATTTGACTTCAACTTTAATTTTAATAGGTTTGGGCCGATTTTAAAGTACACACCAAACAGAAGCTTAGACGAAATAAAACCGACATTGGCGACACTGGCGGTGGCCCATTAAGACATAATCCACTGTCTCCCTTAAGGCCCATTTAGCCGAACGCTGAAATCGTAAATGCTGCGCAAAGGCATCAGCTGATCAAATCTGTTATAAGGCAAATTGTGAAAATGCTTTTTTGAGCGCTATAAAACGCAACGCAGCGCAACCAACCTGCAGAAAATAGAATTTCACGCAGAGGCTACGCAGAGAGTGATGGCATGTATGTATGTTGAATGAGTGTGTGGCACAAACGGTTTTTTTGGTTTGATATTTGAACATTTAGTTAGACATACATAGCATATTTAATAAATTAATTTGCTATATAACTTATTTTTCTTTATAAAATCTCACAAAAGGCTGTAAATATATGTGAATATTTTATGTAGGTATATGTACATATATGAATGCATGAATTTATGTAGTACCAAAATTACTACATATGTAATTAGTGTACGTAGTGTGCAGGCAAATGCGTCGGTTATGTTTAGCGACCAGTGCTATGCCGTTGAGACAACCCGACAACAATTAACACAATCTTGCACTAATGCAGGTCAGAAAAATTCAAAACCATATTCATGACTGAGGTCGAACTCGGGATCTAAGACATCGTTGTCTTGTGCTCACTACTACAGGCACCAGCACTCTTATAAAATATATGTGTAAATAAAAGTATTATTTAGTCATACATATAATGAATATTACATCGATCGCTAGCTTAAAATAACATATTGCACTATTTATATATGTAATTTCGTTCGTTTTCTGTACAAACGCAAAATAGGAAAGTGCCATCAATGTTGAAACACTATTATTTACTGTATGTATGTATGTATGCATACACAATTTTTTTCTGTAAAAACATATGGTGCGTTTTTAAGCATTCTATAAGCGGAGCTGCGTTAGTATTTGTGCTGCGTCAACATATACGATTTCAGCGTTCGGCTAAATGGGCCTTTAGAGGAGCAAGTGGTGAAATTATTAAATATTGACGGATTCCGTAAATGGATTACCGGGCGCACTTTCCTTCGGGGCAAGAACTGCTTCCAATGTTGAAAAGAATGGTGAAGACATAGCTGTGATGGAACAGTTGGACGAAGTGCCGTTACAAGAATTAGCTACGGAAGTAATAGTTGATTCGGAGGTGGCAACAAATGTACGTACCCAAAGCTGTGAACGTAATCCAAGAAAACGTTCACGCTCAGTAAGCTTCTGTGATAGAGATAGTCTGCTTAAAAAGCAAGTTGAAAATCAAATTGCATACCAAAAAGAATGTACGGCTTTATTGAAGCAAATAAATGAAAATTTGAAAAGTCGATATCAGAGAACGGATTTCGAAATAAGAGAAAAATAATTGGATCTGGCAAGACAAAAGTTTGAACTTGAAAAAGAAAATGCAATCGAAAACAGAAATTTGCTGAAACAAAAAGTTGAGTTAAAGAAAATTATACTGGATATTGAAGAGCAAAAAATGAAACTAATGTGATATATGTACCTGCATGTAGTATTTTTGTACTTTTTTAGTTATACAATTAGTTAATATTAATATGCAACGAACTGCTAAGTGATGAGTTATACAATGAAGAGCGTTTTTATTTGTTGTTTTTATATTTGCCTGTAAGTTTTTTACCAATGAAGTGATTTTGTTTTAAAATATTAAAGACTGTTTTATCTAGTAGTTAAGAATAATGAAAAGGGTTTTTTAAATAAAAAATTTACATAAATTTAAATCATATTAAATTTGTATGTAGTAAGAATTTTAACGAACATTTTTATATTGCTATATTAAATTGAATTAAGATTCTATAGGCTAATTGTTCGAAATTTTTAATTTAAATCTCAGAAAGTCTTTCTGAGATTTAAATTAAAAATTTCGAACAGTTAGCCTATAGAATCTTAATTCAATTTAATATAGCAATATAAAAATGTTCGTTAAAATTCTTACTACATACAAATTTAAGCTATGGCTTGAGCTACCAATAATAAATTGGAAAAACGTTCACATGTACTTAAGTATAAAATTCAAACCAAATAAGTTTGACTTAGGTATGATGGAACAAAAAATTCAGAAAAATGGGATATGAAGAAAAATAATCAAACGGTAACACGGGTATTATAACAATAACATGTTAACATCAGCTTGATACAGTTCTCGTATTCTTTTTCACAATAAAATTTGTGTAAATAGGAACTGTTATCACATTCAACTAAGCCACCTAATAAGTGGTGACAAACACAATACACATGAGCACTGATGATGAAAGGGTTGCGTCTTTCGAAAACAGCTGTTCTGCTCTGCTGTGTAAGTTGAACAACAAAAACTGATGTTGACTTGCCTTTGTGCCTTGGAATATTTATCATGTCTTTCTGAGATTTAAATTAAAAATTTCGAACAATTAGCCTATAGAATCTTAATTCAATTTAATATTTAAATCATATTGTTTTTTATTTAATTTCTAATATTTCTAGCGATGTTTGTATAATTGTTGCTACTACTATTATAATTGCTTGAGTTTGGTATATTATTATTCGATTGCGGCAGATCTTCGGAGTCCACAATTTCCTCCGTTGGCAGTTCAACGTTAAACTTGCAGCAAATATTGTGCAACGCGCAACAAACATTCATAATGCGTACCACCTTTGGTGGATCGTAATGTAGCTCTCGGGCCGCTAGCAAACATCGAAATCTTCCTTTCATTACACCAAACACTCTTTCAATTATTGATCTGAAAATAATTACTTTCTGCATGTAAATTTTATGTCCACAGGTAGGTGTAAGCTTCCCAGATCTGGCACCGTATTTTGAATTTTAATGAATGATATTGAATCATTCTATTTAAGCTAATTTCCAATCCATTAGAGGAGATGTTATTGTTGCTGATGAGCACAACATGCTCGGGTTGGGAATATTGCTTATCAGGGGCCAACCATCACAGATGGAATGGCAATAAATAGCTTCTCGCCTTTTTAAGCAGGGGGGCTTGACGACATTTTTCCTTAGCTTCTACAGAAAGAGGTGGATACTTTAGCAGCTCATCTGGTTAAAATTTTAATACCTGCCTAAAATTCTCATGCACTTCAAAATGCTGACTGGAGGATACTGTAGTTTTTATACCCAAGGCCCACAGGATATGATGGAGCAGTGATTCTGTGGGTAATATAATGAAGGTTCTGTGGGCCAAAACAGAAGACAAACCAAAGGACTGCTTAAACTTAAATACGAGCGAACTAGGAAAGTTAATCCGCGTCTTGACGCGGCACTTAAAAGGATATTTACACCGGATTGGGGTCGTAGGCGACCATGAGTGTGGGGCATGCAGGGAAGATGTGGAGACGTCGGAGCACTTCCTTTGTAACTGCCCCGCCTTCGCCCAACTGAGATCCATGTTTTTTGTGAATGACTTTCTACCAGACAATACACGGTTTAGAGAATGTGACGAGAATAAATTGAGGGGCTACGTCAATGAGTATAAGTTAGGGATTTTTACTTTCTGCTACTTCAGAGTGCACAACATGCTTTCACTGGCTCCTCTCTTCCGCATAATCTAGCCTAGGTCATAATGCAATAGTCAATGAACTTTTAATATGTGTGGTAGTTTTATGACAGTTTTGTACATATTTCTATGTATCTTTTGGCATATTTTTGCAGCAGAAATATTTTTAAATTGTTTCAGCTGTTCTATATGTTCCACAATGTCCTTCTACTGGATGATCGTAGTATTTCAGCATTATATCAAGAATTGCCCTGGCATTCTTATTATCAATTTGAGTCACGTCATTTAGTAGCGCAACTTTTAAAAGAGAATTGGAGGATATATTCACTTTGCCATTCCGTTTGTAACGAGCAAAATATCCATCTGAGGCCCCATAAATTATATATGTATACTCTTGATCAGTGATGAAATCTAAGACGATCTGAGCATGTCCGTCCGTCCGTCTGTAGAAATTACGATTCAGTCCAAACGAAACGAGCCAGACTCTTGAAATTTGGTATAAATATATCTTGAAAGATAGCACAGCTCAAGTTCGGAAATGGGCTAAATTGGTCTCAGATGGATATTTCACTGCGTTACAAACGGAATGACAAAGTGAATATACTTTCCATATTCTTTTATGGAGGGTATAAAAAAAAATTAATAAATTTTACATTTAATTATTCCGAACATTTATTTTTGAAGTTTTATGGCAAAGCTGAAATGTCCCCCCCTGCCCTTGCCAGAGAGACCCCGACTAAATACAGATATAATACCCTCCAAAAAGAATTGGACACCATAAAGTATATACATATGTATATACATATGTATATACATATATTCTTGATTAGTAATGAAGTCTGGGACGATCTAGCAACGCCCATACGTTCGTCTGTGGAAAACATGATATAGTCTATTTTTGGACCCCGCCCAGTTTGGTGGGCGTAGACGTTATTGCACAAATAGTGTAAATAAAGAAAAAATTTTATTCCTTAAACCTATAAGAAGCTGAGATGTTCTCTGATCTTACAGAGGGGAAACGTCTTCTCTACGGCCTTTACCGCAATTACTCTGTCAAAATAGAGATTTAAAATTGGGTACAGAAATGTCTTAAAGGAACTCTGTCCCACCAAGTTAAACATTTTACATTTTAAATTTACTTACTAAATATTACTAAAATAAACTCGAAAATTTTTTTACATGGTGCTACTAGCAATTTATAAATTTCGTGTAGATTTGTACGGCTCCTGAATCATTGCTGAACATCACGAAGCAAATTTTTGCAAACCGAATTCACACGTATTATTATTCTCTTTCGTTTAGCCTTATCTGAGGCAAATTTTTGGTTATCTTTTTACACATTTTCCTCAAAAGCACTGCGAGAAATTTATTATGTCTGCTGTATGAAAAGCATTTATGAAATAAAGTTGAAGGAAAAAGACCAAACATTTCAAAGAAATTTTAAAGTTATAAAAATATGTTAAAACATAATTAATTACTTAACGTATGTATATCTGCTTTCCATAAATATACAAAATTTTTGGGGGAAAAAAATTCTTTCATTAAAGAATGTCATATAAGAATTACTTTTGTTAATATATAAAAATTATTCCTATATAGAATAGTTATAAATGTGTTTTCTTTACACCTTTTAAATTATATTTAGAAAAAATGCGGCACTCCGCTTAACATGTTCTTTTCACGCTGTTTCAGCGACGACTAAATAAAACAACTAAATTAGTAGCAGCAAATTTTTTCTGCCTGTGTGCTTATCTTTTTCGCTCACCTACACAACATTAGATTTATCTTGTTCACCTCTGTCCTGAATGAATTAATTCAATTGAATTATTCACTCACTTGAGCGAGGTGAATCTTTCACTTCACTGAGCGTTTTGAGCTCAGTTGTTTCAGTTAATTCATTGGATCTGTCTCTCTCAGTAGCTCTTTTTAATGTTTGTATGTCAAAATCTACACGTGATGTGGTGCCTTATATTATTAGAGTTGTCAGATGAAAAATTTTTAAACATATATCATGTTATGATCTTTAGCAAAGTTGTTGCGCATGAGTCGACGGAAGTTTCTAAGTTAGTGCGATTAATTTCCGATAGATGGCTCCACTGAAAGTTAATTAAAATGTATTGATCTTTAGCAAAGTTGTTGCGCATGAGCCGACGAAGGCTTCTAAGTCGGTATGACCAATTTCCGACAGGTGGCGCCACTGAAAATCACTCAAAATTAATTAAATCGTAAACTGCGCCTTTGATCATACTGTGATCTTAAGCAAAGTTGTTGCGCATGAGCCGACGAAGGTTTCTAAGTCGGTATGACCAATTTCCGACAAGTGGCGCCACTGAAAATTACACAAAATTAATTAAATCATAAACTGCGCCTATGATCATACTGTGATCTTAAGCAAAGTTGTTGCGCATGAGCCGACGGTTTCTGAGTTGGTATGACCAATTTCCGGCAGGTGGCCCACTGAAAATTAATCAAAATGAATTGAATCGTGAACTATGCATTTGATCATGTGTTGATCGGACATATACCATACCTTTTAGGATTCATCATTTTAGATTCATTATTTCATTAATAACACTTGCTATAACTCAATCCAAAAACAAAAATTAATTGCATTTATATTTGTGTAATGTTTTTCCTTCAAATTTGTAGTAGAGTTGTGTCACTGAGCAACGTTTCAGTGAGCTGAGCGAAATGAGCGCTTACTACAATGGATGATTTTAGCTCAGTACTGAGCGCTTTTGTGTCAGAGCGATTTTGTTTCAGAGCTCTTTTGTTTCAGACCGCTTTTGCTTTAGAGCTGAGTGGTTTTGATAATTTCTGTCATAATTGTAATGATACCACAGTTTCTTAATATGCTGCCACACAAATATAAAAATACCTCATTGAATATGTTATTGTAGCATGTCTACAGAACCAATCTTTATGTATAGAAATTTTTTACAAATAAAACTGGTGCGAGGAATCCATGGTTTGAAAAACACTAGTACATGAGAATGGCTTTATTATAAATATATATATATATATATATATATATATATATATATATATATATAAATATATTTATATATATATATATATATATATATATATATATATATATGAATATATGTATATATATATTTATGTATATATATATATATATATATATATATATATATATATATATATATATACATATATTCATATATATATATATATATATATATATATATACATATATATATATATATATATACATATATATGTATATATATATACATATATATGTATATATATATATATATATATATATATATATACATATATATGTATATATATATATATATATATATATATATATATGCAGGATGCGCATATTACAGCTAAATCTCAATCATTGCCAAGCAGCACAGGAGTTGCTTAGGCAAACCGTACGAGATTTAAAGGTAGACGTTGCTGTACTCAGCGAGCCATATAAGAAGATTGTATCTGCAAGTTGGGTTACTGATGATACAGATACAGCAGCTATATGGACTACCGGTTCTTTGATATTGAGGGAGAGGTTATCACCGCAATGTGGGTACACGCCGGCCACTGTTTCCGGCATATGTTTGTACAGCTGTTATGTTCCTCCTAGGTATTCTATTGATGACTTTCGTGTTAGTATAGACAACATAGTGATGGACGCTGCAGCCAGGAGTCCTGTTATAATAGTAGGGGATTTCAATGCGTGGGCTGTTGAATGGGGCTGCCCCTTGACGAATGCAAGGGGAAGGATGCTATTAGAGGCCCTTTCTGCGCTGAATGTTGTGCTCTTGAATTCTGGAGATGAGGAAACATTTAGAGGAGGAAATGGTGGTTCAATTATTGATATTACGTTTGGCAGCGATACCATTATAAACCGTGTAAACTGGAGAGTATCTGATGTTTATACTCACAGCGATCACAGTGCCATTATTATGGATATACAGGATGATATACGGCATGTGACTCCCCGTGTACAAGGTTTGTCGGGATGGAAAGTGAATACCTTTGATAAGGATATTTTTGCCATGGAAGGTATGCAATTAAATGGTTCAGCTGAGGATATGGCAGAACAATTGGTAAACCATATCACGCGGTTGTGCGATGCATCTATGGTGAGGCGGAAAAGATCCGGAAAGGGGCCACCGGTTTATTGGTGGAATGATGATATTGCCGGCTTGAGGGCGGAGTGTATACGTGCCAGAAGGCAGTATACAAGAATTTGAGGTAGGTTAGAGAATAGCGTATACCAACAGAATTACAGGAATAGGAGGAAGGCCCTAAAAGATGCAATTCGTAGGAGCAAGCGGCAGTGTTTTCTTAATATCTGTGATGAGGTGGATGATAATCCTTGGGGTCTCGCATATAAGTTGGTCACCAAAAAACTTAAATGCCTGACCCCGTTGCAACCGAGTGAGGGGCCAATCCTGGAGGAAATTGTAGACCATCTCTTTCCCCAGCAGGACGCACCACCTTGGGAGCACAACCCTCCAATTGGGACATTAAATTTTCCCCCGGTTACAATAGCTGAGATTTAGGGCGTTGTCTCTAGGTTTAGAGACAAGAAGGCACCTGGACTCGACTGCATTCCAAATATAGTATTAAAGAAGGCCGTCAGGCTTTGTCCCGAGCAGTTCTTAAGAATGGTGAACACATGCTTAGGTAGGGGAATTTTTCCAACAAGATGGAAGAGGCAGAAGTTGGTATTAATACCAAAAGTCAATAAACCCCTAGATGATCCCTCATCCTATCGGCCACTGTGTATGAGACATGTGGGAAGTTGCTAGAGGGTGTGATCTGCCGAAGACCTGGGAATTGCGTTGAAGACAGAAATGGTCTATCAGACAACCAATTTGGCTTCAGGAGGGCGGGGTCAACAGTGGATGCTATAAACGTGGTAGTAGAAACTGCTGCACGGACTATCTATGGCAGGAGTTGGAGGAATGGCACAAAGGAGTACTGTGTAGTTGTGACGCTGGATGTGAAGAACGCGTTCAACACAGCGAGCTGGGTGCATATTGTTGATGCTCTAACTCGATTGGACATCCCAGAATATCTGATAAGGATAGTGCAGGATTATTTCCGGTATAGGGAATTGATCTATAGTACAGATGCGGGTATAAGGAAACGTAGGATTAGTGGTGGTGTTCCCCAAGGATCGATAATTGGACCTTTGTTGTGGAACGTAATGTATGATGGAGTACTAAGGTTGAGATTACCTGAGAGAGTACAGATTGTGGGATTCGCAGACGATATAGCGCTGGTGTGTGAAGCTAAGGAATTGCTGGAGGCAGAAACCATTGCAAATGCCAGCGTACAATTAGTAAACTCCTGGATCACTGCAATGGGATTGACTCTAGCTGATCATAAAACCGAAGCGGTTTTGATTAGTAGTCGTAAGGCTAGGGAAACTATTACCCTCAATGTTGGCACCTGTTCCATAGAATCAAAGGCATTTCTGAAATATCTGGGTGTGATGATTGACACACGGCTATCTTTTCGCGAGCACTTGCGATATATAGCATCCAAAGCATCAGGGACCTGTTTGGCGCTATCTCGGATCATGCCAAACACGAGAGGGCCAAAGTATCTTCAGAGGAAACTGCTCGCTGGAGTAGTAAGGAGCATTATCCTATATGCACACCCGGTATGGTCAGACTCACTTAGATATTCCACATATGTGGGGCTGGTATCCCCTGTGTATAGGTTAGCTGCTTTAAGAGTATGTAGTGCATTTCGGACAGTGTCGGACGAGGCGGCTTTTATCGTTGCGGGTATGATCCCTATCGATTTAGAAATCATGAATGGGGATAACTCTGACTTATGTATGCAAAAATGGCAAGAACGGTGGTCAACCACTGAAAAGGGAAGATGGACTTATACATTAATACCCGACATCAGATTATGGCTGACTAGGAAACATGGTGATCTGAATTATTACCTAACACAGTTCTTGTCTGGACATGGTTGCTTTAGGTCATATCTATTTCGTTTTAAGCACGACGACTCTCCGTTCTGTCCACATTGTGGTGGGAATGTGGTTGAGGATGCTGAGCATGTCGTCTTTGTCTGCTCACGATTCAGCAACTGGAGGTCGTATTCAGAGGAAGGTTTGGGGCGTCCGATCAGCCCGGAGAATATTATTCCGACCATGCTGGAAGCCTTATTGAATTGGACCAGCGTGTGTAGTTTTGTACAGCTTGTTCTAATAGAACTTCGCAGATTAGCACAGATTCATAGGAGAGTTAGTACGTCTTAGGATTCGTTAGCAACTGACGATTAAATATGCGCACCAGTTCCGAACCTCCTTACCTAGGAACTGAGGAGGACGTAGGAATAATACTGATAATACTACCCACCCTGATGAAATGCCAAAGCTGTCCCAGGGTGGTGCTAGTGAAGTTGTCGTGGGGCCACTATTGATAGTTGCTATCATTACGTCCATAAAAAAAAAAAAAATATATATATATATATATATATATATGTATATATTTATATATATATATATATATATATATATATACATATATATATATATATATATATATATATATATATATATAGATATATACATATGTATATATATACATATATAAACATATATATACATATATATATATATATATATATATATATATACATATATATATATATATATATATATATATATATATATATATATATATATATATATGTATATCTATATATATATATATATATATATATATATATATATATATTATATATAAATATATACATACATATATATATATAGATATATATACATACATATATATATATATATATATAGTATATATAAATATATATACATATATATATATATATATATATATATATATATATATATATATAGTTTGTTTTAAATATATTAAAGGCAATATTGGATTATATTTGTCTCTGAAACTCCACGAAATTATTCTTATAGTTTTTGCCATCTTTTATAAATATGGTTACAACGTCTTTAATCACCCCTGGTGTATCATTATTACTGAGCCACTGAGCTATCAAATGAACTTGCTCAGTGAACTGAGCTGAGCTAAAATGAGCGCTCAGCTCACTGAGCTAAAAAGCACAACTCTACGCGCGAGTTATGCCAACCACCCATTCCAATACCCCAACACATTCCCTACCAGCTAATTGGGAACAGTATTTTCATTGGTTCAACAAACTCAATTCCCATAGTAAGCAATAATAATTAATTACCAAATGTAATGCAACTATATCATTTCGCAATTTAAGTAGTCAGTATTTCCGCATTTAATTTCAATTTAATATTCTTTGCAAAACCATTTCACCAAACGTCAGCTGAATTATTAAGTAAAAGATAAGTTATAAATATTGTGAATAGAATTAAGAAACTAGTTCTAGTGAATAGTTCATTAAATAAAGAATAAATAAATAAAATTTATTTGTTGGTGGTCAAGCAATGCCTATATGCATTTCATTGGTGTTTTACCAAATCATCAGTAGACTTTAACCACAGTTTTGAAAAGTTAAAAACCTTTTGTCTTATGCACATACTTCTGAAAACCATCTGAGAATTCACAATTTGTAAATAACAAACTATTTTCAAAAATCACAACAGAATAAGCATAGTAGGTCTTGAAACTCATACAAAACTAACCCAACAAATAAATTATATTCGATATGAACCTATTTTATTTTTCTACACCTTTATAAATCAGAAATTCATTGGATAACAAGAAAAGTAATTATATAAGGCAAAATGAAAAATAAAATCTAAATCAAACTGTTATGAAATGCATATAGACATTGCTTGACCACCAACAAAGAATAAATATTTATATATTTTTATTTTTGAAAAACGCTCGGACTCGTAAGTGGCACAGTCGGTAAAAGATTCTTTTTAACGGAAAATAGTGAATATCCCGAAGGACACCATTAAAACGTTAATCGTTAAAAGAAAATATCCTTGTAAAAAAGCGAACAGTGACATTGAAAAATCTAAAGATTTCATTGAAACAATCGTGAGAGAAAAGATATTTTTGTATAACGTGAACAATAAGTCTAAAGACTTTACCAAGCATTTGTGCAAGTTTTTTCAACGTCTGAAGACAATATAGCACAAAAGAGCTATAGTGAAAAAAAATCTAAAATAAACACCAAGTACGTATTGAAATATAAATAAACCACAGGAGTTTTCGACTCTTACTAATGAATCAATTATACTTAAAACATTTTTGAATGGAATACATCCAAATTTATCTAGCATAATTTATAGTAGAAATATATCCACTCTTAGGGAAGCTTATACGCTTTAGAAGAGACCGGAATCCTAAGACAATATGATAATGGATTTCAAAAGAATACTTATACACGTCAACAAAACCAACAACAGAGAAATTATAGTGAAAATGGACAGAACAGGACATTTCAACAAAGACAGACTTTTCAAGGACAACCATTTCAAAATCCATACACTAACAGTCATCCTCCAGTTCGTCAAAATAATAATTCCACTCAGTTTCGCCAATACTTTTTTAATGCAAATAATTCCCAACAATCCAGACGTAGCCAAAATTTAAACAGGACTTTTAGCAATAACAACAATGGGCCTACTCCAATGGAAGTAGACCATATTGAAAACAATAGTACAAGTGAAGCAAATTTTCAGTATCAAGTCCAAAAATGCGTTTACCGATAGTTGACTTAAGAATAGGAAATACAACCCTCAAATGTTTATTCGATATAGGATCAACAACTTCGTTGCCAAACAAAAACTTGTTACCTCAATTTAAAAGAACAAAATTAATGAAACCAATATATTTTCATACAATCAGCGGAAATTTCTGTATAGACGAAGAAGTTATTACACCTCTTCCTGAAGAATTTAAAGAAGATAATCTTATGTGTTGGAAACTAACCAACTTTGAAGGCAAAAATTTTGATGGCTTAATAGGCCAAAATATATTAAAAGCCTTTTCGGCAATAATAAACTTAGAAGAGGACTCCTTATATAAAAACGGTAATAAAATAAAATTTATAGACTATTGTCCATACAATTCAGAAGAAATACAAACTCTAGAAACACAATCAGTAGACATCTTAGGCAAACTAACATGAATAAAGAAGAGGAGACATTTTTAACAGACCTTATTTCTAAGAATTCAGACTTATTTTTTCAAGAAGGTAATTTACTCACTCACACTCATGAAGTACAACATGAGATCACAACAACAAGCAACAAAGCTATATATTCTAAAATATATAGGTATCCTCAAATACACGAGGAGGATATCAATAGACAAATGCGAGAAATGATAGAACAGGGAATAATAAGAGAAAGCGTATTTCCATATAATTCTCTCTTATGGATTGTACCCAAGAAGTCGGAAAATTCGGGAAAAAAGAAATAGAGAATCGTGATCGATTGAACAGCCTTAAATTAAATTACTATTAGTGACAAATTCCCAATACCAAACATTGATACTATCCTAGAAAAACTTGGTCGAGCACAGTATTTCACTACACTCGATCTGGCTAAAGGGTTTCACCAAATCCTCATTAAAGAAGAAGATAGGAAAAAGACGGAATTTTCTACCCCTATGAATTCGTCCGTATGCCTTTTGGGTTAAAAATGCCCCTGTTACATTTCAAAGATTAATAAATTCGGTATCAAGAGAATACATCAACAAAATATGTGTGGTATATCTCAATGATAATTTGATTTTTAGCAGTACAGTACAAGAACATAAGGCTAGTATACAAAAAAATTTTAATGCTCTTAGAAAATATAATCTCAAGATCCAAGTAGACAAGTGCAGGTTTTTTGCGAAATCTACCGAATACCTAGGACACATTCTTACTACTAAAGGTATCAAGCCTAACCCAAATAAAATTGAAATCATTCAGAGTCTAAAACTTCCCGTAACTCAAAAGCAAATAAAATCATTCTTAGGGATAACCGGATATTATAGGAGGTTTATAAAAGACTATGCCAAAATAACTCATGGATTAACAAAACATTTAAAAAAGGATACTAAAATAAATAAAAATGATCCTTAATATGCAGACGCATTTTACAAACTCAAGATATTACTAGTTGACACACCCATCCTTAAATACCCAGATTTTGAACAACAATTTAAATTAGCAACAGACGATATGAATTCGCCATCGGAGCAGTATTAACACAGGACAACCATCCCATCAGCTACGCAAGTAGAACTCTAAATGAACACGAAAGAAAATACTCCACAACAGAAAAAGAGTTGTTGGCCATCGTTTGGGGAGTAAATTATTTTAGGCCATACGTATACGGAAGGAACTTTGATCTCATGACAGATCACCAACCACTAAAATGGCTACAAACTAAAAATAAGGGAAAGTATATAAATCCGAGACTTCAACGTTGGTTACTTAAACTTGAAAAATACGACATTAACATAGGATATATCATAAGGCAAAGAGAATACTTTAGCCGATTTTCTTAGCAGAATAAATGCAGAAACAGGAGAACTTTACGCAATAGATTAAGACCTTAGCATAGACAACTTAAGTATAGCCGCTACTATTCATTCCCAACAGGAAGAAAGGAACGATCTCTTTCCTATATTAGACTCCATCGTTAACCGCTTCTATACCCAAATAATTTTGACTGAAAGTAAGACGAAAGAATTAAAGTAATTGATAATAAACGAAAAATTTTTGTAAGCTTAGACGATATTAGAAGTGTATTCATGTCAGAAATTTTTAGCAGATTTATAAAAACAGGAAAAGTAGGAATATATTCAGGCATTTCAGATTCCGACTATAACATAGTGCAACAAAAACTAGTAGAGTTATTTAACACAAGTATAAAATTCTATAGATGCTCATATCATGCTGAAGACATGAGAAATGAAGAAGAAGCCCTTAGATATATTCAGAAATACCACAAACAAGAAACAGGTCATGCAGGAATAAACGAAAATTACCAAGGTTTAAAACATACCATATACTTAAAAAATATAACATACAAACATACCATATACTTAAAAAATATTGACAAATTTTCGAAACAAGCTACTGCTATTTACTTAGAAGACAGGAATAGTACAACACTTATAGAAAAACTTCGTTTATATTTCTCTTTAACCGCAAAACCAAAACTTATAATT
This sequence comes from Linnaemya tessellans, assembly GCA_951800035.1. Lineage (NCBI taxonomy): Eukaryota > Metazoa > Arthropoda > Insecta > Diptera > Tachinidae > Linnaemya > Linnaemya tessellans. Next base: position 79,612,967 of record OX637532.1, read on the forward strand.
GCCGACAACGAGTTCAACTCAACCAATGTTAAAGATTTTCTTAGGCAAGAAGAAGTAGAAATCCATTTTACAAAACCTAATTCCAGGGATAACCGGATATTACAGGAAATGCAGATATCGAAAGATTCCATAAAACCTTAGGAGAGAGATTTAGAACATTAAAAATCGAAAATTCAGGTTTATCAGTCCAGGAAAAATTGTACAAATGTACTGAATGGTACAACAAATCTGTTCATTTCATAACCAAGACAAACCCAATAGATAAAGCCAACGGAAAAATTTAAAAAAACAAAATCTACTGTTTATTAAAAACCGCGAAAGAAAAAAAATCACAAAGTTAAACCTTAATAGAGAAGAATACCAAAATACAAATCAGGAAGGGTACGTAAGAAATTACAAAGCTCTTAGACATAAGCAAGAACCTAGATAAAAAGAAAAAAGAAAGTGGAAGGTATCCACCCAACAATTATAAAAAGAACTAATAAATTTTCAGTTACATATGACGCTGTTAATAATAATAATAACGATGCTTTTTACAGTGAGCAACACCACCCTAATTATCGAAAATATAAATAGCACCAATGGGTTCGCTGAAATTGCATTAGAAGACGTAGACATAACATACAGTTACAATACTATTGTACGCATCATTGACCCCAAAGAAATCCAGTACGTTATAGAAGGACTAGAGGAAAACATAAAAATAATATCAAATATCAGCGACAAACACTTTTTAGATAATGAACTAACAAAAGTAAAGTCAAAATTAAAAACAATTATCCCCACTAGACATCCAAGAGGACTAATAAATTTCGTAGGAACAGGAATGAAATGGTTATACGGCACAATGGACGACTCTGACAGGACAGAAATAGATCGACATTTACATACAATTGAAAACAACAATCATGCAATAATAGAAGACCTGTAACGAACCTTAGCATAATCTGGTTATCACTACACTGCACAACTGGTTTTGCTTCGGACTTAGCTCAGGGAAATGGGAGTGGATGGTGATAACTATAAAAAGGTTATGTTACGTTAATAAAAATATTTGTTCTTGTGTGCTCCACCCAAGAATGTTCTACGTATTAAAAAAATGCATCGTGTAAAATTATAAGCAGATTGTAATACAGGAAGGCGTGCCGCATCCGCCCACAAGTTGGCTATATATGCTAAATTCATATGAAATAAGTTGAGATGTTAATTTGCGGGTCATTTAATAAAACACTGGTAAATTTGATATAAACTATAATTAATTTATTCGACCTGAATCTTTTTCCGTTTACAAATTAATAATAATGAGGAAAAATGTTTAGCAATACTTTAAAAATAATCAAGTTTGTAAAATAATATCAAAAATAAATATGAACACAAGACGACAGGAGCAGTTGTACCTTCTCGGCTATGATGCCTGCCAACTAATCGGTGCCAAATTGCCTTCAAATGGTCAAGTTTTGCGTGTTTTATTTTACAATATGCGAAAAGTAAAACTAGACTTGCGTGCTAGTGCTTCCCTTGTAGTGAAAGAGGTAGAAGTTTTATGGAACAAAGCACGAATACCACTTATAGCTTTTGACAAATATGTCTCAAAAGTTGAAGGTTTGTATTTAGAAAGGAGAAATTTGCAAAAAAGTTCGAAACGCCGGACATTACTCCAGGAAAAACGCGAAAAAGACTTCGTAAATAAATTTGATGATTTGTTTGATGTCGCACATGCCGATGCATTGGATATTATCACTCTGGCAGAAGATAATCTTTTTTTAACAAATCAAAGAAAACAGGGAAGACCTGGTGCAATGATAGGTTGTGACTGCAACTTGGCGAAAAAAGAAAAGTCAAAATCGCTTAGGGAAGAGAAAAAACAACGTTTCCACGAGAAACATACAGTCGTATTGCAAGGTAAATATTGAATTTCAGTCATGTCCTCACTTGCAAGTCCTCAGTTTGAATCTATTATATTATTCTGCAATATTTCTTGTAAAATTTTATAGATCAATGTGAAGCCGTCCAATGGCAATCAAGTGATGAAGAGACTATTGAAGATTGTGAAGTGCAACAAATTCCAGAGTCAGCATATGAAGTAGGTCCTAGTAGTTCAAGAAAAAAACGAGGTAGACATAATTTTATCACACCAAAGCTCGTGTCAGTATTAGATAGGTGTAAAGTAAGTGACCGTGACGCCATTCGAATCCTTATAGCAACTGCGCAAACATTGCAACATAACGTAAGCGATTTAATTATAAATTGCACTTTAATTCGCCGATCGCGTACAAAGTTTCGATTTGATGCAAGAAAAAGAATCCGCGAAACAAAGAAATTAAGGCGGTGACTGTTCACTGGGATGGTAAAATGTTGCCATCATTGATGGGTAGTGAACACGTCGATCGTCTGCCTGTAGTTGTATCTTTTAATGGAACAGATCAGCTACTCGGCATCCCAGCGATAACTTCAGATACGGGAAGACAGCAAGCAACGGCTGTCTTGGACTTACTCAAAGAATGGGATCTCGATGACAAAGTGGAAGCCCTGTGCTGCGATACCACCGCATCAAACACAGGACGAATACAAGGCGCATGTGTGCTTTTAGAACAAACACTAAACAAAGATCTTCTGTATTATCCATGTCGTCATCACATATTTGAAATACTTTTACGGAGTGTATTTGATGCAAAAATATCAACATCTTCGGGTCCTATTGTCAAAATATTTCATAGATTTAGAGATGCCTGGACTAAAATAGACAAAAGCAATTTTAAGTCTGGAGTTGAAGACTTACATGTGAAAAATGTTATTGGGGATACAAGGGAGATACAAGAGTTTACATTAAAGAGTTTAAAAGATATGCAACCACGGGAAGATTACAAAGAGCTTCTCCAATTGGCGGTAATTTTCGTAGGCGGGTCACTTCCAAATTTTTCATTTCAAATGCCTGCACGTTGGATGTCCAAAGCAATATATAGTTTAAAAATTTACTTATTTCGGAACCAGTTTATTTTGGCTGACTGTGAGTTGAATGGAAATAGAGATATATGTGTTTTTATTATAAAAAAAATATATTTAAAAGGTTGGATCAAAGCTGCCATTGCCGCAGAAGCTCCTAACCAAGGTTTGACATTGCTAAAAAGTTTATATCTTTACAATTTAGTTGATGAAAATTTAAGTCGGGAGTTAATTCGAAAATGCTGCAATCATTTATGGTACCTATCGCCAGAAATAGTAGCGCTTTCATTTTATGATACTCAGATTTCAAACAAGTCAAAACGACTCATGGTTGCAGCGCTAGATCGAGCCGATGAAGATGACAACAAAAAAATTACAATTCTTCCTCATTACATAGAGCAGTACGTTAATAAAAATATTGAAGATTTTATCTCGCAAAAAACTTTAAATTTTTTCAACCGATATTGTATCCCAACGGATTTTTTGAAGAAAGATCCTTGGGAATGGGAAAACGATAAATCGTATAAAATTGGCTTGGAAATGGTTGGTAAATTGAAAGTTGTCAATGATACTGCAGAAAGGGCTGTAAAGCTTATGGAAGAATACAATCAAGTTTTGTCGCGTGATGAAGAGGAGAAACAGTTCATAATGCAAATTGTAGCTGATTATAGGAAACAATATCGAAATGCAAACAAATCGGTTTTATTAAGCATATGAAATAACTTAAATTAATATATTTAAGTACGAAATTAAATTCAAAAAATAAATAATTTTGTATGAATGTTAAATTGTAATAAAAAAGTTGGTAAAAACTAAATTAAACTACTTATTCCTTTTTTATAAGTTTAGTGAATCTTGAAAATACATTAATGGTTATTTTATAACAATTTATAAAATTTTTTGTGGGTGGATGCGGCACGCCTTCCCCTGATGCAATCTACCTAAAATTTTTTATAACATACTTTTTTGTTACGGAGAACATTTATGAAGGGAGTTAAGGTGCTATTTCGCTTTTGTTTAAATAAGGTGCACCCTAGTATGCAGTATACGAGTTAGAAAAAGCTTAAGATGATAAGCACAAAGAAGTTATCCAATAATACTACGAAAATTGTCTGTGAAAGACTACCAAGGTCTAGATCATGTTAACCCGCCCAACAATGCTGATGACCACTTTTAAGTATCAGCCCAAAGATATACTCACATCCCTGTTTCCACTCTACTTTCCATCACTTAGAGGGAAATTTTAGCAAAACATAATCCCAATCTACATTTATTGTAATTCATGATAAATTCATTATGTATATAGTATAATTTCAATAGTATTTAGTAAAAACTGGTAGGGTTAATTTTCTTATTCTATACGGTAATGCTAAAAAAATTTTCACTCAAACAGGTATATAATTAACTGACGACAAAAAAAAAATTTAGAATTTGCACAATATTGGTTTCTACTTTTTTCCTGTTGGGGTTTGTTAATGAGAATGAAAAATATCAATGTAAGAGTTCGAAGATTGCTCTTAATTTTAACTATTTTCAATTTAATTCATTTGCTTTGTTTTTTTTTCTTCCATCTCAATGATTGATATTTTTCATCCTCATTTTATTATGATTAAAATTAGTTAAAAATATGTAAGTACGTTTGTATGAATATAACTACGTATCTACGTACATGCAAAAATATTATTAATTGTTGTTTTTATATGATTTGTTCTTATTTTGACTTATGTATATAACATTTCCAACACTGTCACCAGGCCTGTTGATTTCGTGGCTGATGTACATATGTATGTATATATACGTGTGCTAAGTTGGGACAGTTAATTAGGGTAGGGTTTTCGATAAAAAAAATATTTTTGCATGATATTCGATTAGGATGTTTTGTTCTCGTATATTAAGGGAATTAATAATATTGTTAAGGTAAATTTTAATGCCTGGTTTTAGATACTACTGCTCTATTAGTTTTGTTAGGGATTTAATGATGAATGCAAATATTTCAAGATAATGTTATAGGTAATTATATGGGATAGGGTATTTAAGGTTAGGAATTACTTAAGTGGAAATTTTAAGCCTACAATGATTTCGTATGTTAGAATTGTGAAGATGTGTTTTTTCCCCTTTGTTCTTATGGTTTTAATATTTAGGTTAACGAAATGTTGGGGTAGAACTGGTGCAGGTCACAGAAATGTGTACAATAAGACAGCCGGTTTTGAGGACTGTTCTATAAAAACACATTTTATTCTCACAAATCATAAATAAATAAAAATGCATTAAATTGTCTTATTAAAAGATGTTTCTATATCGACTTTTTCGTGCTCAATACTTGATTGTCTGTGGGGCTCGGCAGGTTCTAATAGTTCCATAACTTCACTGGAAAAAATGTTGTGTGAAGTTTTCTTTAACGATCTTTCACTACTTACGAGTGGACCTGAAGTAAGAAGCAATCTTTGATAAATATCACGGTTGCATTCTTCCCCTGAAAATTTTCTTGAAAAATTCTGTCTGTATGACCGAAAATGTTTATTTCGTGCTTCTGCAGACTCCTCCGACAATTGGCTGATTGGCAACAGTGCATTATCTATGATGGTCGCCCCATGTAATAGTAATATATGCATTGTTGGAGTCATGGGATGCCATCCGTATAATTCCACATACATTTGCGCGGTGTTGAAGGCATATTCTTCGAATTTTGTTGTATTTATTTTGTGTCCACTTGAAATCGCCTCTAATAAGATTTTAAATTTGAGTACTAATTCGTGGTTAATGCCTGTTATGTCCGCCGCTAATTCTGTGTTTTCAAAAAATCTTCTACTCGTATTGCCATCATTGGTATTACCAAAATTGGCTTTAGGCATGTCCACCAACAGCCCAGTTTCTAAGCGGGATCTTTCTTGGATTTCTTTTTCCTTTCTCCTTCTAATGCTTTCTCTTCCTCGGTCCTTTTCTTTCCATATTTCTTCACGGGCAATTTATATGCCAAATGCAGAATGCTTTCAAAAATACGTATTTTTGCGTGCAATACCGAAATGCCAAACTCAAGAGCATCGGAACTTATTTCGTTCTTTTTGCTTAAATTATTGAAATCTTTGGAAGTGGCGCCTCATATATAGCATCGGCTAGTTGAGGTCGTGTTGGTTACAGCATTGCAAACTTTGCCATCAATCATGGTCATCTTTAAATTGTGATTACAAGCAAATTCTTTTCCATCAATATTTACTTTTGTAGGAGTGAGGATCTTAATTTCATTTTGCACATAACTTATTTCCTCTTTTGTTACATCTGTAGTTTCTTTCACATACCGAAATCTGATGGGGCGGCAAAATCGTGGTGATGATGGTGTTGGGTTTTGCCACAACACTTTATTGTTTTCTTTACCACAAATAATTTGAAGTGGGACAAAAGAACTCAAAAATATACTAGCATCGGATTCGGCGTCTTCCGAGAATTTTTGTTTGTACCGTGCTTGTTGTGACCCGTCACACCCCCATTTATAAATGATCGTTAATGACTTTCTTTCAATTTCGTTAAGGGTTGATAACACTTCTTCCAGGTAGATTGATAATCGTGCAATAGTATGATCCATTAGGCATTGTAAATTAATTTCTGCGCAGGTAGCCGTTATTCGCAATGCCGTCTTTGGTGGGTAGCATTCTTGTTTTGCTTTCAACAAAAGGTCGTAGCAAGGGTAATGCTTTGGGTTAGTTGCCCTTATTATTTCATATTGTCGTCTTGTTAGATCAGCTTCTACGAACATTTTGAGTGCTTGGAACGGTATCTCTATAACTAAAAATATGTTTTTTTAAATTTTTTTAACAAAATACTTTGAACTGCTGTCTTTAAGGAATAAGCGGGATTCTGCGGCTCTTGTTTTTCTTATAGAAAAGCTGAATGTGTAACGTATTCAATAAACAAAAAAATATGATCCGGACGAATCCTGATACAAAACCAAATTGCTTTTGAAATTAAAAAAATAAAATTTTTTATGTGAAAAAGAGGGTATGTTCAACTACCGAAAAATATAACGAAAGTTAAAAATAAAAGTTAAAACTATTATTTATTTAATAGAACCTTACTTGAGCTGTGGGAATCACTTTCACTTCACTACACAACTTAAAATAAACATACATGCGTATTGCGAAATTTGATATAATTTGGGCACCCAAATAGAAATACGTATCAAGTCAACGATCAAACGGCACGGAAGCGGAGCACCGCGGTGACGTATGGTTGTTGAAAAAAAGGGTGGGGGGTAATTCGCGGAAGTGTTTACTATACGTAGACGTCAATATTTTGTGCCTACTACGTATTTAAGATTTTGACTTTTGGCCGCCTAAATACTTCAAATCGACCACTGTGCGTCGTGTTCTATATCCACATAAGTATTTGCATACACTCTTAGAACGCGCCAACTCTCCAAATTTTTTATTACTTATTATAAAAAGGGTAAACCCTACGGGCTTTTTGTTTTCTTTCTTTGTTATGTACAGATGGAATATATATTGTGCAGATATCTGATGAACAACAAGCTATTAGCAAATATCATTAGGTTGGCAATAAAACAGATTTAGTTATTTACAAACAAGTGTACTGGTCTGCACAGAAGTTAATATATACTATTCCCGTCAGAGACCTTAACAGAAGTATCGAAATAAACTACATATTTAATAGCAAAATTTCGAAACTAAAGAACGCAATAGAAAGCGATAGGGCACAAATTAACTCAATATTGAATCAAATATCTAAGAATGATGAAAAATCAGAAAATAAGCTCATATGTATATCTGGATATACTGTTAAAAACTAAAATTTTTCTAGATAATGTGGAACACATACAAAATAATCTTGTTGCTGCATAAACAAACACTATGAATAATAATGTATTAACAAGTGAAGAAATAATTCGTTACAATATCGATATTTACAAAACACAAAATGCTAAAGTAAGTGCAGCCCAATATAAAGAAAATAAGATAATTTTTGCAATTCAAATACCTAAAGATATAAGAAAAGTAAAAAGATAATTTTTTGTGTCTAGACCTAATGAAAATCAACAAGAACTAGTCTTTGAAAAGAGAGAAATTTTAGAGATAAACAACACAATGTATGATTTAATAAGGAATTAAAAAGAAGTAATTTAAAACAGTCTAAACTATGTATTTTCACGAACCATTGCTTAAAGAGAAAGAGCAAACATAGAAATAAAACCAGGCTTAATAATTATAAAAAATCACATAAATGCCATAGTTAATAATGGCTGCAATAATAGACAACTCAAATTAAAAGGAAATCAACTGATAACATTTAATGATTGTAAATTTTATGATAAGTTTGAACAAAATTTTTTAATAAACAATAACTTTAATTTATATAATATTACATCTCAGCTAACGTTTGATGAAATAGTATTTAACCAGATCGAAAATATTCAGAAGATCGAAGAAATCAGATTTCATAAAAAACTCAACTACGCTTTTAATGGCCTAGCTTTGATATTCAGCCTATTGGCACTAAGTGTAGTAATTATATTTTTCATATACAAAAAAATTAAAAATCACAAAATAAACGTAACTATAAGAACTCACGAGAGTTTTCAATTAAACGGGGGAGGGAGCTATGTCAACCACCCATTCCAATTGCATAACACATTCCCTACCAGTTAATTGGGAATAGTAATATTTTCATTGGTTCAACAAACTCAATTCCCATAGTAAGCAATAATAATTAATTACCAAATGTAATGCTCTACTTTCATAGTTCAATAAACTATATCATTTCGCAATGTAAGTAGTCAGCATTTCCGCATTTAATTTCAATTTAATATTCTTTGCAAAACCATTTTACCAGAAGTCAGCTGAATTATAAAGTAAAAGATAAGTTATAAATATTGTAAATAGAATTAAGAAACGAGTTCTAGTGAAGAGGTCATTAAATAAAGAACAAATATTTATATTTTCTTATTTTTGAAAAACGCTCGGACTCGTAAGTCGCGCTCGAAAAAATATCTTAGGCATAGTTACAGATACTCTCTCGAGCGCGGGGAGTGGTTGAGAGCTATCAGGCAAGAGTTACTTGCAAATATTTCAGCCAATATGTTAGCTTTATCAACAGAGTCAGTAAATATTTGGTCATTCCTTAAAAGAGTCGGAATTGAAGAGTTAGCACTTTCCTTAACACTTCTAACGAATGACCAAAAACTCTTACTACACCTGGGGGCAGTGCGAATCCTAGTGCGAATACGCTGCTCGTATAAAGCTTTCTCACGTCTTATCACCTTAGCACACGATGATCTTGCTTTCTTGCGTAGCAAATCAGTATAGGAATTTTTGTTATTACGCCAAGTACTGAAGGCTTCCTCTCTGGATCGCACTTCATCTTTACATGCCTAGTAAACCCAGATTTCGCCCTAGGTTTAACTGAAATTTGCTTGCAGGGAAAAAAAGCTTTCATCCCCAGCAGAACCATTTTCGCCATGGAATCGTCATCATTGTCAAGAAAACAAAGCTTCCAATTAAAATTCCGAAAGAATTCGTTGAGGTCGGCCCAACGACCCTTTTCGTAAATATATTTACTGCGCTTCGTGCCTGCACGCGAAACGTTTCGAATTTTGTAAAACGGAAAGGTTGCGGAAATGGTGCAATGGTCCGAGCTACCGAGAGGTGCATTGACGGTAACTTCATACTTTTCAGGATGTGAAGTTAGAAATATGTGTTGGTTCAATAACTAATTGCACAAGGTGATTTAAGCTTAAGGGTCTTTATTTTTCCTAAAAATATATTATTTTTATTTAAAAATAATTAATTTCGTGAAGAAATCACACAAAGTAGTGACGAAATATTGAAAAATAAAATATTTTAAATAAAAATAAAGAGACCTTAAGCTTAAAAATAATAGAGTACAATAGTAATAAAAAGTCTTTTATTTTATTAATTTTTTGTTAATAAATGTGTAAAAAAAACTATTTAAATAAAATCTTATTTTACATAAAAGGCAATTAAAATAAAATATATTTACATTTAGTGATTTGTTTAAAAAATTACGCGTGTTTTGTCAGGCTTTAGTGCTTTTCACAATTTCGAAGTTGACAACGCTGGAGTTAAACGATGGGAATAACTTTACGTCATCTTCATACATTAGTATATTTGAGTTTTCACCAACGGAGGGAAGATCGTTAACAAATAAACTAAAAAAAGTGGGACTAGATGACTATCCTGAGGCACACCTGATATAACATTTATACCAGTAGAGGGCATATTCCAGAACTTGACACACTGCATTCTATCCACTTTATTAGAGACGTTACAAATCCAATTCGATCAAGCTTATGAATGAGAAATCTGTGATTCACTGTTATAGTGCCTTCCACTACGGCCCTCGCTTCATATAATCATAATTTCTTTTGGCCGCATTTCCGCAAACAGAAATGCAGTGTCATATTTTAGTTCAATGACCAAAGAATATTTTTTAGCAATTGCTAATTTTAATTTTTCCAAATAATTGTTTACCAATAATTAATTTTTCCAAAGAATTGTTTACCAATAATTGATCTACTTTTATTTTTATAAGAATTGTTTACCAATAATTGATCTACTTTTATTTTTCCAAATAATTGTTTACCAATAATTAATTTACTTTCATTTTTCCAAAGAATTGTCACCAATAACTGTTTTATTTGTACACCTGCATTTCCAACAATGAAAATGCAGCAATAAGCTAAATATTAGTATAAATAATGAATAAATAAAAATACAGTTTTTTTCCACCACCAGCAACAAGCGAATCTTTTATTTTATTTTTTTTCACTAATCTCGAACCCGAGTAGTTAATGGCGCAGTCGGTAGGATTCCCGGGTATCCTTGTTCGTTAAATAAAAAAAAGAAAGAGTGATACTTGGCATATAAATGTCAAAAACGGGACTGTGAGAAAAGTGAGAAAAAAGGAGGATATAAAAAATTATATCCTTATAACAAACTCTGTGCAGAAAAAAAAGGCATAAAAGATCATATCCTTATAACAAACTGTGCAGAAAAAAAAGGGGACATAAAAGATTATATCCTTATATAAAAAAAAAAAAAAAAAAAAACTCTGTGCAAAGGAAGAAAAAAGAAGGACATAAAAGATTATATCCTTATAAAAAAACTCTGTGCAAAGAAAAAGGAGATATAAAGATATAACTCCAATAATTAGAACTTGGTGGTTAGGATATAAAGAGATATCCTTAACAAGTGGGAAGAAACTCAAAGGAGCACAAAAATAAAAAAAAATTCAATCAGTTCATGCCGGGAACTGCCCCGTTGGAAATCAAACAGCAGGTCAGCCACAACAACGGAAACAGCAGCAACGCAAAATTTTGAAGGACCAGTTCGTGTCAAGAACTGCACCCCTGGAAATCGGACAACAAAAATCAACTACAAGTACACCAACATTAACTACCTTATTCATCTCAGCAGTAAAACTTCACATCAACAGCATCAAACTCAAAGTAAGACCTCTTTTTTTCTGTATACACTTTCTTATCTATAAGTTCTCTTTTCGAATTTTCAAAATTAAATCCTTACGAATTAATTTTTGAATGAAACCAATAATAAAACACAAATATACTTATACAAATGTATGTAACGGAAAAATTTGAAATAGAATCTGAAGTAGAAAGAATTATATTATATACTCAGAACGAGGAAAACATTGAAACCTTGAAAAAATTCTTACGCGAAATAACACTAATAAAAATAAAAGCAAGGAAAAAATATTTAAAAAGAAATAGAATAATGCCCAGTTTCAAAACTTCAAAATTAAGTACTATTTAAACTTAAAGTGTATTTATATACAAAATTTTGTTTTTCACTTCGAATTTAAATAAGATTTAAATGGCCCACATTGTACATTTAAATTCAATTTAAGTTTTTCATACAACCATGTGTTTTCCATTGTTTGTTTACATTCAACAACCTGAAAATTGGTACAGCAGCTGTTCATTGGAACAAAACTTCGGTAAAAAGGTTCTTGTATTGGATCAATTTCAGTATTTTTCTTACTATTTATTTGTGCTACCATACTTTTATCACAATTAAATACCAAAATTAATTTTAGACTGAAAAACTGAAAGTGTATTTAAACACAACTTAAGTTTATGGAAAAATTAACTAATTTTGTACTTAAATACGAAGTCAAAAACTAGGGGTAAGGAAACAAAACCGCATTAGAATATAAAAAAACCCTATTTTATTGTTGTTCAACGTTTTTAAGCAAATTTTTTTCTTAAAAATGGCAGAGCCAGTTGAAGGTAACAGATTGATTATAAACCCATTGAAATATTTACACGGTCTACCGGAATTTCGGGGGGATACAGATGATTTACAGAATTTCACCGTACTAATCGACAGAATATACCCACATTTACGTACGTACGGCGAACTATCCCAGTTACTCTTTTCCGATATAATCAAATCAAAACTCAAAGGAAAAGTGAGGCAAGCGATCGAGATCAATTGCCACGCGGTTTCCTGGACAGAAATTAAGAACATATTACAAAACAATTTTGGAGACAGACGATCTTGTGAAGAACTTTTTGACGAGCTACGAAGCGTGACCTTTAGGACGAACACATTAGAATTCTATAACAATGTAAAAAATAAACTCCACAAATTGCATAATAAGCTGGTAGTCGTATTAGGGGAGACTGAAGCAACTAGGCAAAGCGTGATCTATAATAAACGCACCGCCCTAAATCTTTTTAAAAGTAAAATTCCCGAGCCCATGAAGTCCATATTATTCTGTAGGAACCCAGGTGACTTAGAGGAAGCCATGGACATTCTATTTCAAGCCGGGTATGCTTATACCGAGAACAGTAGTGGAAATAGGACACAACCCAATGCAGACCTTAATAAACGAGGGAACCATCTATCAAGGACCAACATACAACATAAAAATAATCATGGAAGAAGTTTCCAACAATCATTTAACAATCACGGAAGAAACTTCCAACAACCATTTAACAATCACGGAAGAAATTTCCAACAACCATTTAACAATCACGGAAGAAATTTTCAACAACCATTTAACAATCACGGATGAAATTTCCAACAACCATTCCAAAGCTACGAAAGGAATCCCCAACAAATGAACGCGCAGAATCATATTCCAAGAAATCCTTCATTCCATTCAAATCGACAGAACTTTGTAAACCAACCGGAACCGATGGACATAAGCAAGGTCGAAATAATGGAAAATTTTCGGGAATCGGCCTCGGATACAAACTTCCATATATAAAAATCAAAACTAAATTAGGGTTTATAAAATTAATAATCGATACAGGGGCAACTAATTCCATTCTCAATCCAGGAATTTGTCACCCAAAAATAATTTTTGATACAAACTCAATTCTCATTAAAACCCTCCAACACCAAATTTACATAAATAAAAAAGCCATAGTACCCATTTTCGAAGAATTTAATACTAACAGATCGAATAAAACGATTGAATTTTATATAACAAAATTTCATATTTTTTACGACGGCCTAATAGGAAACAACATATTGACACCATCTAATGCACTTATAGACTATAAGAATAGAGAGTTAACCATTGGCAATAAAAAATTACCAATGCATTTTGAAAACGAAACAACCCATTCCAAAGAAGAAAATGATTTGAAGATCCTAAGAAAAGGCATCCTAAATACAGAAAATAAAACAGTAAATATTAACTTGTTACCTGAAAGCAATCGTGTGACTACGCAGAAGGTAGAACACGAAAATTTCAACATAATTGGAAAAAAGGAACCTATACCATTATTGGAACAAATTCGAATGAATCATCTTAATTCCGAAGAGAAAACGGAACTTTTAAAACTTGTGAAAAAATATTCAGATATATTTTACCAAGAAGACACAAAACTAACCTTTACTTCAGCCATAAAACACGAAATCAGGACCACAAACAATATCCCTATACACACTAAATCATATCGTTTCCCCTTCATACACAAAAATGAAGTACAAACACAAATTCAAGAGATGCTTGATAATAATATTATTAGGCATAGCAATTCTCCTTATTCTGCACCCATCTGGATCGTAGCAAAAAAGGCCGATGCAAGTGGAAAATCGAAATGGAGGCTTGTCATCGATTATCGGAAACTCAATGAGGTAACCATAGATGACAGGTACCCAATTCCCAATATCGACTTAATCCTTGACAAATTGGGTAGATGTCAATATTTCACTACTTTGGATTTGGCGAAAGGATTACACCAGATAGAAATTAAGGAAGAAGACATTCATAAAACCGCCTTCACCGTCGAAGGAGGGCACTATGAATTCCTAAGAATGCCGTTTGGGCTGAAGACAGCTCCAGCGACATTCCAAAGGCTAATGAATCACGTTCTTAATGACTATATCAATAAAATCTGTCTAGTCTACTTAGACGACGTGATAATATTTTCCACTTCATTACAAGAACATATTAATTCAATAAAACTCATTTTTAATCGGTTACAAGAAGCCAATCTGAAAATACAACTCGACAAGTCTGAATTCTTAAAAAAGGAAACAGAATTCCTCGGTCATATTGTGACGGTAGAAGGGATAAAACCTAATCCGAAGAAAATAGAATGCGTAGTCAACTTCCCCATTCCCAAAACACCTAAGCAAATTAAGCAATTCCTTGGTTTAACTGGCTACTACCGCAAATTCATAAAGGATACCCAAACCCTTGACAAAATGTCTTAAGAAAGACTCAAAAATAAACATATCCAACCCAGGATATCAAGAAAGTTTTAACACATTAAAAACCCTATTAACACATGATCCTATCCTGGCATATCCAGATTTTTCAAAGAAGTTTACTTTAACAACAGACGCCAGTAACTTCGCACTTGGAGCCGTACTCTCACAGGAAAACCATCCGATATGTTATGCTAGCCGTACTCTGAATGAACACGAGACCAATTATAGTACCATACAAAAGGAATTCTTAGCAATAATTTGGGCAACAAAATACTTTCGGCCATACCTTTTCGGGCACAAATTGAATAATAATTGAAACGGACCACAAGCCACTAACATGGCTCTTTTCGATTAAAGAACCGAACTCAAAACTGGTCAGATGGAGATTAAAACTGTCAGAATTCGACTATGAAATTAAATACAAGAAGGGAATAAAGAACGGCAATGCGGACGCACTATCAATAATCGAGAAAGAATCTGTTAACATCAATTCGGTGGAAATTACTCAGCCAAACTTAACAGAAAGTGACTCTCGTATAAATTTATTCAAAAATCAAATGATCATAAAAAAAATTTTCCGCGTCAGCAAGGATTAAAAGCGAAACCGTTTTTAAGAATATTAGGAAAACAATAACAGTTAAAGAATTAGATAAAGAATATGCAATTATGATCCTTAGAACTCACTGCCATCCAACCTAAATAAATGCCGTCTTGATAGACGATGAATTTTACGACATTTTCAAAAATACTTATAGAGAATTCTTTTCAAGTAATAACGGGTTCAAATTAATTAGGTGCTTTAGAAAACTAGACGACGTAGAAGATGAACTTGAATTAACAAAAATGATTGAGGAAGAGCATCTAAGCAAAAATCAGAGAGGCATTCAATCAGTATTTGAAGAACTAAAAAAGAAAATCTATAATCCTAAACTTAAGTTAAGGATAACCCAGTTTGTCAACAATTGCGAAGTGTGCACATTAGAGAAGTATGACAGAAGACCACCTAGACTACCCTATAAACTAACGGAGACACCCACAAACCCCAGAGAAATACTGCATTTAGACGTATTCTATACTTTAGAAAAACAATTATACCTAACTATGATTGATAAGTTTACAAAACATGCTATAGCGTACAAAATTAATGGCAGATCAAAATTGATACAATATACATATTAGCACGTTTGGAAAAATAGAATGAATTGTCGTTGACAACGAGTTAGGATTCAAAGCCATTCCAATTCAGGAATATTTAAGGAAAGAAAACATTAACATACACTACACTTCCAACAATAACCATACCTCAAACGCGGATATCGAACGACTCCACAACACGCTGAACGAACACTTAAGACTACTACGACACGACGAACAATCTAAAAACGAGACAACAGAAGAGAAAATATCACGCATTATAGGATTTTATAATAACACTATTCATAGCACCACGCGAATCAAACCAATAGATTTCGTAAACGGTAAAATAAAAGAGGAAAAATATCCCGAAATACATGATTTAGTACTAAGAAATAAACAAAATTTTATAAATAAACTCAACAAGAATAGCATCGATATAGAGATAGAAGAGGGTACTAATTACATAAAGGAAATCCGAGGGGGCAAAAATCATAGGAAGTATTTAAAAAAATAGAATCCAAGAAAATCGACGATCATATAGAAAACATAAAAACAGGACATAAGTATTATAAGACACATATAAAACCACAAAAGAAATACCAGGATAAAAAAAACCCAAGAATCAAGGCAAAAATTAGATAGAAATGTATATATATATTTTCTTATATTTTTTTTAGATGAGTAAATGGATCCTAATAATAACACTTATCACGACCGTCAAGACCCAAATGCTCGACGTACAAGACCTTTCAAATAATAACGCTTACATACCGATAAAAACGGGGGAAATCAAAATTGTTGAACACTACATCAAGATACTGCACATAATAAACACAACAGATTACGAACGGACATTAGAAATAATCAGAACCAACATCGACATCCTACAGACATCAAGTACTGAATCAAAAAATTTACTGGATACGGTAAACAAGAATTATATCCTATTGAAGGCCAAGATAGAAAATCTCAACCCGCACTTCCGAAAGAAGCGGGCTCTCTTAAACATTTTGGATAAAGGACTAAAGATGATGAACAAAACTCTTAGAATACTACAGACAAACGACGAAAGTTTAATAAACAGAATGAATAACCTAACATATATAAGCAACATCATGAACTCTCAAATCCAGAATATTACCAATCATATAAATTATCAGCAAAACACTATCGGAAACTACTTAAATAAATTCAAAAATATCATAGGAAATAAAATTACAACCATGAAAGACGAAATAACGTTCATAGAACATATATACCAAATTAACAACGACATATCACTTTTAAGACAACACGTAGATGACATCGAACAAATTATTTTCTCCAGCAAACTAGGAATCATACCTACAAATGTCCTAACCCAAACTGAACTCGACCTAATCACAGACTTCGACAGTTACACCAAGATTAAAGTAGCTGTGGCATTTCACGAAAACAACATTATCCTTATCCTCTCCATACCACAATTATCAAAGGATCCATTATCTACGGTGACATTCGTATCAATCCCTAACAAGAATAACAAATCAATAGAACTTAACAATTCCGATGTGCTCATAGATTCGGAAAACAATATTTATAGTACATACATTAAAGATAATTTAAAGAAAAACCTAATACAAATCAATGATAATTGTTTGACTAATATATTAAATTTTGAGGAAGCTAATTGCAAAATGCAAACGTTGAACAAACAAGAAATAGTCGAAATCATCCCAGGAATATTAATTCTTAAACACTTTAATGATAAAATCTCCCATAATTGTAACAAAGCCAAATTAAAAATTATTGGAAACTACTTGATCAAATTTGAAAATTGCGAAATTGTTATATTGAATAAAACTTATGTAAATGTTAAAATAAAATTACACGACAAATTTATCTTACCAAATATTGTAACAAAAATTAAAGAAGATAATAGTACAACTCTAGCAGACATCAAAATTGAGTCCTTGTATCTAAAACAAATAGAATACGAAGACACATTAAAACAAGTATTGTATAAAGATAAGAATTCAAAAATAATTAGTTTTGGTATAGATATATCAATTATTATGTTAATATGTATCTTAGCCACTTTTGTATATTTCATTAAAAATAGACAATCATATATTCCAAACGTACAATTGAAAAATGAAACTACTATAAATAACCCAATAAAAATAATATAATTTCGTCGGAGCCTCAAACAAGTGGTGGGGGTGTTATAGTGCCTTCCACTACGGCCCTCGTTTCATATAATCATAATTTCTTTTGGCCGCATTTCCGCAAACAGAAATGCAGTGTCATATTTTAGTTCAATGATCAAAGAATATTTTTTATTTTTTAGCAATTGCAAATTTTAATTTTTCCCAATAATTGTTTACCAATAATTAATTTTTCCAAAGAATTGTTTACCAATAATTGATCTACTTTTATTTTTCCAAAGAATTGTTTACCAATAATTGATCTACTTTTATTTTTCCAAATAATTGTTTACCAATAATTAATTTACTTTCATTTTTCCAAAGAATTGTCACCAATAACTGTTTTATTTGTACACCTGCATTTCCAACAATGAAAATGCAGCAATAAGCTAAATATTAGTATGTATATAAGAAAAGAATGAATAAATAAAAATACAGGTTTTTCCACCACCAGCAACAAGCGAGTATTTTATTTTATTTTTTTTTCACTAAACTCGAACCCGAGTAGTTAATATTCAACTAATCAAAGGCCTTACTAAAATCGAAATAGATAACATCTGTTTGTTTGCCAGTGACAAATCCATCGTTAACTAAGGTTGCTAATTCTAAGAGATTCGTAATATTGATCGACCTTTACAGAAACTATGCTGCGCAAAAGAAAGGATACATGTTGCTTGATAAGACTGTAGTGCATGCAGGAAAAAAAGGGTGGTCTTTGTATATATTCTTTTCTTTTGTGCCGGCGCTTACAAACGCCACTGGCCAATAATTTCTGTTGAGGCGGTTTTATGCCTTTTTCAAGAGTAAGCAGATGAATGCTTAAAAATTAATAATGCCGATTTTAAGGCTGTTTTGAGATTAATTTTATTTACAATATTTGATCCTTTTTATACAAAACCAACGGGATAATTTATAACAATTATTCCAAAATTACAATAAATAATATTGAAAATGTTAAGATACATGTTTTTATTAATCATCAACACTTTATATTGGAATATGTAGCGCAACATGAGTTATTTCAGTATCAGTTTTTTTCCTTTTTAATTGAAATTATGTTTTCCATTTTCAATGAGAAAACTTTTAGTGTCAAAAAATTATCGTACGAAATAAATAACATTCATATTATTTCACATGTTTTTCATAATTAAAACAGAGTACTAGTTTAGTAACATTTTTCCATAAATATTTCGATTGCATATATTTTGTATGGGTTCTGTCAGAATTTCACATGAAATTTTAAACAGACCACTAGGATTAAAAATAAAAATTGTTGGTATCATATTTAGAGAAATTCCTTAGTTTACACTCAAGGAAAAATGTTTGTAAAACATGTAACTTAAAGTTTTAATTGAATATATGTTTATGATAATGTTTATTATATTATCATACTCAATACCTTAACCCTTAAGAAAAATTTACAAGAATTAATGTAAGGGCACTGCTACACGTTATATATATATATATATATATATATATATATGTATATATATATATATATATATATATATATATATATATATATTTTGATATTTGGCTCGCGATCCATTTTAATGAATTGAAGGATCTCGAGCGTATGCTACATGTTCAATGTTTATCGCGTCAGTATTTACGTTATTTTTGTGCTGTGCGGATCATTTATTAAAAAATGTTGCGAGAAAACCAAAAAAAAAAAGCTTTATCCGACGAGTCTCACAAATCCGGCAATGTCTCCAAATTAAAAATGAAGTCTTTCAAAAGAATTTTTTCGGTCGTTAAATCCGATTCCACCGACAAAACCCACGCGCTTTCGCATTCTTCTGTCATTACTCTTTTAAAACAAACTTTACACAAATGTAATAAAATTTTCTACTTTTTATTTGTTACATTTTTTGCACTGCGTTGTTTATTTTATTTGTTTTATTTTATTACTTCTTATTAACCTTTAATAGCCTGATTTTTTCTTTTGGCCGGAAAAAAATCAGTGTTATAAAACTTCTATTTATTTATTTATCTATTTACCTGAAAAATTTAACATATACCTGGTTGGTTCCTAGCGGGACCAGTAGGCTATTAAGGGTTAACGTATCGCGATATAATATTATCAAAATGCTACACGTTCAATATTTATCACGCGATCCGCGATCTGGATTTCATATTTTAGGCCATTCTGCGATATGGATCGGGATCCATCAATACTGCGTAGATTGTAATTAATAGAATTTTAACAAATTCATTTATTAATAAAATAATAAAAAATGGTTTGCTGTCATGCAGATTCGAACTTAAGCCCGTTGATAAAATTAACAATTTCTTTATATTATTATTATGGTTGAATGTTTGTGGCAATAGTAATTTCAATCCAAGCACATAAACTTGTATTGACACTATTTTTGTTTGCCGGGATGTCCTTCAAGCACTTGAACTTGAAAAACGTAATAAAGATCAATCAATAAAACACTTTAAATGCCTTAAGAAGATTGATGCGTTCTTAATTTTAATTCTTGTTTTTATACTAAATTAATGTAATAAATTGCTTAAGTTAACTTAATAATAAATTACTTACATTGACTTTATAATAACAAAAATGAAATGCTTAATCAACTACTGGGCAACGAGTAAATGACTTAGTTTTAATTATTAGCCCTATTCACAATCTTGTGCAAATGGTCGTACATCATTGCATTTGCAAAATAAGTGCACTCTACACCAACAAAATACATTGAAAATGCTCTCAAATACTCTCTCAATTTGCAAATGTTAAAATGCAAGACCATTTGCACAGGATTGTGAATTGGGCTATTGTGTTTAAATTGGCTGTATTGGGACAGTTGTGTTTAAGTAAGCAATGGCAAGTTCAATGACATGAATTTATTGCGGAAATTAAATGACCTACTTTTTGTGTTAAAGTAAAATTGCCTTTTGACATATTTAGTAATAATTGAATTATATGTTAACAAATTGACTTACAGTGACTAACAAAATTTATTATTTATAAATTAAAATTACATTTTATAGAATAATATGTTGCCCTAAGTGTCAACAGTGGTATTATTTTAAGTGATTGTCTACATCTAGGACGGTGTTTAATCCTTTCGTTTCGAATACCTTATAGGGACTATTATATGGCGGTTGGTTTTTCTTTCGATTAAAATTTGGAACAAGAACAAAGTCGCCTTTTTTCAAATTTAGAGGATTACTGTTTCTACATTGTTCCACTCTTTTCTTTTTCGCGTTTTCTAGATACTATTTTGCTTTAATTAACGAATATTTTAAGGGTGTTTTTAATTCTTGTGCATAATTTTCTATGTTGTAAACTGGTTTTTAATCTATAAGATTGTCATCTGATAAATATGACAGTTTTCCATATATCAGTTCATATGGCGTAAAGGTCGTATCTACGTGCGGTATTATACGCAAAGCAAATGTATGGGATCCATTGTTCCTGTTGCGCCATAATAAATAATTTATAAATATTATAATACTTAAAACTAATATACACCCTAATAATATAAAATTCTATTTTGAACAATGTTAATATTAAATCAAAAGAATAAATATATATATATATATATATATATATATATATATATATATATATATATATATATATATATATATATATATTTGATACATATGTACATATTGCTATAATATTTATACATATATGTATGTAACATTACAGTTGCATACTGGAAGAATGCACATTTCTCTCTTTATGTATAACACCTAACTGGTAACGAATAAAAAAATCATATTTCACTTGCACAGTAATATTTGAAGTGTTCACTTGTTTTCTTTGTTAAAGGTTTATCGCCGTGCCCTAAATAGTTGAATTAATAAAATTAAAAGTGATTTAATTCAACATACTCTTTAAATTATAAAATATTTAATTTGAAGCATTTCTTAAAAACTCTTAAGAAAAAACATTTTTTTTAGCGAAAAACTAAGTTTCAACTTTTATGAATTAGTAAATCAAAACTAAGTTTTAAATATTATAAGCTAATTAAAATTTAAATTAAAACATAAATTAAAGTGAACTAATAAACACATAAACAATTAAAAAATTAAAACAATTAAACAAGTAAAACAATTACATACAATAACCGTGTAGTGTACGAGTGAAAGAAAGATAAAAACACACACAGAAACTAAAACAACTGAAATTCACAAAAAAGAACATTTACAAATAGTATCATCCAAAATCAACATTTTTGTGAGGAAGTCGAACACAAAAAGTATTTTTACACTTTAAATTTTGTAAAACAATTAACTCAATTTATATTTGTACAAATTTAAAATCCACCTTTAAAGAGAAACAAATCGCGAGTGTTTATATTATTACAATTAACACACATTCGCACACATAATTCTCATTAGTACTGAGAACAGTTGTAATAATTATATCTTTAATCCGTCGGAGTTTTCACCGCGTTAAAACTATTGTAATTGCGTTAAAAAAAAAAAATACACGAAAATATTCGCGACTGTTAATTGCAATTATTCTAAATAAATTAATTAATCTTGTAATTTTTTACTTATCCCTTTATTTGCTATTCGTCAATTTATTGCGGTCAGTGTTCTCTTTTTCACGTTCCTATAATACTTGTAATAATTTGCATTCCAACAGCTGTAACATTATATTGTGTTACACTAGGCTCGAAAAGTTAATTATCATATAAACTTAAATCACAAAGTCGATCGAGTGTTCACATTAGCTTCAAAAAATTTAATCATCTGGAAATACTAGTAAAGTGTGTTCATTCATCCGTTTTGTATAATTTCATTGCATCAAATTAACTCGAGGGCGATTTTCACTTGGTAATTACCTATAAATTACCGAAGGCTGTTGCAAGTAGTGTTTTCAAGAAAACAAACAAACTTATTTGGACATTGATTAATTTAAATATACGCAAATAAAAGAGACTCTGTATAAAGAGTTGAATTCCGAATATCGTGTATTCGGCGAGGAAAATATTAAATCAAGTTCAAACTCTAAAGCACTAACTGCTTTACACCAATTCAGACCAATAAGTTAATTTGTACCAATTTACTTCTTCGAGAAATAATTAAATTTAAAATAAACAAAGAACCAAAAAAGCAAAAAGAGTGTTTGTCTGACTTGGATACATTAGATAAATTACTTCTTAAAAAATCCAAAGTTGTGAAAAATATTGAAAGGATTCAACAGTCTATCCGAGATAAGACTATATCATTGAATGCTGTTGAGCTCGAATGTCGCTTCGACATTCTGAAAGACTATATTGACCAAGCCTTGAAGCTTCAGTCTGATGTGGACAACTTAGACCCTGATAATGATGACAGAGCTGAGCTTGAGGATATTTGTGTGGCCACAAAGTCATTATTGTATACATCTTTCAGTGTACAAACACACCATTCAAGACTGCCAAATATGAGGCTACCCAAATTTACTGGAAAGTACGCCGAATATAAAAATTTTATGAGCTTATTTGAAAATTTGGTTCACATTGATCCGACGTTGACCGATATTGAGAAATTTAATCATTTGATATCATGCTTGGCTCTAGTGAAAGCGTTTCAGATTTCCGAAGAAAACTATCCCAAAGCTTTAGCCAATTTAAAAAAGGTTTATGAAACCAGTGTCTAATATTTTTCGACAATATTTCAAAACTTTTTGATTTACCTGAAATCACCAAACCCTCGGCTTCTGCTTTGCGAAGCATGATTGACACAGTGCCTGCCATTTATGATTCTTTGTTGTCAATAGGCGATGACAAGAAGATAACTAATGCCATTCTTATACACTTAGTGATGTCAAAAGTAGACCCAGTCACCAAATCAAAATGGGAAGAACAACTTGATTTCGAAAGGCTCCCACTTTGGTCAGACTGTGAATTCACCTTGAATAAACGCTACCAGCACATCTCCGGTGATGAATCTTCAAGTTCAAGACAGAGGTTTAACAAACATAAAACTGATAATTATTCAAATAAAAGTGCTAGGAAATCATTAAATTGTACTAAATCGAAACAATCTGCTGATAAATGCTTCTTTTGCAAATCCACGCAACACACAATAAATAATTGCCTTTCTTTCAGTGCTGAGCCTGTTAATAAAAGATTTGATTTCATAAAATCTATGCCAGCATGTATAAATTGTTTGAAAAAAGGACATACAGTAGCAAGATGTTCTTCAAAGTGTCGAGTTTGTAGCGGTTCACATAATTCACTTCTCCATCGATATAGTGCAAGTCCTGCTAATAATAGTTCGGTATCTGACCAGCCTTCTACTTCCCATGTTGCTGTGAGTTACTCATCATCGGATGAACGAATCATTCTTGCAACAGCTGTGGTGAAAGTAAGAAATAGTTTTGGTCAATTTATCCCAGCTAGAGCTCTTTTAGATTCCGGTTCTCAACCGAATTTGATTACTGAGGAACTTGCACAGCTACTAAGATTAAAAAGAGAAGGAGACAGATTAAGTTTGAATGGCATTAGCGAAACAAATTCGTTGTCAAAATCGTGTGTTCATTTAACTGTCACGTCGAGGGTTAATTCTACTCAATTTGATTCTAAATTTTGGGTATTGAGCTCAATCACAAATACACAACCTGATCGAAAATTAAACACGACTAGCCTAAATATTCCTCAGAACATAGAATTGGCTGATCCTTTCTTTTATAAACCACAACAAATTGATCTGTTAATAGGCGCAGAAAACTTCTTTGATTTGATGTGCGTAGGTAAAATCAAATCTGGCCCGAGCCTTCCAATTCTTCAAAAAACTTCGCTTGGTTGGATTGTGACTGGAAAATACAATCAATCAAAGGGCTCGAGTAGTAGTAAGTCATTTGAGCACTTCCATAGAAAACGGGAGCACTGTTGACTCAATTGTTAAAAAATTCTGGGAGTTAGAAGGGCTTCCAAAGGAATCAACAAAATTGTATACCTAGGAACAGCAGCAATGTGAGGATAATTTTAAAAATACCGTACGACAATTATTTTTATTTTTATTTATTTATTTATTTCATCTACAGATTAAATCTTACAGATTACTTAAATAATTAGTGTTTAATTAAAATACTTAAATAATATTAACTTAAAATTTACTAAATTTGTATCAAAATTTAACGGTGGGTTAAAGCTATTACATAAATGCATACATCTTGCAATTGGCTCATTTTCGGCATAATTTGTCCTATGAATGAGTTCAACAAAACATCTATTTTTCCTCAAATTCCTAGGGGCATCATATAGAGCAAATAAACTTACAATTTCTTCACAACTAATTCCACCAGATATAACATTATAAGCGAATAAAACTGATAAATAACTTCTGCGGTCTTCCAGCGATTGTAAACCGAGTAGTTTCCTTCTTACATCATATGACGGTAATTCGTTTTGCCAACAAAGTCTTAATGCCGATTTGGTAAAAATTTTTTGCACTCGTTCAATACGTTTAGACTGACCTAAATAATACGGACTCCAAATAAGTGAACAATATTCCAGATTACTGCGTACTAATGTTACATATAGAGATTTAAGGGTGTACGCATCCTTAAAGTCCTTTGAGTTTCTCCTTATAAAACCAACCATGCAATAAGCTTTACAGATAATATAGTCAATGTAGTACGAAAAGTTTAACTTATTGTCGAAAATAACACCCAAATCTTTAACTTGAGACTCACGTTTCAGTGGAGTACCGTTAATACTGTAAATATAATTCACTGGTGTTATGTTACGTGAATATGATACCATACAACATTTTGAAATATTAATTATAATACCATTAGCCAAACACCAATTGGAAAGCCTAGTCAGATCTGACTGCAGTTTTTCACAATCATCCATTACCGATATTCTTCTAAATAGTTTCAAGTCGTCAGCAAATAACAGACATTTAGAAAATTTGAAACAGAGCGGTAAATCATTAATAAAAATTACAAAAAGTAACGGGCCAATGTGTGTGCCCTGCGGAATGCCAGAATACGCATTTATTAGTAATGAAGAGGAAATCTTCCCAATATTAACGCTCAAAGACCTATTTAATAGAAAGCTTTTGAAAAACATTATAAGATTGTTGGACAGACCTAACATACACAGTTTCTTCAACAGAAGTGTATGGCTCACGGTATCAAATGCTTTGGCAAAGTCAGTATAAATGACATCACATTGAGACTTCTGTTCCATGGCGTTAATAATGTTATGGGTTAACAGTAACAAATTAGTTGCAGTTGACCTACCAGGCATCCATGTTGAAATGGAGAAATAAAGTTTTCAACACATTTAAAAAGTTTATTTTTAATAATTGCGTCAAAGAGCTTAGCAAAAGTACTTTGTTTCACTATTGGCCTATAATTCGTGATCAGACTACGGTCCCCGGATTTAAAAATCGGCACTACTGAACAAAGTTTCCATTCATCCAAAAATTTGCCTTTCATAAGACATGTGTTAAACAGTTTAGTAATAGCAAAAGCAATATTTTGCGAACACTCTTTGAAAAATATGGCTGGATAGCCCCCCACTGAGCAGTTAGTTTCTGTATTCAATGCTTTAATAGCTACACTTACGTCCTCCACGGTTATGTCAAAATTTATTTCATGAGTTCGATTGTTTGGATACGGTTGATAGTCATAGCTTTGTATCGAAGGTTTAATGAAAGTGCTTTGAAAGAATTGTGAGAAAAGATTACAAGTATCCAATGTATTATCGGCCGATGAAGAGCCATAATACATACGTTTAGGTATATTATTATTGCCTCTTTTAATATTTAAATAATGCCAAAATGCTGCGGAATTTGTTTTTATTTTGTTCTCGATATTGAAAATGTATTGTTTATAGAGAAAATTTCTGAAAAAGTTATATTCGTTACGAGCCAAAATGAATCGTTGTCGATAGGTATCATTCGGAGAATTAATATATCTTTTATAAGCTTTATTTTTTAAATTTCTCATATGGCAAAGTCTTGAGTTAAACCAGGGGGGCTTATTATTACACCTTAGTATGGATTTCGGCACATAAGAATTTATTGCAGCATCAAAGTTGTTGCAAATAAATTTGTAAATGCTATCTGGATTATCCAGACATGATAGCATAGACCAATCGACTTCTTTAAAGTATTCGTTTAAACTATAAAAATCAGTTTTATGAAAATTATATCTGCTGGTAGTATCGGAAGGCTCAGGAACATAGGAAAAAAATTTAAACTTAAAATCAATTGCTTTATGATGTACTGTATTTACAGAGACCGGATTTGCAGCCAAATTGCAAGATGCTTTAATAGAGTCACTAACAAATATTAGATCTAAAATTCTACCTACATCATTATTAAAACGGTTAAATTGCTTGAACTCATTTAACAGAAAGAAGCCCGTTACATATTCATCAATTTCATTAATTATATTATATGGAAGACATACATTTTCCCCAAAAATCCATTTTATGTTAGGCAAATTAAAGTCACCAAAAACTAATACGAAATCGCCAGCATCTAAGTTATCCACAAGCTTTTGTATATTATCTAAGTGAAATTTATACATATTGAAAGTGCTATTAGGAGGTATATACGACGTAACTATGTAAATAGAACAATTATTTGAGAACGATAATTTAACACAAAGTTGCTCAATTAAATTGGTGTTTTCAAGAGAAATAAATTCCGAGTCGAAATCAGCTCTAATCGCAGTTAAAACGCCTCCACCTCTATGTTTATCTGATAGAGTACAACAGCGATCGTGACGGTACACAACATAATAATCGTCGAAGTATTCAGCACTATAAATTTCCTTATGTAGCCAAGTTTCAGTAATAATAATAATATCGTATTCTCGGGCCGACATAAATAGTTGAAAATCACGAGTCTTGGTTCTCATGCCACTAACATTTTGATAAAAAACTGAATACAGAAGTGGGTCTAAATCATGTGGAATTTTTTCTTTAGTATAGTCTATTGATGTTGATAAGCTTTGCGTGTTATTTATTATAGGAACATTATCTGGATATAGTATTTCATCAGCAATATTATCTAGTTTTTTGCCATATTTGTGGTTGAAGGAGGCAATCTAGCAGTATTACTATGTTTCGGAACATCATGGTTTATAGATTCTCTTATGAGAGAGTTATGCGGCCAAAAATTTGGATCAACAACCTGCTGGAATATTTCACCAGGTACCATAATTTTAAATGAAGCAATACTGCGTGGTCGAGAATATCTAAATTTATATACTACAATATCCGTATTGAAACAAAATTTACTTTTTATGTAATGCTCAATATCTGCTGTTGAAGTATCGTATGCAAAGCGAGAGATGAATATAGATTTTTTTGGTTGTACAACTTTTAAAGGGCGAAATACAGCGGTGTTATTATCTATATTTTGTGAACTAGCGGTTACGGAGTTTATGGTATTCGGTTGAATAGTTGGAACAGTGTTGGATGTGTTAACAGGTGGTTGACCCGAGGATTGAGGCAACATATGGGTGGTATTCTCGTGTTGACTATTGAAATGTTGAGCATTATTTAATGAAGCGAAATTTATATCGATTGACGGGCTTGTTACAGACGAGGGAGATGTTAGATTCTGGTTTATAATTAGAGGCTGCAGGTTTTGAGGAGTATCAGCTATTAGATTATTTGTCTTAGATGATGCTGGTTGATTTATAGTGGTTGCAAATTTATCCAAATTTTGACCAGAAGTTATGAGCCCAATGGACGGCGCAGGCGGCAGATTAGACAGATTAGATTGTACATTTTGCACTATTATCGGGTCATTATTACTCTTGTTCTTATTCCTGGCTGACTTACGTCGTTTATCGTCAGGACGATTCGAAGTGTCTTTACCCTTCAAAAGTGATACAAAATTGCTTGGTTTATCATTTGAAACGGCTAAAAGACGATTTCTCTCTCTAGAAAGAAGACTGTCCAAAGATGATACTATGAGGCAAATGTATCATGACTTTATGAAGGAGTATTTACGTCTAGGTCATATGTCATTTGTAGACAAAATGCCAATCACTCCTCACTATTTCATTCCACATCAATGTGTCTTGCGGCCTCAGAGTACAACTACTAAACTTCGAGTAGTTTTTGATGCTTCAAGTAGAACTTCTTAGAATATATCACTTAACAAATTGCTAATGGTTGGTCCTACAGTTCAAGAAGGACTATATTCTACACTGCTCCGTTTTCGATTTCATAAATACGTGATTACTGCAGATATTGAAAAAATGTATAGACAAGACATTATCAACGAGAAAGATAGGAATTTTCAATTAATTCTTTGGAGAGAAAATCCAGCTGATGATCTGAAAATATTTAAATTGAACACGGTTACCCATGGCACAGCTTCGGCACCATTTTTGGCCATCAGATGTCTTATTCATTTGAGCGATTTGTATAAAGATACTTTGCCTATTGGTTCAAAAGTTATTCGCAGTGATTTTTATGTTGATGATTTGCTTACTGGAGCTGAGACTTACCAAGACTTAGTAATTATTCGTAATCAGGCAACTGAAATTTTGAGCTCAGCTGGCTTTAATATAACCAAGTGGGTTTCCAATCATCCAGAGTTCATCAGCTCATTACGAAATGAAAAACTTCTACAAAGTGATTCTGATTCGTCTAAAGCGCTATCCCAATCCCAAGATTCGTTCACACAACTACGACAGCAACCATTCAAATTCATGGATTTGCTGATGCCTCAATGCGAGCATATGGGTGTTGCATTTACATCACAAGCTCTGATTCAAATGGAACTGTTTCGAGACTACTAACCGCTAAATCTAAAATTGCTCCACTCCAAACAAAATCTCTTCCGAGAGTTGAGTTGTGTGCTGCGCACCTATTAGCTAAATTGTGGGCTCGAATTAAGCCGATGACAAACTTCGACATCGACAGTGTTCATTTCTGGACAGATTCAGAAATTACACTGCATTGGATAAAAACGCATCCATCTTCTCTCACAACTTTTGTGTCAAATGGAGTAGCTGACATTCAAGAATGGTCAGGCCAAGTTCGATGGCGCCATGTGCCAACTAAGCAGAACCCAGTTGATATTGTATCAAGAGGATGTAATGTCCAAGAATTAAAAAAATCAATTTGGTTTGAGGGACCTTCATTTTTACTAAATGATAGTTCTAAATGGCCTGTTAATAAGCACTTCGAGTTAACAGAGAACCAAAAATTATTAGAAACGAGAAAAACTCATGTATTCCTTGCAGTAGAGGATCCTCAAAACTGTTTACTGGATCTGATCGAAAATCATTCCTCATATAAATAATTGCTTCGAATAACTGCATTCGTCTTCAGATTCATTGATGGTCTGAAAAACGTAAAACCGCTAAAACTTCTATACCTACTGCAATCGAAATAAAATGGTCATTCTACCGACTCGTAGAGACAGTACAAAAGCTAATTTTTCTGGGGAGATATCTAAGTTACAGAAATCTCAGGTCTTAACATCAAACATACAAAGATTGACACCATTTTTGCATACGTTCACTGAAGAGAAACGACAATTTTCACTATTAAGGGTAGGTGGGAGACTGCTCAATGCAGATTTGAAATATGACACCAAATTCCTAATATTATTACCGAAAAATAATAGTTTTGTCACACTTTATTTGAAAAATTTACATTTAGAAAATTGTCATGCTGGCACTAAATCTTTAATCGCTCTTTCACGAGAAAAAATATGGCTAGTTAATGCCAAAAAAGAGTGCAGCAACGTAGTTCACAAGTGTGTACATTGCTTCCGCTACGAACCAAAGCTTATGTCCCAGATAATGGGCAATTTGCCTACTAATCGAGTGAGAGCTAATCGGCCTTTTTTAATACCCGGTGTAGACTTCTGTAGTCCCGTTAATGTGTCATTAAGAATACGTGGTCGACCACCATTAAAAATGTATATAGCGGTTTTCGTGTGTTTCACTTCAATGGCGGTTGTGACGACACGTTTCCGCTGGTATGCTGGGGTATGGCTCAGCGGCGTCCAGGGTCGTTACATAAATTTTTAATTTTGCAGGGATGTGAAAATTAAACTCCAGAGATTGAATTAATTGGGCTCTTTATTGTAGACAACTGGGCTTCGACGAAGTGACGATGATTGCAGCGGCGTGGCGGGTGGCACAGTGGCCAATGACGTATTTACTTTACGAGGTTTTGCCGGCCTGACTAACACGCGGTGTCGGTGAGATGTGAGCGTACTATCAGGTAGGGATTTCAATCCCGTTTAGATAGCAGTTCACCCCTAACGTTCACTAATGCTTCCCAATATGAAGAGATTCGGATAAGGTTTCACGCGGTGTTGGTGAGCAATGAATGTACTTCCAGGTAGGGATTTCAATCCCGTTTAGGCGGTAATTCACTTCTAACCTTCACAAATGCTTCCCAATATGAAGCTAAACGCAGGGAGTGGCTCGGACAAGTGTCTTTACAACGCGGTGTTGGTGAGCAAAGAATATATCCTCAGGTAGGTATTTCAATCCCGTTTAGCTGATAAATTCTCTTCTAACCAGCACAAATGCTTCCCAATATGAAGCTAAACGCAGAGAGTGAGCTCGGGCAAGTGTCTTACAACGCGGTGTTGGTGAGCAAAGAATGTATCATCAGGTAGGGATTCCAATCCCGTTTAGCTGATAAATTCTCTTCTAACCAGCACAATTGCTTCTCAATATGAAGCTAAGCGAACAAAATAAATTTAATATTATAAATGACTTACCTCCACGCCGGCTGCACAGGAACTCCCCGTTTGTGCGGAATGCTGCGCCTTTTATAGCTGTGCGCAGCATGTACAATATTTTCTTGTCTGTTTTCTTAACTTAACATCTACTATAAAATTCTATCATAATGTACAGTTCTTACAATATATAAGAATAATGTATAAGCAACGTAATAACTACGAACAATTCTTGAAATCATAGCGCGTATGTTAAATTAATATATAAGCAATTCATCACCACTCTACTTCGTTGACAACCAGCTTAAATATTACAAATAAACAACAACCAGTATGTGTACATACCGACATACATGAGTAGGTAAACGCGTACATGCCAACTATATGATCACGGCTGTGCGATGAAGAGCAAAGCAGATCACAGTAACAACTAACCAATGCATGTATGTATGTTTATGCACAAAAAGTATGTAAAACAAATTGATATTTTGGATGGCGACCGTTACTCATGTCGTATGTGCATAGGCATGTATGTAGGTACTTAAGTAAGTATTTTAATATATATGTAAGCTATTTTGCAAGTTTATCAGCACAGTGGGAATGTTTCGTTAATTAGGTAATTAAAATAAAATTCTCTTCGAATTCAAAATATACGGGTACTTATCTCTAGTGTGCGCCAAAAACGAGGTTGGCGACTTTTGGTCGTCACAGTATCCCCCCTCTTTCCGGGATGCGAGCGTCTAATTTAATCGCCAAACACGGACGATGCCTTGCCGTGATATGGCCGTTCAGTAGGTGTGTCCGCTGCTATGGGACACAAAACGCACCTTCTGGTGCCGTTGTCTCGCTTGCAACTTCGCAGCGATAACCTGTTGTACATCCGGTGGTATTTCGGCGGTCGATATGGGCTTGGGACCATTTGGCTCTGCCTGCGGTAGTAATCTGGCGGACGGTGTTGAACCCTGGTCTCTGCTGAGCCCTGGCACTACGCTCGCTGGCGCAACTAGCGCGAACCTGTCCAGGTCCACTTGGTATGGGATGGATATGGTGTCTCTAAGCGTCAGCGGTGGGGAATTGATATCCCGTAGTGAGCCAAACCAACTCCGCCAGGAGGTGTTGGGGAGTCGTGATGGCGTGTGCTTGCCGTTGCGACCCGGTGAGACCTCTGTCATAATGGGGAGATCGGTTCGCCGAACCGGTGGCCGAGGAATGGTGGCAGCCCGGGCATCTATACTTTGCCGGGGCAGCGCTGGCTGGGATTTGGTGCGTGTCTGCTGCTCGTAGCAGTGATATCCCATATACGAATACTGTGGATCCGTTACGTCCACTAAGCCAAAACCTTTACGGGTCGGTGGTGTTGGGACGTGTTGAGGGGCGTTCTCTTTGTCAAATGAGGAGTCGAGTGACGGTGGTGATGGTGGGCGATTTGTCACGGTGGTGTCATCTTCTGACAATAGCGGTGGTGATGGTATGTCATCTTCGTCCATCACAATTAGCTGTGGTGGAGGGGACACGTCCTCCTCGATGCGTGGAGGAGAGGGTGTCACTTCCTTCTTTTCTTTACGGAAGCTGACTATGTTGCCCCGTGGTGGAGGGCGTTGCCGGCTTGGCCGCGATATACGGGGATAGCCCATGCCGTGCATTGGCGTGCTGGGTTGCGATGCAGTTGGCCGCTCCTGCGTGTTAATGCGGGAGTTACGGACTGTCGGTGTCGTGGGCTGCGACAATCTGCCACGTCTTCGGACCTCACCATCTCTGCTATGGGCTATCAGTCCCGCGCACCCTATGCTGGTATCAAAAATGCGGAGGAAATCCAGTCCTAAGACGATGTCTTCGGTGGCGTTCTCCATGACTAGGAATTCACAATTCGTCGTTTTTCTGCCCAAAGTCACGGTGATCATTAAGGATCTATGTATGGCAGCCTTTGAACCATCGGCCAGTATGACATCCACCTGGGTGTGGACATATGCTTGCTGCCGGATGAGTTTTCGTACCAGTTGGGGGTGAATGAAGCTTCTAGTGGCCCCTGTGTCGAGAGTCGAGGCGATGCGCTGGTTCTCGATGATGATCATCGCCCTGATCTTATTGTCCCATAATAGCTGCGTCTTGTGTGTGGGTTCTCTGTCACTCACCCGCTTTCTTGTCCTCCGACGGGCACCTTTTCGCGAGGTAGGTTTGTCTACCATCAAGCGATGGTGCTCTCCTCTACCGGGATTGGATGTGGTAGGGACACTTTCCAGTTCGTCGGCAAGATCGATGAGATCGTCCAGTGTGCTGAAATCGCGCCTGCGTATGTACCACTGATAATCGGGCTGTGCGTTGCGGAAGATTCGCTCCAACTTCTGCTCTTCGGACAATTTTGCGTGACGCATGAGGCTCTGAAGCGCCAGGACGTAATCCTTGAAGGGTTCGCGTGCGCGCTGCGTGCGCTTGCGAATCTCATCTTCCAGTTTTTCGAAATAGCGTGATGGCAAGAAAAATTTAAAAAAATCCGCATTGAAGGTTTGCCACTGGCTCCAATTTTTGTTGTTATTCCGGTACCATACCAGGGCCTTGTCCCTAAAGCATTCGGCGAGGACCGGTAATATGTGAGCCAAATCTATATTATACATACCCGACAGCTCTTCCATGCGCTCAATGAACCCAACTGGATCCCGGCCTCCGTCATACTTAAGACCCCATTTTCTGACGAATTCCACAACCATGATTCGGTTGTTTGGGTCTAGGTCCGCGGGAACATTGTTTCAGGGTGACGTCTCCTGGCCTGGTGACACCGGTGTGGGACGCACAAACTGGGAAGCGGAGTCTTCACCATGATACGGGTTAGTGGTTGGCTACGGTCTTGTTCTTCAAAAACAATTCGGGAAACCTTTTTTTAGTTTTTCACCTCTTCTTGGATAAATTCTCACTTTGGTTCTTCGGATAAGTTTTCTTCTATTGTCCCTGCTCGGGCGCTAATGTGACGACACGTTTCCGCTGGTATGCTGGGGTATGGCTCAGCGGCGTCCAGGGTCGTTACATAAATTTTTAATTTTGCAGGGATGTGAAAATTAAACTCCAGAGATTGAATTAATTGGGCTCTTTATTGTAGACAACTGGGCTTCGACGAAGTGACGATGATTGCAGCGGCGTGGCGGGTGGCACAGTGGCCAATGACGTATTTACTTTACGAGGTTTTGCCGGCCTGACTAACACGCGGTGTCGGTGAGCAGTGAGCGTACTATCAGGTAGGGATTTCAATCCCGTTTAGATAGCAGTTCACCCCTAACGTTCACTAATGCTTCCCAATATGAAGCGATTCGGATAAGGTTTCACGCGGTGTTGGTGAGCAATGAATGTACTTCCAGGTAGATATTTCAATCCCGTTTAGGCGGTAATTCACTTCTAACCTTCACAAATGCTTCCCAATATGAAGCTAAACGCAGGGAGTGGCTCGGACAAGTGTCTTTACAACGCGCTGTTGGTGAGCAAAGAAAATATCCTCAGGTAGGTATTTCAATCCCGTTTAGCTGATAAATTCTCTTCTAACCAGCACAAATGCTTCCCAATATGAAGCTAAACGCAGAGAGTGGGCTCGGACAAGTGTCTTACAACGCGGTGTTGGTGAGCAAAGAATGTATCATCAGGTAGGGATTTCAATCCCGTTTAGCTGATAAATTCTCTTCTAACCATTACAATTGCTTCTCAATATGAAGCTAAGCGAACAAAATAAATTTAATATTATAAATGACTTACCTCCACGCCGGCTGCACAGGAACTCCCCGTTTGTGCGGAATGCTGCGCCTTTTATAGCTGTGCGCAGCATGTACAATATTTTCTTGTCTGTTTTCTTAACTTAACATCTACTATAAAATTCTATCATAATGTACAGTTCTTACAATATATAAGAATAATGTATAAGCAACGTAATAACTACGAACAATTCTTGAAATCATAGCGCGTATGTTAAATTAATATATAAGCAATTCATCACCACTCTACTTCGTTGACAACCAGCTTAAATATTACAAATAAACAACAACCAGTATGTGTACATACCGACATACATGAGTAGGTAAACGCGTACATGCCAACTATATGATCACGACTGTGCGATGAAGAGCAAAGCAGATCACAGTAACAACTAACCAATGCATGTATGTATGTTTATGCACAAGCAGTATGTAAAACAAATTGATATTTTGGATGGCGACCGTTACTCATGTCGTATGTGCATAGGCATGTATGTAGGTACTTAAGTAAGTATTTTAATATATAAGCTATTTTGCAAGTTTATCAGCACAGTGGGAATGTTTCGTTAATTAGGTAATTAAAATAAAATTCTCTTCGAATTCAAAATATACGGGTACTTATCTCTAGTGTGCGCCAAAAACGAGGTTGACGACTTTTGGTCGTCACACGGTACACCTAGAATTAGTCTCGGACTTGTCTACTGATTCTTTTCTTCTATCTTTTAAAAGGTTTGCTGCCAGAAGACGTCTGCCCGAAGAAGAGTTTTGCGACAACGCGACTAACTTTTTAGGGGCCAGCAGAATTCTCAAAGAGCTACATCACGCGTTCGAGAATAGTCGACAGGCCGTCGAATCTTACGCCGCGTCGTCCGGGGTGAGGTTCAGCTTCATACCACCTCGAGAACCGCACTTCGGAGGACTATGGGAAGCTGCCGTCAAGCAAGCGAAGTTCCTACTTCTGCGAGCCGTGGGCAACGCATCGCTAACCCAAGAGGAGATGGAAACAATGTTAGCAGAAGTAGAGGCGGTGCTCAACAGTCGTCCAATCGCACCGATGTCTTCGGACCCGAACGTTGGAGAGACGTTAACTCCAGCTCACCTATTAATAGGACGGGGTCTGCGTTCCGCGGGAGACGTGATCGGCAACGGCACGAAATTATGGAAGCGACGACGGCTGCTTTGCGGTCTCAAGCAGACATTCTCTCAAGCAGACATTCTCGAGACTACGTCCTGGGTCTTCAAGGCAAGGCCAAATGGGCCGAAGAAGCGCCCAACTTGAAAATAGGCCAAATCGTGATAGTCCACGAGGACAAC
Source organism: Linnaemya tessellans (assembly GCA_951800035.1). Taxonomy (NCBI): domain Eukaryota; kingdom Metazoa; phylum Arthropoda; class Insecta; order Diptera; family Tachinidae; genus Linnaemya; species Linnaemya tessellans. The sequence continues at coordinate 79,649,633 of OX637532.1, forward strand.
TGCCCGACACAACACTGGTTGACCGGGATCGTGGTGAACGTCATCAAAGGGGCCGACGGTAAGGTAATGGGACGGAGGTCAAGACCAAGAACGGCGTAGTTAAGCGCCCTATACATAAATTGGCTCCTCTGCCATGTATTTGAAGACTTTCAGTCCTTCAATGGGGCCGGAATGTTGCGCCATAATAAATATTTATAAATATTATAATACTTAAAACTAATATACACCCTAATAATATAAAATTCCATTTTGAACTATGTTAATATTAAATCAAAAGAATAAAAATATGCAACAGTATATATTTAATACATATGTACATATTGCTATAATATTTATACATATACGTATGTAACATTACAGTTGCATACTGGAAGAATGCATATTTCTTTCTTTATGTATAACACCTAACTGGTAACGAATAAAAAATGCATATTTCACTTGCACAGTAATATTTAAAGTGTTCACTTGTTTTCTTTGTTAAAGGTTCATCGCCGTGCCCTAATTGGTTGAATTAATAAAATTAAAAGTGATTTAATTCAACACACTCTTTAAATTATAAAATATTTAAATTAATGTATGAATTTCTATTCTAATAGTGAACCTTTATTTATGTAAATTGTATTACAGGATGTTAATTTTCCAACAGGCTATAGGTTCAAATCTGCGAAACTGCAAATTATTTTTTTTTATTTAATTTTTTTTTTAATAAATGAACGTGATTACATTCTATTTATTATTTATGAGAGTGGAATATTAAGAATATTTTTCATAGTCATTAAACCAGCAGAACGGATCAGTACTGATTTAGGGGCGCTACGCCATCTCATCAGAGTTCTTTGTTCAATTTTTCCACTGTTTCAAGTGGTGCTAGTTAGTAGGAATATCAACTATTTAACCAATGTTTTTAATGAAAATTGAATATGAGAAGTTCCCACATTCATATTTTCAAGTTATTACCTTTTTGGTTAGTACGAAATTCCCCAACCCTGACGATTAATATTCCCAATATTCCATGTATCTCTTTCGCTTTTTCCAGAGCCATCGGCTGCTGATATCTAAAGCTTTTTGTTATTTATGTTCAAGGAATTTAATTTTTAGTTAACGATTTGCAATGAACATGTAAACAAGTGCGCGTGCCCTCGCAATGTTTTAAATTAATGTATGAATATCTGTTTTAATAGTGAACCTTTATTTATGTAAATTGTATTACAGGATTTAATTTTCCCAACAGGCTATAGGTTCAAATCTGCGAAACTGTAAATTATTTTTTTTTTATTTTTTTTTAATAAATGAACGTGATTACATTCTATTTATTATTTTTGAGAGTGGAATATTAAGAATATTTTTCATAGTCATTAAACCAGCAGAAAGGATCAGTACTGATTTCGAGGCCGCTACGCCATCTCATCAGCGTTCTTTGTTCAATTTTTCCACTGTTTCAAGTGGTGCTAGTTAGTAGGAATTATATATTATATAAAATATTTAATTTGAAGCATGTCTTAAAAACTATTAAGAGAGAACAGTTCCCACTTATCGTTGTTACAAAAATTTAATAATAATTCGTTGAGCACTTTGTGATTCCTCTCCACAGAGCCAAGTGTATCGTGGTAATAAGGTGTGCTAAAAATTTATTTAATCCTTAGCAGATCGCATATCTCAGACATCACTGTGTTTAGAAATTCGGTACTTCTGTCCGATTTTAGTACTTTAAAGTGTCCATATATTAGGATAAGATTGTTCACTATTGCTTTTGCGACTGTTCTCGCGTATTTAGATTCGATGGGGCATGCTACAATTTATTTGGTTAGGTCATCCTGCATAGTTAGTATGTACCTGAATTGATTTGATTACCTAGGGGACCTATTGTGTCTATTGAAATAGTCTCAAAGCTACTTCATTGTGTGTCTGTATTGGTTAATTTTTCTTTTGTATTTTTTGTTTGTTTATTTATTTTACATTTTTCGCGATTGGAGAATCGTGATACTTAGTAATTAAATCATTCTGCGTATCTTAAGATCTTCAAAATCTCACTCCTTTTACTATTAATATTATTAAAACTGTTCTATATCTGTTGTCTTCAAAATGATGTCATTGGCTTTTAAAGCAAGTTCCTGTATGTTTCGCGATAGCATACTTGGTAAAAGTTTCTCCAAGGACAACTGTGTGTCCTGTGGATTATCGCCGCACCTTATTACAACCTCTAAACTAGAAACTATTATGCGAGGTTTTTTATATATATTATATACCTCAAATCTTATTTTATTTACATTTTTGACATCTGATGTCGACGTGCATTCCCAAATGAAAAGTTTATGACGCTTCTCATTAGCAATGCAGTTTCCATTATTTCTGTCAACTTGTTTCTCCAATACTTTCTTCATGTTGCGTGTCATGGCCAATATATTATGTTTATCGGTTTCGATAATCCCTGGGATCAGAGTTTTCAAGGTTTCGGTATCTATGTTTATTCTTGATAAGGCATCAGCATTTGTATTCATTTTGCCCTTTTTGTATGATATTTCAAAATCATATTCACTTAAATCGAGTAAATAATGACGGTCCAATTTCTCCTTGCTAGAGGATTGCACCCAGAGCAAAATTGGATGCATCTGTGGTTACGATATATGGTTTTGGAAAATCGGGGTATTGTAGAATTGGGGAGTTTAGTAGTTTTGATTTTAGGGTTTCTAATGATTTTTCACAATTCCCATCCCACACGAAGGGTTTGTCCTTTTTTAGCAACTGCTTTAAATTTCTTGCGCATATAATAATTGCAAAATGCGATGAACCTTCTGACCTCATCAGAATTTTTTGGTATAGGTGACCTAAATGGACTACCTCAGTTTTTAAAAAACAGCACTTACTTGTGTTCAATTTTAAATTATATTGTTTTAAGCGCTCAAAAACTTTTGTCAAATTGCTGTGGTGATGTTTTATGCTGCATCCAAACACGATTATATCGTCTACATAAAGAAATGCTTCTGCGGTTAAGCCGCTTAATGCTATCGTCAGCATGCGCTGGAAGCTGTTGGACGATATCTTGAGACCAAATGGCAACCTCGTAAACTGGAAGTGACCATTTCTTGTTGAAAACGAAGTTAAAGGTCTTGAATCTTTGTTTAAACTAATATGATGGAGCGAACTACTCATATCTAGAGCCGAAAAATATTTCGCTATACCCAATTTGTCTAACACGTCTTCCAATCTTGTCAACGGAAACTTATCGCTTACTATTTTCTGATTTAATTTTCGGAAATTTACGACTAGACGCCACTTGCGTTTGTCATCTACTGACTTTTTGGGCACTACTAACAATGGTGAGTTATAAGGACTTACTGAGTGTTCAATGATTCCATCTTCCAATAGTTTGTCTACCTGTTCATTATTAATGTTGGTTTTTGCTGTTGGGTCAATTAATTCGATATTAAGATTTTTCAAAAGTTTTGTAACCCGATTTTCGGTGTGCGTATTATTAATCGTTTTGTACCCATACACTTCGTATTCATCTAGATCTCTTTTATCTAAATCTAAATTTCTTATTATAATGTCGACGTTGGTGGTGTTTAAAACCTTTATATGTTGTCTCCCTACTGCAGGTATTATTAGCAACAAAAACTCATGGAGCTATCTCTTTGTTTAAAATTATGAATTCTTTATCTGTTACATTAAATGTTATAATACTATAAGTTTCAAATTCTATTTTGCATTTGTATCTTGATAGTATATCCCTTCCGATGATGCCATCAGGGGTATAGGGAAGTCAGCTGGTACAACGTGAAATTCATGTGTTATATCATGATCATCAAAATGTAAAGCTAAATTTGCTGTACCGATACTTTTGATTCTGTCTGAAGTGAAACCACTTAGTGTAGAAATATTTCTAGTATCTATATTTTCAGTTTCTTGTTGCTTACATATTGATACTTCGGCTGCTGTGTCGACCAAAAAATTCAAGTTTCCCTTTTTACCTCTGCAGCTCATTGTAATTGGATTATTTGTATTGGTTGAAAATTTGAAAATTTTTGGCTTTGGACAACAGCGTGTGCTATCCTGTCTATTTAGTTTCCCTGTCTACTTATTCTTATCGTTGAGTTTCTGTTATTACTATTGCTATTATTATTTCCGCCATAATTATGTCTGAAGTTGTGGTTATTACTTCGACTAGTTCTTTCATACTTTCTTTGCCCATGATATGAATTATCACCGCGATCTGTATTATCTTGGTTACTAAAATATCTATTAGAGTGTTGTTTAAGGCTTGTATTATTTCTGTAACGGTTGTTGAATTGGCTGTCGACGTAATTTATATTACCTCTCCTAAAGTTGTGATCATTCCTATTATTTGAATTATTCTGATTGGTTCGTTGGTCAATCCTGAAAATGTGGTTATTATTATTCTGTATATTTTTCTCTAAGGTTACGCACTTTTGTACCGCCTCATTCAAGGTCTTTGGACTGCTTGCTAACAAAACATTTTTATATTCTTCATTGATTCCTTTAGTGAAAACATTTATAGCCATGTCATCGCTCATCTTGTAGGTGGCGGCTTTAGCCTCTTGCGTTGGAGTCTCAAGTGATTTTATTTGAAAATCGCTCAGTTGTTCTGTGGGCGCAGTGATTGTTTCTCCAAACGATGAAACGTTCACACCTCCTTGCCTCACTGTTCCTAACTCGGTTAATACCTGTTGCAATCTTTTCGGATTTGGGTACGCCTCAATCAATATTTTCTTTAGGTCTGTAAAACATGTCGGTCTATTTGCACGACCTAACACACTGCGAACATGTGCTGTTAGCTTGAAATTGTATATATGTTTTATATAAATTTCCCTATCCTCATTTCTTATTAAATCGTGCAACAATTCAGTCTGAACTAGGAACTCCTCCAAATGCTCGTACGAACCCTTAAATGTTTGTATATTTTCGCCAACCACTGATATATCGAATTGTGCCATTTCTTCAGTTTTATTATTTGTGTCTGAGGTTTTTACTGTTTTAGTGCATAAATTTTCAATAAAATTTAATAATTTTGAATATAGGTCGTTATATTTAATAATTAAATTTTTTTTTCTTGTATCCTCTAAATTTTTCAAAATTTAATCGACTTCTATTTTTATTTTTAACAATCGCGTTAATTTCTCTTCTTTGTATTCCGCGGAGTAAACTCTATCCTTACTTTTCTTCAAGTTTTTCTAATTCAATATAATATTCCTCTATTTTATCCATAAATGATTTAAATGAAACATATAAAAATAAATCTTATTGTTAATTTTTTCAACGGGCTTAAGTTCGAATCTGCATGACCGCAAATGATTTTTTATTATTTTATTAATAAATGAATTTGTTCAAATTCTATTTATTATTTTTTATATTAAGATTGGAATATTAAGAATATTTTCAATAATCATCAAACCAGCAGAACGAATAAGTACTGATTTCGAGGACGCTACGCCATCTCATCATCGTTCTTTGTTCAATTTTTCCACTTTTGCAAGTGGTGCTAGTTAGCAGGAATATCAACTTATTAACCTATGTTATTAACGACACAGAATACGCACAGAACACTCAAAAGTGACAGTTCAATTTGGCCAAAATTAGTTTTTTTATTACGATTGTGTAAACAAGTACAATAGATATAACAGCGGGCTGTTTTATGTATGTTCAAAGGATGGCTATATATAGCCATCTCTGAACACATGTTTTATAATTTCAAACAAACAAGGGTGGTTGAAAATAAATCAAAAATTTTCTTTTAGAGAAAAAATGTGAAATAATTATAACAAAAATGTATTAAGTGTTTTAAAAATATATTAAACTGTTTCTTAACAGTAAACAAAGATACTAAAACATGTAAATAGTTCCTGGCGGTCAATGCTGTTAAGAAATCAACATAAAAATGTGCCCCGATCCCTAAAGACTTGGAATTTGACCATATTAAAATTTGTTCAAATTGTAACAATTTTAGTGCTCGAAAAAACAATTAAAAACCTTAAATGAAACACCAAAGACAAAGATAATCGTTGCAATGACCATCACTTACTCAGGTTGAATATATGAAATGGGCTTACATGTAGAAGTTGCAGGTACAACTAAGGATCCCAATAGTGGTTGGAAATTAGACAAACATTTTGTTTATGTGGGCAAACATTAAATATTTAATAAAATTTAGTATTCAGTGCATGCAAATGGGTGGTTAAGGCAGCTAAATGAACTTATCGGAACAAAAAATCAACTCCAAATCGGAGATACAATATAAATTGATTTAAAAGTAATTATTGAACTGCGTACTGGAGAACTAAAAGGATTGAATTTAGAAAAGCAAGAGTGTATAAAAATATAAGTATTTTACTTTATTATTAGTTTATTACAATTTATACAAACATTTAAAAAAAAAAAATTATATCTCTTTCAGTGTCACGATACCTACAAAGAATTTGCTGATGAAAAATTGTTCTTGAAGTCATCTTCAGCGATGAGCCAATTTTGATGATTCCTCAAGCGACATGGTTGAATGGAGAATAGCAACGTGTGGAGCAAGGGTGATCTGATAACAATATAATGTGTTAAAAGATAATGTGCACCAATTGTCCCAGAAAAACTATATGTGGTGGCTATGATTTAGATGACTCTAATATTTGATTTCATAATTAATTACTTTGCATGATACTAAAGACTAAATATACAAGTGCTTTGGTTATTGTGTGGTTAAGTTAATATATCATATGCAATGAACTGAATATGAAAGATGCTCCTAGTAAAGCAGCAAAGAAAGCTGAAGAAGCACTGTTTCCTGCTTTAAACGAAAGGAAAGTTATGCCATCTACATTTATAAAGTTTTGAAAGAGTTACATCCGGATGCTGGAATCTCATCAAAGGCCATGAATATTATGAATGCCTCAGCATCACGTTTACCTCACTACAACTAGCGTTCAACAATTAGCAGTCGTGAAATTCAATTTGCTGTCCGTCTACTGTTGCCTGGTGAATTGTCTAAGAATGCTGTCAGTAAAGATACTAAAGGCGTAACGAAATATACCAGTTCCAAGCAAATGCCAATGAATGTTTATTTAAAAAAACAAACCAGAAAGAAACCACAAAAAGCCCTTTTCAGGGCTACAAAATGAATTTCAAAAAGAGGTAGCCGATTTTGTGCCTACAAAAAAAAATTATGTTGTGAAATATTTTGTTTCAGAGTGTTTGTAAATTGAGCTCTTTTTTAAAGTATATTGTAGACCTTAAAAGGGCTTTTTTTATTTCGATTGTCGAATAGTTGTAAATTGAAGCGAACGCAATTTACATGTTTCATGCGGTCCTTTACCCTGATGGTTCTTTAGTAAGGGTTATCTTTTTCAGTTTCGCTGCAATAGAACTTTTAGGTTTGGGTGGTTTTGGTTTGGTTGCTGGTATTTTTTTGGTGGGTTTTGCTTTCATGGTGACAGTCTTTCTGATTGGCTTTGCTTTGCCGCTGTTGCTTTTCGAAGTTGAACTCGAATTATAATTGGATATTCACCTTCTTAAACACGACTCCGGATCATGATGATTATATAAAATATACACAATTGACTCACCTGGTCGAATATTTAGGAAATAGCTGTAGCCTCAGTCCTTCCTTGCATCCCATTACGCATTACGGCTCCTGGAAGACATTAGAATTATAAATTTTATAAAAATTTATATTCACAATTCTTACTTACATTTTGTTGCTGGTACTACTATTTTGTAGCTGATTTTATTGTTCTTCTGTGCTTTTGCTTATCTTCGGACTTTGTTGGTAATCAGTGGATGAATCTATAGATGATATTTCATCCATAAATTACCAACTTTAACCGATAAATTTGGCGTAGAATGAACTATTTAACAATTTGCGCCAGTAATCCTGCCAAGAAATTTAATTTTAATGTAAACAAAAAAGAAATGTCATTTTACTACGATGAAATAAAAAAATAGCAAACAAAGAAATTTGCCATCCCTCTCGCAATATCGTAATAACCGACATCTCTGTATTAGACATAAATAAAGTCTCTTTATTTTTTGTTGTAGTGTCTAGTTATTTGTCTATTATTAAGGAAAATCGTCAGGGTTGGGGAATTTCGTACTAACCAAACAGGTAACAACTTAAAAATATTGTTACAAAGTTTAAAAATAGATTCAAATATAACGACAATGTGGCTATATGTACTTGGCAGCACTGCCAAATCATCTCTAGTTGTCAAAATGTTACAACCCTGGTCAACACAATGCAGATAATATTTGAATTAACGGAAATGGAATATTCCGGATACATCGCTGAGAATATACAAGATCATTCGAGGCTGTGCGATAATAAGTGTAAATAACAACAACGAAAAACCAAGCAACATCAATGCTAAGAGATGATGATTTATTCTTAATGATCTTGTACGCAAGTATTCGCTGTTAATAAAAGCTAAACATGTACACAAATATACACAGCAACATACACACAAATATACACATAAACATACCGACATAGCACAAGAAGAAACAAAACTACGCAACACACAGAACACTCATACATACAACCGCACATAGTTACAATAAACAAAACACACAAGACAGCATTGTCATATCAACAAACACACGTATATAGCTACATGTTCAGTAAAGCACAACCAACAACAACCATGACCAGATGCTTCACGAAGTTACCAGACGATGTCATTTTTGCTATATAAAGTCGCTGCCAGTAATCAGCGGGATCAGTGTGATTTTAAATCTAGACGTGTTTACATCGCTAAGTGTTTAGTAGTACAAATACTCGTGTAATAAAGTAGTAAATAAAGTGTTGCCGCATTATATATCTAAAGTTAATTGTCTGTGTTTTTAATTTGATGCAATTAAACGAATCCTTGAAGGATAAGTAAAAATCGTTTTTACGAAAAGGTCTAAAAACGTATAACAATTGGTGTCAGAAGTGGGATTGCAAAAATAATTAAAAAAGGACATTGCAATTTAAGGAAAAAAAAGGACATTAAAAAAATAATATAATGATGAGCTAAAAGTTGAACAGCTAAAAAAGGAGCTTAGTAAGCGGGAATTGCCAACAGCAGGTAACAAGGCTGAACTGCAGAAGAGGCTGATAGATGAGTTTAAGAATCGCGGCATGGACATCGCGACATACGAGTTTGAGGACAAAGACGATGTAGAGGTATGTGATCCTGCTACGACCAGCAGCATGGACATAAATTCAATGTTCGCTGCTATGATGATCCAGATAAAAGGAATCAATGACGCACAAACCGAAATAAAACAGAACTCAAAAGCCAACACTGAAAAGCTTGTGGCCGAAATACAGGGAGTGGAAACAAAACTGTTGGAGTCAAATAGAGCCACGAACGAGACTCTGGTAGAGGTTTCTGAGGCCATTAATAGGAGGGTGGATTCTATTGAGAATAAATTCTCAGAGCTGGCAGATAGAGTCCAACATCTAGAAAGCGGTGGCCTGGAACAGCATGCAAAAGAGTTTGAAGAGAAATTGCATGCTCTAGAGGACAAAATGCATAACCTTGAGTGTAGTGGTGGGCCAGTACGAGCAGTTGCGGAGGTTTCTGCGCGAATAAAAGCGCCATGCTTTGACGGCAGCGTACCATTGGGCATCTTTAAATTCCAGTTCGAGACGGTTGCTAGCAGAAATGGATGGGATGCTGAAGAAAAGGCCATAGAGTTGATTTTGTCCTTAAAGGGTACAGCCGCAGAGGTACTTGAGACCGTGCCAGTGAGCAGCAGAAACAACTATAATGAAATAATGGCAGCATTGCAGCGCAAGTATGGTGGTGAGCACAAGCGCGATTTATACAGAATGGAATTGCGATGTAGAGTTCAAAAGCCTAACGAGTCTCTACAAGATTTCGCAATGGAAATCGAGCGTTTAGTGCAGCTCACATATCCAGGCGAGAGTCACCCGTTCCTGGACCACTTTAAAACTGAGGCGATCGTTAATGGCATTCGCGACTCTGATGTTAAACTGGCTGTGTGCGCTACGCAGAAATCCACTTTCGCTGAGACTGTTTCATTTGCGCTGGCTCAAGAGACTGCAAGGATGGTTTTCAAGCCACAGATATGTAAGGTGCGGAATGTGGAGGTTTTGCCCGAGGAAAATAACAGCCTAGTTGCTAGTTTTAAGGAGGCAATGCGACCACTGTTGGCGGAAGGTGCTACCAAAGAAAAGCCTAAGTGCTTTAACTGCGGAAAAATTGGTCATTTTCAGCGCAGCTGCAAAGCACCAAGAAAAAGAGGTAGATCTATTTCGCCACCAAGAAACAGCAAACGGGTGAACCAAACAACACTACAAGAGTCCCCGTTAAACTAAAACGAGCTAGCGCTAAGGGGCAAGAGCTAGCTCCCACAAACGAGGGCCCCACAATCTCCATATCAGTGATGCAGCAGAAAAATAGCAATCTTACTGCGTCTGGACACATCAACGGGGAAAAGCACGTACTTACCATAGACACAGGGGCGTCGCAGTCAATAATAAGGCCCGATATAGTAAAGGGGAAATGCGATCGCTTAAGCAATATACGGCTACGTACAGCTACTGGAGAGCCTGCCACTGTCTATGGTAAGATTGAATTGAAGGTGACTATAGCCAACATCAACGTGAGGCATGTGTTTATTGTTGCCGATATTGTCGATGAGGTAATTATTGGAGCCGATTTTATGATTAACCATGGCATTAATCTACACATGGGGCAACAGCTGATGATTTGGCGTAATGTGGAAATAACCCTTGATGTTGGGTATGACAGCAAGCCGCAAGTAAGAAAAGTATTTGCTATTAAGAGTCAGACGTTACCGCCGCAGTCTGAAACAGTTATATGGGCGCGTATGAAGGGAGATTGTGAGGACAATCGGTTGTGGGTTGTAGAACCAGCAGATCTAAAGAGAGAGCTTATAACAGCAAAAGCTCTAGTAAAAACTAGTAAAGGAGGAATAGTCCCTATAAGAGTACTTAACTTGACAGACCATGAAAAAGTCATCAAAGAAAATTGCGATATTGGCCAGTGTACTCCAGCAGAGGCAACAATAAACTGCGAGAGGAAGATAGAGCCTACCAATTTGTCCGCCAAAGAACGTGAACAATTTGAGGAATACGTAGGAAAATGGGTAGCAGGACTGTCAGCGACAGACAGAAATAAAGCCAAACAGTTGCTAAAAAGGCATGCCAGTATCTTCGCCATGGGAAACCAAAGCCAGGGTAGAACTGCATTGGTTAAACATGAAATTAACACAGGCGAAGCTAGGCCGATTAAACAGCCACCCAGAAGTGTACCCCTAGCAAAGCAAGATGAAGTCAAAGAGCTTGTAAGAGAAATGGAGCATGAAGGCGTAATTGAGCCATCTTCTGGTCCTTGGAGTTCGCCAGTAGTCTTAGTTAAAAAGAAAGATGGCAGTACTAGATTCTGCGTAGACTACAGGAAGCTCAATGACATAACCAAGAAGGACAGCTATCCGCTCCCCAGAATCGATGACACTTTGGACACGCTAGCTGGTACGAGATGGTTCTCTACGCTAGACTTGCGAAGCGGATATTGGCAAGTGGAGATTGCAGAGAAAGACAAGGAGAAAACTGCCTTCAGCGTCGATAACGGATTATGGCAGTTCAGAGTTATGCCATTTGGTCTCTGCAATGCTCCGGCCACATTTGAACGCCTAATGGAGAAGGTACTGAAAGGACTTCACTGGAAGACATGCTTGGTATATCTGGATGACATAATCGTGATGGGGAAAACTTTTGATGAAAACCTCAAAAACATGGCAGAAGTTCTTCAACGGATATCATCAGCTGGATTGAAACTCAGCCTGAAGAAATGTGCATTGTTCCAGAAAGAAGTGAAGTATTTGGGGCATCGTGTTACAGCAGACGGAATCTCAACAGATGAAGATAAAATACAAGCAGTAAGGGACTAGCATCAACCTAAAAATTTTCATGAATTGCGCAGCATTTTGGGCCTGTGTACATACTACAGACGCTTTGTGCCAAATTTTGCCAGTGTAGCTGCAAGCCTGCATGAGCTGACAAAGAAGTCGAGACTATACCATTGGGGTGAGCCACAGGAAAAGGCATTCCAGAAACTTAAAGGATTATTGTGTACGTCACCAGTACTAGCGTATCCCATACCTGGAGAAAAATTTGTGCTGGATACTGATGCGAGCGGCTATGGCATAGGGGGCGTGCTATCCCAAGTAGTTAATGGCACTGAGAAAGTCATAGGATACTAAAGCCGTGTACTCTCAAAACCTGAGAGGAACTACTGTGTGACACGACGTGAGATTCTGGCAGTATTGGAATGCGTTAAACATTACCATAAGTACCTGTATGGTCAACACTTTACATTAAGGACTGACCATTCTGCACTGAGATGGTTATTGCAGTTTAAAAATCCTGGAGGGCAACTGGCAAGGTGGATTGAGCGCCTGCAGAGCTACGACTTCAGTATTGAGCATAGAAGGGGCACAAAACATAGCAATGCGGATGCTCTTTCAAGAAGACCCTGCTGTTTAGAGTGTAAACATTGCGTTAGAACCGAACAAAAGGAAGGCGTTGTTGATGTTCGGCTAATGCACATCGACTCTGATGAAGACTGGTCAGCGGCACAGAGGGACGACAATATACTGGGGAAAATTATAGCAGCCAAAGAGGAGGACAGAAGACCGTCGCGGAATGAAATTTCGGCTGAGAGTCCACTCGCCAAATCTTATTGGGCTCAGTGGAACAGCCTCAAGGTAATAAAAGGGTGCCTATACCGCGTATGGGAAAGTGTAGATGGCAAAACAACTTCAAATTTGATAGTTGTGCCATGCTCCAAGATAAGTAAAGTTCTGCAAGAATTTCACAATGGACCTAGTGGCGGTCATCTTGGAGTAACAAAAACACTTGAGAAACTGAAGCAGCGTTTTTATTGGGTTGGATGTCAACAAGCCGTAGCCGACTGGATAGCAAACTGCCCACAGTGCATAGCAGCCATAGGCCCAGTAAGAAGAAGCCGGGGACAGCTACAGCAATACAACTCAGGAGCACCATTCGAGCGGATCGCAATGGATGTAGCAGGCCCTTTTCCCGTCACTGAAGCCGGAAATCGTTATGTTCTTGTGGTAATGGACTATTTTAGTAAATGGCCAGAGGTATATGCTATACCTAACCAAGAAGCAAAGACAGTTGTAAATGCATTCGTCAACAACTGGGTATGTCGCTATGGTGTCCCAATAGAATTACATTCCGACCAAAGAAGGAATTTCGAGTCTGCCATATTCAGGGAAATGTGCGAATTATATGGGATAAAGAAAACCAGAACAACGCCGTTGCATCCACAGTCTGATGGCATGGTAGAGAGGTTCAATCGCACCTTAGAAGAGTACCTGCGAAAAGTGGTAAGCAACCATCAGAGGGATTGGGACGAACACATTCCCAAATTTTTGATGACATATAGGTCAGCTGTACACGACTCCACATCGAGAACGCCAGCTAAAATTATCTTCGGGACGGAATTAAAACTGCCTGGTGACTTGGAATTTGGTGTTAAGCCAGCTGTAAAAGAAGGAGCCACTTCATCCCAAGAGCAGGAGAACTTAAACGAACTGCATGATTTCGTGCGTAATAGAATCAAGATGGGCAGTGACAAGATGAAGGCTAGATATGACCGCGCAGCAAATTCGGAGGGATTTATGAAAGGTCAATTGGTTCTACTTTATAACCCACAACGGAAAAAAGGATTGTCCCCAAAATTACAGACTCACTGGGATGGCCCGTATAAAGTGATTAAGAGAGTGAAGGACGTTGTGTACCGGATACAGAAGCACAATAGCCCAAGGTCGAAAATGAAGATAGTACATCTCGAACGATTGGCGCGCTATGGAAGAGGTGATTGTATGCCTATTCGGGTCGAACAGGCTTAAGTGGGCGGCAGTGATACAAAGTTTAAAAATAGATTCAAATATAACGACAATGTGGCTATATGTACTTGGCAGCACTGCCAAATCATCTCTAGTTGTCAAAATGTTACAACCCTGGTCAACACAATGCAGATAATATTTGAATTAACGGAAATGGAATATTCCGGATACATCGTTGAGAATACACAAGATCATTCGAGGCTGTGCGATAATAAGTGTAAATAACAACAACGAAAAACCAAGCAACATCAATGCTAAGAGATGATGATTTATTCTTAATGATCTTGTACGCAAGTATTCGCTGTTAATAAAAGCTAAACATGTACACAAATATACACAGCAACATACACACAAATATACACATAAACATACCGACATAGCACAAGAAGAAACAAAACTACGCAACACACAGAACACTCATACATACAACCGCACATAGTTACAATAAACAAAACACACAAGACAGCATTGTCATATCAACAAACACACGTATATAGCTACATGTTAAGTAAAGCACAACCAACAACAACCATGACCAGATGCTTCACGAAGTTACCAGACGATGTCATTTTTGCTATATAAAGTCGCTGCCAGTAATCAGCGGGATCAGTGTGATTTTAAATCTAGACGTGTTTACATCGCTAAGTGTTTAGTAGTACAAATACTCGTGTAATAAAGTAGTAAATAAAGTGTTGCCGCATTATATTTCTAAAGTTAATTGTCTGTGTTTTTAATTTGATGCAATTAAACGAATCCTTGAAGGATAAGTAAAAATCGTTTTTACGAAAAGGTCTAAAAACGTAACAATATGAATGTGAGAACTTCTCATATTCAATTTTCGTTAATAACATTGGTTAAATAGTTGATATTCCTACTAACTAGCACCACTTGCAAAAGTGGAAAAATTTAACAAAGAACGCTGATGAGATAGTGTAGCGGCCTCGAAATCAGTACTGATCCGTTCTGCTGGTTTGATGATTATTGAATATATTCATAATATTCCAATCTTAATATAAAAAATAATAAATAGAATTTGAACAAATTCATTTATTAATAAAATAATAAAAAATCATTTGCGGTCATGCAGATTCGAACTTAAGCCCATTGAAAAAGTTACAAATTTACATAAAAAAGTTCGACTAATAAAAATTCATACATAATAAATCTTATTCTAAAAATATGATTAAAAAAAAATTATAAAATATTTGTTTGTCGTAACACTGAATTCAAAGAAAATTAGTGGTGCCCTCGATCGTTAATATTTAAGAGTAAATAATGTTTACTAAAACAGGGCTGTTGAGCTGTCAATCAGTCGCAGCTGATATTCATTTTAATTTTGCTTCTTTGCGTTTGTTACTTAAGTTATTGTTTCTTCTTTTTTTGTATACACTAATTTAAATATATATTCGTGTTCAAATTAATGTTTGTGTTCAAACTAAGTGTTTAGTTTTTATTTATGTGTTTCATAATGAAATTTTATTGGTGTGTGGAAGAAATTTTATCTTTTGCGTCGGGCATCTAGCAAGGCTTCATAAGCTTCAATTTGTTACCACAAATCTGAGGCTATTTCCCATGATGGTGGAGGATCGGCGTTTACTGTGGCTCTTAACGCTGCCAATTTGCGGCGTATTTTAACGAGCTTGCCACCTCTTCTATGCTTTGGTTTTGCCGTAACCGGAATGAAGGTGAGTCTTTCTTCAGCTCTTTTTTGTTTCCTTCTCCTGTACTCTTCAACTGTGAGGGGTCTGGGGACGGATTCTACTGGCGCGGCCGTATATGCAGGTGCGTGTATATTTTTACCAATAGGCTGGTATTCTTCAATGGGAATGTTGTCCTGTTCGTTGGGCAGGATCGCCATGTAGTGCATGCAGGAAAAGGGGGGTTGTCTTTGTATATTTTTTTTTCGCTTTTGTACCGGCGCTTACAAACGCCACTGGCCAATAATTTCTGTTGAGGCAGTTTTATGCCTTTTTCAAGAGTAAGCAGATGAATGCTTAAAAATTAATAATGCCAATTTTAAGGCTGATAACGGAGATAATATAGGTTTTGTTACAACAGCGTCTAATCTGGGACTGATCTTCAATGATAGACTAACTTGGTCTGACCATATAAATGCAGTTGTTGGCAGAGTCTACGGTATGTTGCGCAGCCTTTGGGCAGTTAAAGATTCAACACCATCTACAATACGTATGTTATTAGCCAAAACGTATCTTATACCATCTCTCCTATACGGATGTGAACTTTTTGCAAACTGTACTTATGAAGACAAAAGAAAGCTTAACGTTGCTTATAACAACATTGCTAGATACATTTTTAATAAAATACGCTTTGGGCACATTTCGTCATATGCCCATCAGATTTTCCAAACCAGTTTCGAGAACCTCTTAAAATGCAAATGTCTGATGTTCCCGCACAAAATTATTATATCGAAACAACCGACATATAGTACATCTATGATAGAATTGTGTTCGCAAGATCTAACCGCGGTAGGAACATTATACAACTGAAGTATAGGAGTCTTATATCCGGTCGACAGTTCTTAATTCACACAATCAGTCTTTGGAACACCTTGCCAAACAACATTCAAAAATTAGGCAACGCTAACATATTTAAAAGAGAATTATTTAAATTTTTTATGTAATATTACTTTCTGCTCTCCTTTTTCTATTTAATAATTTTTGCTTACTTTCTCCACTATATTATATTTTTCATCTTCTTATTGCAAATCTGATTTTGTTATTAAAATCTTGTTTAAAAGAAGCTCCTTTGTTACAAATATTAATAGATATTATTGCTAGCCTTTGAAACCTAATTATATATTATATATTATTTATGACTTATCTGTTTTTGTGTAATCAATAGCACTATCATTTATAGGACATCTTGTCTTGTTGTGCTATGTCGCAATTTAAATAAATAAATAAAATAAATAATAAAAAAAAAATGTTGCGCAACGTCAGTTATTTCAGTTTCAATTTTGTTCCTTTTTAATTGAAATTGTGTTTTCCATTTTCAATGAGAAAATTTTTAGTGTCAAAAAATTATCGTACGAAATAAATAACATTCATATTATTGATGTGTTAACATCTATACGCGCGCCTCTAGGGTAGTAAATTATCAGTTTCAATACATACGCAAGTGTAAGTGTAAGAGTTTGTTTGTTCGTTGCTTGGCAGTCGGTATTGGAAGTGATTATTGGGCGATTTTCATATAATTTTCCCACGCGATTTTCTCCGGAAATTCATAGCCGATTTTATTAATTGTTGGATTAAAACGCTAGTGCGGGTTTCGACGAAGAGTTTAGGCCAAAAATTAAGGCGATCCGATATCGGCGAGCGGAGATTTAATTGTTTTAATTCGGAGTATTAATTTGGAGTAATATTAAAAAAGTGTTTTATGTTGATAGCAAAGAGAATAGTGACGTGGTTATACGTACATATATAAAAATGAGATAGCAAGACAGCAACGTATGTAGCTTATGTACAAACATAACAATGTATGTATGTACATTTGTCTGTTGCTTTGCATTCTCTTTGTTTTTTGTGGGTTTAATATAAAATAAATAAACAAAAAGGTGTTAACACATCGCCCGTGAGTTCGAACACTCATTGATTTTTTTATTTTACACATTTATTAAGAAAAAATTTATAAAATATAAAATCATTTATTACTTTTGTACTCTTTTATTTATAAGCTTAAGTAAGGTCTCTTTATTTCTATTTAAAATATTTTATTTTTCAATATTGCGTCACTCCTTTGAGTGACTTCTTCATGAAATTAATTATTTTTAAATAAAACTAAATTGACCTTAAGCTTAAAAATAATAGAATGCAATAATAATTATAAAGAGGTCAAAAAACCAGAAGAATTTTAGATCATTTATTATTTTTATTAATAACTCATATATAACACTAAAAAAAAATTAGCATATTGTAAATATCGCCATAGAAATGCAATAAATTTTACATTGTTCTTTATTCTCCTGTAAACTTTTAAAGTGTTACACTTTCTCTGCGATATGTAGTTTACTTTAAGGTAACAAAAGTAAAACAACGTATAAAATAACAAAATATATTCAATATCAAAGTCAGTGATCTCATCATCACTGCAATACAGTGATGCCAGCTCTTGCATCATCAAAAGCACTGTGAGCATATAGAAATAGGGTAAAAAAGAGTAAAAATGAAAAAAAATTACGGTGTAGTGTATGTGCACTTATGCGCAACACTGTAATAATATGTATACGCTCCTATACATATGAGCAAGACTGTATGCAACATAAAACCAATAATACAAATTGTTCAATAAAAATTATGCAAAAGAAATTTATGTGTGGTCAGCAGAAATTGCAAGTTTAATGTTTAAGAATATTTTTTGATCGTGAGAATTTGAATTGTAACCAAATATCATTTTTGTTTATGAATAGGTTTTTTTATTATTCAGCAATATTGTATCGATTCTTTTTATTTAATGAGAATGCTGACCACTAGAAAATTGTACTATATAAGCCGCTATTTATGTTCAATAAAAGAAGAATTAATTAAGAATCTGAAAAGTAAACTTCTTTAATTCTCAAAAAAGAGCATTCTTATGCTCGGTTAATGCGGCAGCAGTGCTTACTAAATACTGAACATTAGAGAACATCTTTTGACATACAAAAATTAAATATTACATGGCGATCCTGCGAACATGATCCTGCGAACATAATCCCGCGAACATGATCCTGCGAACATAATCCTGCAATTTTTTTTAAATGACAAGCCAAGAAGAAATAGATATCATATTCAGGAAATGGGAAGAATACATTCCACAACCTCTGTGTAAGACAACTGAACAACCCCCAGATTACCAACCAACACCAAAATAAGCTGCCCCTAAAACCATTACAATAGAGCAGTATAAAAGCAAGACAGGCAAAATATAAAAAATTAAAACCAGTTACCCATAAAAAGAAAAAACGAGGAGGTAAGAAAAGGAAGTTCGAGCAAGGATGTGTCGACCTGCAGTGCGTTATAAATATCAGCAAGTGTGCTCAGAATAAGCTTTTAATACAGGAACTGGACGCACTAAAGAAAAAAGGCTGGAAGGACATAAATTAGAAACTTTCAAACTAACAGAAGAAGACAGAAGAAAAATAATTTTAGACAACACCGAAGGTATTGCAGACACAACGTAGGAACAAACATCCAACACGTACGCTGTCAACGACTTACACAGCAAATACCAAAGATACCATTGCAACACTATCACATTTATAAAACCATTGACCTAGATGACAGCAACTATTCAGAAGAAAGACTCCAGAGATTATTGAGGACAATTAAATTCGAAAGTTTTGATGATGAAAAACGGAAAGCCCTTTACAACATACTAAAAATACCTAGACTTATTTCATCTCGAAGGAGAAAAATTGACAACTAATAACTTCTACAAACAAAATATAGAACTAAAAGATAATACCCCTATATATACAAAAACTTATCGTCTACCACAAACTCAATTAAAAGAAATAGACAGACAAGTACAGAATATATTACAGGAAAATATAATAGAACCATCAATTAGCCCATATAATTCACCTTTATTATTACTTTATTATTTATTAATAATTTATTAGTACCAAAAAAAGGCCAAGACGACATAAAGAAATGGCGATTAGTTGTAGACTACAGACATTTTAAATGATTGGATCGTGAAAGATAAATTTCCACTAACAAGATTAGAAGATGTTTTAGACAAACTGGTACGAGCTAAATATTTTACAACTCTTGATATGACAAGTTCTTTTCATCAGATAGAACCATATGAAACATCAAGACCACTTACAGCATTTTCGACTAGTAATGATCACTATCAATGTAACAGACTACCTTTTGGACTGAAAATATCATCCAACAGTTTTCAGAGGATGCTTACAATAGCATTATCTGGTTTACAGTCAAAAGCATTTCTATATGTGGATGATATAATTATTTTTGGATGCAACCTCAAACACCATAATAATAACCTTATAAAAATATTTGAAAGACTAAGACAATATAATTTGAAATTAAATGCAGAAAAATGTTGCTTCATAAAACCTGAAGTCCTTTACTTGGGACATTTAATTACAAAGGAGGGTATTAAAACTGATCCATCAAAATATAAAATAATTGAAGAATATCCTATTCCAAAAATCTCAGATGACGTCAGATGATTTATAGCCTTTTGCAATTACTATAGACGATTTGTACCGGATTTTGCTAAAACAGCAAATTGCTTAAATAATTTAGTGAAAATTTAACTGGCATTTGACACATTAAGACACAAACTAAAAAACCCACCTGTATTACAATTTCCTGATTCTGAGAAACCGTTAGTACTAACAACGGATGCCACGAACGTAACTTTGGGAGCAATACTCTCACAAGGCGAAATTGGTAATGACTTGCCTATATCATATGCAAGCAGATCTCTAAATAAACACGAAAGGAATAAGTCAGTTATTGAGAAGGAATTATTAGGAATTCATTGGGGCATACAATTTTTTAGACCTTATCTATATGAAAGAAAATTCACTGTTGTAACAGACCATAGATCCGCCATTGCGCTATTTTCGCATAAAAATCCATCCTCAAAGCTGACCAGAATTCGACTTGAATTATCAGACTATGACTTTGACATTATACTCGTATATAATAAGTAAAAGTGCTATATTCGGCTGAGCCGAATCTTAAATACCCTTCACAGATAAAATTCTTCTTTCGTTCTTGCTAAAACAGAAAGTAGGTTTAATTAAAATATGTAATAGATTTAATTAAAAGATGTAACTTTCATGTACCAAAAAATAAAAAAAAATAAAAAATTAACATAAAAAAAAATTTTACAAAAAAATTAAGAAAGTACCGTAAAATATTTTATTTGTTCAACCCTGGAGCCGAAATTTTGATTTTTTAAGATTTTAATACCAAATTTCGTTCTTTCTGCATTATAAAATAGTTTTAATTAGCAAAAACAACAATATCAATTGCCTATTTAGGTTAGGTTAGGTTAAAAGGGCTGCCCGTAGTAAGCGAGAAAAACACTTGGAGGCCATCAAAAGGCCCATTGTTATGTCCAGAGGACTATACCCTACACACTCTTCTCAAGACGAAGTGGTGGTTCCTGAGAACCACCCAGAACTTCTCACAAAGCCCGCCAGGGCAGCCAGCGGTGCATCCCTCAGGCAGTCAAGATCCCGCAGGAAACGAGAGCCTAGATGTCTAAGCCTAGGCTTCTGCAGGACCGGACAGTCACAAAGGAAATGCTGTACTGACTCCTCCTCATCGAAGCAGCTTCTGCAGCGGCCATCATTGGGAAAGCCCAAACGCTCCGACATGTGCCCAATTGCACAGTGCCCCGTCAAGACCCCTACCAGGAGTGCCAACGGCTGTTTCCCAAAAAACAGAAGTTGCCTAGTCCTAGCTCTGCTAAGCGAGGGCCATAGAGTTTTGGAGACCCTACAGGTAGTAATACTTGACCACCTGCTTGTCACCTCCCTCCTTGCCCACCTCTGAAATCCGCCCAGCAGCTCAACTGAGGGAATGTCAATGTCCCTACGCGATACTGCTTCATCCAAGGCCGAACCCGCTCTCGCGCATTCCTCCGCCATCTCATTCCCCTGAATGCCTTCATACCCTGGAACCCAAACCACATTGACATCATGCCCCCTAAGTCTGTCCAGAGATTGAATGCATGCCAGTACACATCTCGACTTTATCATCTCCGAGCCCAGGGCTCTAATTGCTGCCAGACTATCTACACAGATGTCAATAGTTCTTGCCTCCAAATTGAGCCCATCAATCCTTAATGCTGCCTCGGTAATGGCATAAATCTCTGCTTGGAAAACTGTCGAGGTATCGGGTAGCCTGAGCGATACCGAAAGGCAGAGACCCTCGGAAAATACCCCCGAACTAGTGCCAGTGTCCATCTTCGAGCCGTCCGTAAAAACCAAAGTTGCATTACTACGAGTCGCGGAGTTTTCCATCCAGTCCTTCCTCTCCGGGAATGCGACTGAGAAGGATTTGTCGAAGCACATGACCGGAGTCATATAATCAGTCCGTCCCCCCAGGACCTGCCCTCCTACCTTTTGTAGGATAATGTCATGTCCCGTACGGTCATGCCTGAAACTGCCCGACTCCATGAGCCTGAGGGCAGATCTGGCAGATATGTACTTGATGTATATCTCAAGGGGAGCCAAATCAAGCATTGTCTCTAGACTGGCCTGAGGGGCCGATCTCATTGCGCCAGTCACAGCAAGACATGCTAGCCTCTGTACCTTGCCCACAGCCTTCCACTCTTGTCCACAGCCCTCCACCAAACAAGTGATGCATAAGTAAGAATGGGTCTGATCACCGCCGTATACATCCAGTGCAGGATGTATACGGCTGGGGGGTTTCAACCCCCATCTCCTCCCTGAAACTCTCTTGCATGCGTAAAACGCACATAGAGCCCTCCTCTATTTGGTTACTTTTATATATTTCAATTTCTCATCCCTGGAAGCGAAATTAAAATTTTTTTTACCTATCCTAGTCTTCATTAGGTATAAAGTCGTTTTATTTAAAAAAAACTTAAAATTTGCAACCATTTTGGTCACTTTTATGTACTACAATCTTTGCATGTACCAAAAAAAACTTTAAACTTCCCAACCTGGAAGTGAAATTTTAATTTTTTTTGTTTTTTTGCCAATGCAACTCTTCATGAAGTATAAAGTAGTATTATGTAAGAAAAATTTACAATTTTCAAACATTTTGGTCACCTTAAATATTGCACTTGTCCAACCCTGGATTCGAAATTTTGATTTTTTTATACCCTCCAAAAAAGAATTTGGAGGGTATATTCACTTTGTCATTCCGTTTGTAACGCATCGAAATATCCATCTCAGACCCCATAAAGTATATATATTCTTGATCAGTGATGAAATCTAAGACGAACTGAGCATGTCCGTCCGTCCGTCCGTCCGTCCGTCTGTGGAAATCACGATTCAGTCCAAACGAAAAGAGCTAGACTCTTGAAATTTGGCATAAATATATTTTAAAACTTAGAGCAGGTTAAGTTCGAAGATGGGCTAAATCGGGCAAGAGGGAAAAAAGTTCCCCTAAGAAGAACTAAACCAACCCAGAAAAAACAACATAATTTTTAAAGTTTTTTGGTTATTTTGTTAAGCAAATGATATATTTTTATGTCAAATACGGTCCAACGCCTTAAACTTGGAGCCATTAAATAAAATAAAAATATTTTTTGACCCCGCCCACTTTAGTGGGCGTTGTTATAGGCAAAAATAGCATACAAATTTAACAAATTGTTTTACTTAAGCCTACATTCCTTAAAAATAACACTTTTAAGCTTTAACGACGAAGCTGAGACGAAACCTGGTCCTAATCTGCCCTACCCCCTCCTTCCCCTTCGCCCACTAAATGACCCTACCAAAAAAAAATTTTTTTTTTTAAATTTCGTATATAATCATCCCAAGCATTTATCTTTAGAGTTTTATGACTGCCGATTTCTGCCCTAACTCCCCCCCCCTTCTTCCTTTGCCCCCAAAAATGACCCTACCAAAAAAAATTTATAGGCTAAAATAGCATAAAAATTTAACAAATTGTTTTACTTAAGCCTACATTCCTTAAAAATAACACTTTTAAGCTTTAATGACGAAGCTGAGACGAAACCTGGTACTACTCTGCCCTACCCCCTCTTTCCCCTTCTCCCCCTAAATGACCCTACCAAAAAAAAAAATTTTTTTTTAAATTTTGTATATAATTATCCCAAGCATTTATCTTTAGAGTTTAATGACTGCCGATTTCTGCCCTAGCCCCCCCCCCCCTCTTCCTTTGCCCCCAAAATGACCCTACCAAAAAAAAATGTTTTTTTAAATTTTATATATAATTATCCCAAGCATTTATCTTTAGAGTTTTATGACTACCGATTTCTGCCCTACCCCCCCCCCCCCCTCTTCCTTTGCCACCTAAATGACCCTACCAAAAAAAAAATTTTTTTAAATTTTGTATATAATCATCCCAAGCATTTATCTTTAGAGTTTTATGACTGCCGATTTCTGCCCTACCCCCCCCCCCCCCCTCTTCCTTTGCCACCTAAATGACCCTACCAAAAAAAAATTTTTTTTAAATTTTGTATATCATCATCCCAAGCATTTATCTTTAAGTTTTATGACTGCCGATTTCTGCCCTAGCCCCCCCCCCCTCTCTTCCTTTGCCCCCAAAATGACCCTACCAAAAAAAATTTTTTTTTAAATTTTGTATATAATCATCCCAAGCATTTATCTTTAGAGTTTTATGACTGCCTGTTGCTGCCCTACCCCCTCCTCCCTTTTTGCCCGTTAAATGACCCTATTAAAAATAAATATAAATTTGTTTTTATTTTGTGTATAATCATCCCAAGCATTTATTTTTACAGTTTTATGTGTATCTGTTTCTGCCCTACCCCCTCTCCCCCTTTGCCCTTTAAATGACCCTATAAAAAAAAGAAATTTTAATTTTGTATATAATTATCCCAAGCATTTATTTTTAGAGTTTTATGACAAAGGTGAAATGTTTCCCCCACAGCCCTTGCCAGAGCGACCCCGCCAAAATACAGTTTTTATAGCCTCCAAAGAGAATTGTGATGAAGTCTAAGACGGTCTAGCAATGCCCATACGTTCGTCTGTGGAAAACATGATATTGTATATTTTTGAACCCCGCCCCCTTTAGTGGGCGTTGACGTACGATAATATATAAAGGAACTCTGTCCCACCAAGTTAAACATATCAAATTCACTTACTAAATATTTGGAGGGTATTTAAGATTCGACCCGGTCGAATATAACGTTTTTACTTGTTTTTTTTTGGAAATCTTTGATACCAATTTTGTTCTTCCTAAAATATAAAATAGTTTTAGTTAGCAAAATCGCCTTTTTGGTTACTTTTATGTATAAAAAAATTTCAATTTCCCAACCCTGGAAGCGAAATTTTAATTTTTAAAATTTTTTTCATCAATGCAAACCTTCATGAGGTATAAGGTAGTTTTGTTTAAGAAAAACTAAAATTTTGTTATTACATGTACTACAAAATATTGCATGTACCAAAAAAATTTTCATTTTCTCAACCCTGGAAGCGAAATTTTAATATTTTGTGTTTTTTTATCAGTGCATACGGAATGGGCCGAAAAAAATATATAACTTTTCATCCCTGAAAAAAAAATTTGTATATATTAGTTTTTAATAGACCATTGAGGCTTCCCAAAGCACAAAATAGGTTTAATTTACAAACATAAAAAAATAATTGATTTTTGGTATAAATTTTGCGTCGAGAAATAGGTTAAGCTTCCCAGCTCTGGAACCATACTTCGACTCTTTCATAACTTTGTGAAGGGTATAAAAAGGGAGAAAATTACACTAACGCAGACGCGTTATCTCGAATTGAATTAAATTCAAAAATATTGAAAGAAATGATTCTACTCTGTATTGATGAAAAAGAAAGAAAAACTCTGGCAATAACACGCAGCATGCTTAATAAGAATACCAAAGATAAAGAAGAAATAAAGAACAAGAAAAAGACTTACATATCTCAACAAGAGACTGATCACCTCCACATGAGGGAATGTATATCAATAAATGATATAAAGAAGCTTCAAAGAATAAAATTTATATAGGAAAATAATAATAATAATAATAATCTTCAGAATGAATATAATGATAAAATTACACGCGAATTAAAGTTTAGTGTTTTTACTAAAGAAAAAAATATATTTTTCTACGCGTACGCGTATAATTTTTTATTTTCCTTAGGAGTTAGAAACTTAAGCACTATGTGTTATTCAATATTATTTCATAACTAACTGACAAATTACTTTTTACTTTCTTAAATACTAAAATTTAGTTTAAGATTACAATTCTAGTTTTCTTTTATTGATAACATGATTACTTGTTTTTTACCTAACTATCATTTCTTTGTTGATACATTTCTTTGTTAGTTCTTAAACATAATAAAACATGTTTTTACTTAATTTCTTATCTTAAACTATATTTATGTTAGCATGATTCGTCATGTTTTAGATATTCTTATCTGTAACAAGATTTACCTAAACAAGGGACAAAGGAACATGATTAACCATGCTTGGTAGGTATGTAAATGTGCGTGTGTGTGTTTAGATTAATGAACAAAGGAGGCAAACGTTAAGTCTGACCTTAACTCCCCCCTGGGTTAAGCAAGATCGTCCCGATCTTTCCTAATACGTTGCAATTCCATAATATATGCTTTTTCAATTTTACGGATTGCAATTTTGTGTTTCCATACTGTTATGCAAGTTACTATTTTTATTATTGAAAAAATTATTATTATTAAGAGTGTCAGGGTTAATATACAAAAAATGAAAGACTTGATTGGGTGCTGTTCAAATGGAATAGAGAATTTTTTTAATGAGTCTATGTTATTAAAAGCCCATTTGGTATCAGAGTTTATTATTTTCAAAATTTCAAAGTCTTCGTCGTGTTTCATATGGATGGCCTTAATTATTCTGTCGTTAATATTTCTATATGTCTTGTTGTCTATCGTGACCTGGTCTGTGTACGTGACTAAAGTTATACCCGTAGTGATGATATTGTTTACTTTGTGGTTTCCGTCCAATAGTATTGAGCCTTCGTCAATTTCTAATAATGGTTTGTTATATTCTTGTATAACTGTACGCTTGCTGTTTCTGTTTGTCAGTAGCGGAAGTATGCACTTATCTGTATCATTATTTCTTTGGCATATGTTCCTTCCTAAAAAGTTTTTGCAAAAGTTTACCCTAACATAATCTTTATTGCATTGGGAAATTTGATCATCCGTTTGAATTTTTCCGTGCCTAAAGCTTATGGGAGTGATTTTAAAAAGTTTACAGTCCTTATTCAATATAGGATATTTATAGATAGTTATAAATAAGTCTCCTGTCCTGGCTATATGTATATCTGCGTATTCTAGAATGTTTATTATGGGTACTGAGATTAATTCATGATCTATTATTTCCTTTACGTCGTCTAAGTTTAACGATTCGGTTAAATATTCGTTATTTTTTGCAGCATTAATTGTTCTGACAAGTAGTAAGAGTTGGTCATGTACTTGTTCTAAGATGAGGTGGCTTTCGAGAGTCTGGCCTTGTAATGCATCAATTAATTTTTCAAACCTTGAGTTAACCAAACGTTGTTTTTCATTATTATTTATTAATTCGTTTATTTTTGTTTCCATCAATATGAAATCGTCATGATCTGGATTTCCCGTAATGAATTTTAATGCTGATCCTAAAAAATTTAGGGATCTCGTATGTCGTTTATGTTCATTAAGTTGATTTACTAATATTTCAATTTTCTTTGTCCAAATATGTTCCTCGATGGTGGGGTAAGAATATTTGTTAAAGATTTGCTGATATGTTGTAGTTATTTTTGTTAAGTTTGTGACGTGGAAGAGGTATGAATATTCGTCAAATAAAAAAACGTCATTAGTCCGGGTTAAAACATATTTCTGTTCATCTAGTTTTTTAATTTCTGTTTCCGCCTGTATTTCTGGTATGGCCACTGCGAGTAATGTCAGGAAGATGATTATCATGATTAATGGTATAATTCTTTATATTATCCTTATGCACGATCTTTCCCCTTGTAGTTAAGACAGTGTCCTCACGGTCTTCTTTTACAACGTATTTAATATATCTAGCGTCTTTCTTTTTCCGTACACCTTTGATTTTTACTAGTATCTGCTCGTTTGGTGAAAATGTTCGGTGTTTCGTACCTTGATTCAGTCTTTCTTGTACTTTTTTTGATGCTGCTTTTAATTTTTGGTGGATTTGCTTCTTATCATACTTAATTCTGTTGAATAGGATGTCAATTGGTTTGAATCCTGTAACTGTATGTAAAGTGTTGTTTAATTCTCTGATTGTTTTATAAATTTCTTCTATTATTGTGGTTTCGTTTTGAATTTTGAATATTCTCGCTAGCTCGGAGATTGTACTATGAGCGCGTTCAACTTGTCCGTTAGAAGTCGATCTATAGACTGGAGTTTCTATTTTTCTTATTCCATATTTTTCACACATCATATTCACTGCTGGCGTATTTAGACATCTTTCATTATCAGTCATTAATCGTGTGCAGTTCGGGTAATTATTTGTGATAACTTCTTCCATTTTCTCAGACATACGTTCTCTTGAATCAATTTCTCTGAGGGTAATATATTTTGAGAATTTATCGATAGCGACTAGAAATGTTTTTTTATCATTAAAGTAAATGTCCATGTGTATGTATTTTCCTGGTTCTATTGGTATATCAGAATCTCCAAGTGGTTCTCTTGTAGGATTTCTTTCATATTTACCATAAAGACAAGGTGTACACTTTTTATTAAATGCCTTGCATTGTTGTTTCATTTCAGGCCAGTAGTAAGTTTCAACTATCTCATAAATGTTGTTTTTATAGCCTCTGTGTGCTCTGTTATGTGTTCTTTTAACTATTTCGATTTGTTTTTCTTTTTCTCTAACATCGATTAGTTTTGTTGGTGTGAACACGAAATTTGCAGTATTAAAAGTGTTTTTTATTATTGGACCAAATGCATAAATATTTTCTCTAGTAGTATGTATTGCAGTAATTTTATTTGGCTGTAATACCTTTTTCAATTCTGTAATTAAATTTTGTTCACTTGTAAAGTTTACTGTATGCCTAACTTTGTTCGGAAATGTTGTTCGAGTTCGAGTTTCATTTATTTTTCTATTTGGTACGAGTTCAATTTGAATAGCATACGCATTAAAAGGTTGCGATACAGTTTTAATAACGTCTGTGGGTGAACTTGCAGCTGAGTGAACTGTACTGATTGTTGATGAGTTTACTTGCTGTCTTGAAAGGGCGTCGGCTACGACATTTAAATGACCTGGCTTGTATACCAATTTGGCTCCAAAGTCTTCAGTTACGTTTTTCCATCTCATTAATTTTGTATTTGGGTTTTTTTCGGATATCGCAAATGTCAAAGACTGGTGGTCGGTGTAGATCGTTAAGTCAGCTACACCGTAGATATAGTTTCTTAATTTTTGTAACGACCAAACGATTGCTAAAAGTTCTTTTTCATTAGTACTGTAGTTTTCTTCTGTTTTACTTAAGGTTCGTGACAAGAAAAATATTGGTTTTTTATTTTGACTAAGAACTGCTCCAAGTGCTATGTTGGATGCATCAGTTGTTAGTTCAAATGGTTTTGAATAGTCTGGTTGGAAAAGTTCTACTTGTTCTCTTAAGCAAGTTTTTAAGTTGTCTATGGCTTTCAGTGCTTGCTCGTCAAGTTTTATATGCGTATTTTTGCTCTTGTTTTTTCCTATTTGACCGTTGTCTCCCCTTAAATGTACTGTCAAGGGTTTTGCTATGCTAGCGTATCCTTTAATAAATTTCCTATAATATCCTGTCATTCCTAAAAAACCTCTTAAGTCTTTTAGAGTTTTTGGAACTGGATAATTGTTTATTGCCTTCACTTTTTCTGGATTCGTTGCAATTCTATTATGTTTTATTACATGACCTAAATATTCTACTTCTGTTTGGAAAAATTTAGATTTTTCATTGGAGATTTTTAGAGTGGCCTTGTTCAATGCGTTCACAATTATTTTAATATGTTTCATATGATCTTCGGGAGAAGATGAGTATATAAGTACATCATCTATGTATACGTACGCAAATTTTCCTATGTAATCCCTAAGTATGTCGTCCACACATCTCTGAAATATTGAAGGTGCGTTTTTTAAGCCAAATGGCATACGAACGAATTCATATTTCCCGCCATTAACGCAGAAAGCTGTTTTTTCCCTATCTTTTTCAGCGATTCTTATCTGGTGGAAGCCTGATTCCAAATCTAAAGTTGTAAAATACTTAGCCTTACCTAGATTTTGGATTGTCATGTTTACATCTGGGATAATGTACCTGTCTGAAATTGTATTGGCATTTAATTTTTGAAAGTCTATAACCATTCGTTTCTTCGGTCTTCCCTGCTCGTCCATACCCTTTTTAGGGACTGTCCACATTGGAGAGTTGTATGGGCTATTACTTTTTTGTATAATACCTTCGTTCAGTAACTTTCTTATTTCTTTGTTAACAAACTCGTTATCCGCTATAGGATACGGGTATTGTTTTGTCCATATTGGCTCTTCGTTCTTTGTTCTGATTGTAGCTTCAATTGTCGTCGTGAAGGGTAATGGTCCTATGCCATTATTTTCCTTTATCATTCTATCTATTTCTTCCTTGTACCTTTCATCTCCTATAATATAATTTAATTTGGGTTGACTATCACTACTTATGGTGGCTAAGGTCATGTCCCTAAGGCTTATTTCGGCATTTAATATTTTCAATCCTTCTATCCCTAAAATCATATCAAAAGATTCTATGTCTTTAAGTTCAAAGAAAGTTATCTCTTTGTTCATTAATTTAATCACTCTTTTGGTATTTGCAAATGAATAACCATTTATGGTTTTAATTTTAATTGGTTTGATTTTAATCCTGTCTGACGAATCACACTTTACTCTTATATAATTGTGGGTTGCTCCTGTATCAATTAAAATATCGTATTTCTTATTTGTTACTTCGCTACTTAATGTGAGGTAGGGCAACCCGCTTCTTAGTTTAAATTATCTATTCTTACATTATTTACCATTTGATCCGGTTCAGCATACGTACTAGAGTTGTCATCTTGTTGTTGCGACTGGTTTATTCGTTGGTGTTTATTTGTTTGGTAATTACCGCTGTGCTCCCTCTTCCATGGCTGGTTGTTTGTGAAAGGATGGTGTTGATTATTTTGTTGAAAGTTAGTTCTCCTCTGTGCTTGCACGACTTGCCTGGAATCTGTTTCCATTGGAGTAGGCCTAGACGGTTGGTTTTGATTGTATGGTTGATTGTATCCCTGTTGCTGTGGTGCGAATCTCCTAGTGTCATAATTCGGACGTCGATTGTAGGAATTGTGATGAGTTGGGTAATGTTGTCTTTGCTGATTCTGTCTCTCGACATCGTATGATAATCGCAGATTTTGATGTTGATTATCGTGCTCGATTGTTCTGGCTACAGCGTAGGCGTGCTCTAGATCATTGAGTGTGTTGGCATAGAGTGTGGATCTTATAAATGGGTTTGTAATGCCACTGATGAATACACGTACAGCTTCTTCATTTGCACTCCTCGTCATAGCATCTGTGACGGTTGGTTGCTCGCCAGACATTAAAATTTTTGATGTAATAAGGTTCAATGCTTGGTTAATTTTATCATGGTATTCCGTAAGGGACAATCTATCTTGAGATATTCTTCTTAATTCTTCTTGTAGCACATACAGTGGACGCATATCCGCATATGTATAGTCCAGTCTGTTTTTTATAGCTTCGAAATTGAACGGTGTGTTGTTATTTGTTAACACATCTGACGCTCTTCCTCTAATTTTTGTTTTAATTATGGACAAGGCTTCCGAATAACGGCTTTGTCCTTCAAATGCCTTGATATCGTTCATTAGGCGAGACGCATCTTCCCTCCATGCTCTGTATTCAGCTTGTTTGCCATCGAACGTTGGGAGTGCCTTAAAAACTTCTAATGATATGTCTGATGCAGTTCTGTAGTTGGTAGCTACGTCTTTTAACTGTATTATTGGGGCTGAAGCTAAAGTTGGATTAATATGTAAGCTATTCATCTTCTCCATCAAACTCTGACAAATTTTTTCCATTTCGCTGAGCCTGGCAGTGAGTATTCCTATTTGGGCATCCTTGCTTGTGTTCGGTTCCATTTTTGTTAAAATATCGTCTTCTATTATGCGATTTTTATCATAGATGTCCTCTTTTTTTTGTTTTTTTGTAAAACTCATTTATATAAAATTACTTTTGTTTTTATAACTAATTTTCAATTTATTTTTTATAAAATTTTACACTTATTCTTCCTATGAAGAATTTTTCACTGTCCCAAAAAGTTCACGTCCTTGCTGCGACAAGGATTACGCTGGTCCGCTCTTAGAAGAATAAATTTAATTATTCTCCTGGCAGGATCGCCAATTAAAGTTTAGTGTTTTTACTAAAGAAAAAAATATATTTTTCTACGCGTACGCGTATAATTTTTTATTTTCCTTAGGAGTTAGAAACTTAAGCACTATGTGTTATTCAATATTATTTCATAACTAACTGACAAATTACTTTTTACTTTCTTAAATACTAAAATTTAGTTTAAGATTACAATTCTAGTTTTCTTTTATTGATAACATGATTACTTGTTTTTTACCTAACTATCATTTCTTTGTTGATACATTTCTTTGTTAGTTCTTAAACATAATAAAACATGTTTTTACTTAATTTCTTATCTTAAACTATATTTATGTTAGCATGATTCGTCATGTTTTAGATATTCTTATCTGTAACAAGATTTACCTAAACAAGGGACAAAGGAACATGATTAACCATGCTTGGTAGGTATGTAAATGTGCGTGTGTGTGTTTAGATTAATGAACAAAGGAGGCAAACGTTAAGTCTGACCTTAACTCGCGTGATATGCAATGAAAGCGAAAATCCAATGTTTTCAAAAACATTTATGGAGAAACTTTTATTGAAAATTAAGAAACTGAAGAATAAAAAGTACGTACTATATGATAATGATGAAATATTTAAATATATACCGGTAGAGAAATTGCAGGAAGAATATAATAAATTGAAAAAAAGAGTAAATGATAACATAAAACAATACAGATTAATAGAAGAATTTCATAATTCACCTCACATTGGACATTTCGGAATAAGAAAGACATTAATCAAATTGAAACAGCGATTTATTTGGAAAGCTATGAACAAAATGGTTAAAAATTATGTAACAACATGTGAATCATGCCAAACGAATAAAAAAGTGAGACATAAGAAAGAATCCTTTTCAGTGACAGATACACCAAGAAATAGTTTCGGCATTGTAGTAATGGACACAGTTAGACCACTAAGACTGTCAGAAAACTTTAGATATATACTCGCAATGCAGTGCGAGGTGACGAATTATGCTATAGCTTGTCCAATGGTGTCAAAAAATGCCAAAACAGTAGCAAAAACACTTGTAGAAGAAGTTATTTTGAAATACGAGTTGTTTAACGTTCTCAAAACAGACAGAGGTACTAAATTTACTAATGAGTTAATGAGAAAGATTTGTGTGTTATTAAAAATAAAACAGAATTTCTCGACGCCTTACCATCATGAAACTTTGGGAACAATAGAACGGAATCATCGTGATCTGAATGAATGTTTTCTAAATTTCGTAAAAGACAACAATTGGCATGAATGGATACCATACTCTGCTTTCGCTTTTAACACAACTCCCAACACAGATATTAATTATACACCTTTTGAATTTGTATACGGAAAACTTCCTAGACTACCAAGTGACGAATTAAATGAACTTAAAGAGATTTAAATGAACTTAAGATTAGACTTCGTTACTCATTGCAAAAATCAAGAGAAATAATATTAAAAGTTAAGAATAAAAGAAAATTAGAATCTGAAAGAAAACAGAACAAAATAGAATTAAATATAGGAGACCTAGTTTTGTAAAAGCCGAGAATAGGAAAAAACTCGAGCCTCCATACAAAGGTCCATATAAAATATTAGACATGGATGATTTAAATGTCATCATAGAAATTGATAAATCAAAAGTAAAGAGTATACATAACAATAATTTAAAAAAGCTTACTTCTTAGTAGCTCTAGAATTCATAAAAAACAAATAACTAATTGTATAAGTAAATATAATATTTGTATCAACATAAAAATTTGTTTATTTAGCTTAAAACACTTATCTAATAACATTAGGCAATAAGAAATTTTTATATAAATTACACGATAATCATACATATTTCTATTGAACTTTAATTTTTAATAATACCCAAAACCAAAAAGGGTGAAGGTGTAGTGTATGTGCACTTAAGCGCAAAACTGTAATAATAATTATATGCTCGTATAGATATGAACAATACTGTATGCAACATAAAACCAATAATACAAATAGTTCAATAAAAATTATGTAAAAGAAATTTATGTGTGGTCAGCAGAAATTGCAAGTTTAATGTTTAAGAATATTTTTGATTGTGAGAATTTGGATTGTAACCAAATATCATGTGTGTTTATGAATTGTTTTTTTAATTATTCATTAATATTGTATCGATTCTTTTTATTTTATGAGAATGCTGACCACTAGAAAATTGTACTATATAAGCCGTTATTTTTATTCAATAAAAGAAGAATTAATAAAGATACTGAAAAGTAAACTTTCTCTTTGATTCTCAAAAAGGGCATTCTTATGCTCGTTTAATGCGGCAGCAGTGCTTAGTAAATACTGAACATTAGGGAACATCCTTTGACATACAAAAATTAAATATTACAGCGGGTAAAAAAGCACCAACCTAAATTTTCCTTATTATTGATATTTTATAACGAAAAGATAACAAATGCTAGATGTTTTTATTGAGATCGGTTGATTTTTATTAAAATAAAATAAACAGAAACAAACTATAAAAGCTATACATACGAGTACATAGTCAAATGGTCAATGCTTGAAAAAGATGTATGCACTGCTGCATACAAGCAAAGGGAACCTTGAACTTTTTGATCTTGTTTTGACTCCGGTGGATCAAAAGACAGCTTAGTTTGCACTGAAAAACTTGTACTCGGATCTATTGCTTCTTCATGTTTTTTTGTGCAACTGTGTAGAAACAAATCACTATATTGGGCATTTATTTCACAATTACAACAAATGCAATGTGCCTTTAATTCATCTTTTGCTGGTCTAACTCACCTTTTGAACGCTGGATCATTCTCCCAAGCTTTTCTATATATTTGCTTCTCCATCTAAATATATTTTGGTTAGTTGATAATGTTTAAGCTGAATTTTACGCTTTGATACTTATATTTGTTTATATGATTTAATTAATAGTTAACGTCTGTGTATTTTATTGGAATTCTCTGTTGGGACCCAAATATTATTCCTTTGTTATCAACATTGCTTGTCTTGAATATTTTCTTAGATTCCAATTTCCAATTCTCGGATTCCAATTTCCGCTTAAACCGGTTAAACATTGTCTTCGCCATTTTCAATTTTTGCTAGTTACAGCACTTGCTTTGTGAACTTTTTCGGAACCAAATCTCGCTATTCAAGATAATAAAAAATCGAATTAATAAAGAATCCCGTTACGTTCCCGTAAAAAGTTTGAAGTGAATACATCGACTCAAAAACTTGATAATCGGCGACCACACATCGTATACAAATGATAAGTTGGCACAGATCATTTGTATCGGTGCTTTCGTCGACACAAAATGAAAAATATTGGCAATTTAATAATTTTTCTTTAATTGCGGACTCAAAATATGCTCCTATTTGTAAAGTTTGGCGGACAACACTAGGACGTGACAAAGGAAGAGATTCAATTAAAGTAGTTTGGAAATTAAGTTTTCCGAAAACTTTGAATAAAATATTTTTTACATACTCCCCATCAGTAAAACGTCTTCCCTTCTTAATTATCTCCAAACTAACCAAATTCGCTAATTCTAATCTAAGTTTTCGATCTACTACCCTTTCCTCCTTTTCTTCTTTTTCATACCACGTTTTTAATTTTTAAAAAAATTTATTTTTTTGAATTTTAAAATTCAGTTGCCTTTCTTTTCCCTTATATTTTTTTAATTCACTATGATAAGTGTCATAATGATATTTTAATGAGAATTCTCTATTTGTCCGAAATGTTTTGTAACATAAAAGACATTGTATGCAGTTAAAATCATTCTGTAACATAAAATACTTTTCATACATTTTATAAAAATAATTAAATAGCTCTGAACAATAACACCCGCTAAGCATGCGCATTCGTCGCTGTTTCAGTGAAGATTAAATGAAATGAAATAAGAATAGAGTCGCTAAAAATATATTATCTATAATTTTGTTGTTGTATGTAGTCAAAAGCATTTTTTAACACAAATGCTTTTCATACACTGTTTGTCATACAGCATACATAATAAATTTCTCGCAGTGCTTTTGAGAAAAATAAGCAAAAAGATAAACAAAAATTTGTCTCAGATAAGGGTAAATGAAAGAGAATAAGAATACGTGTGAATTCGATTTGCAAAAATTTGCTTCGTCATGTTTACCATTGACGTACATACACAGTATTCAAAAACAACCAGCAAGTACACACCGCATAAAAGAAATACAATAATAACAAAAAACATTCATATATACGCCGTAAACACACTCTGCATAACATACACACACGGTATAAACAAAACAACAAACAAATATCACACAATAAATTGTGTTGACTATCAATTGAAAAACTTCTCATTTGCTTAATTTTTTATGGTGCATAATTGATCAAGGTTTTGTCACAATCGGGAGGAATGAATTGGAATACGATTCTTTCCTTTATTGCATGTGTGTATATTAGAGGGTACCCGAACTCCTATTATTATTATAGTATTTAGCCGAACGATATCCGAAGAATTTATATCGTTCGTATTATTATTATTGCCGTATTTATCCGAGTGATATCCGAAGAATTTATATCACTCTTATTATTATTATTATAGTAGTTACCCGAACGATATCCGAAGAATTTATATCGTTCGTATTATTATTATTATTGCCGTATTTATCCGAGTGATATCCGAAGAATTTATATCACTCTTATTATTATTATAGTAATTAGCTGAACGGTATCCGAAGAATTTATATCGCTCGTATTATTATTGCCGTATTTATCCGAGTGATATCCGAAGAATTTATAGCACTCTTATTATTATTATTATAGTAGTTAGCCGAACGATATCCGAAGAATTTATATCGTTCGTATTATTATTATTATTGCCGTTATTAGCCGAGTGATATCCGCAGAATTTATATCACTCTTATTATTATTATAGTAGTTAGCCGAACGACATCCGAAGAATTTATATCGTTCGTATTGTTATTATTATTGCTACCGTATTTAGCCGAGCGATATCCGAAGAATTTATATCGTTCGTATTGTTATTATTATTACTACCGTATTTGGCCGAGCGATATCCGAAGAATTTATATCGTTCGTATTAGTATTGCAACCATATTTACATTGCGTCGCTGATACTTTGCTATCGAATATACGAAGCCCTTATACGCACGTTGCGGCGCTTAGATTACGAAATCTAAGTGCACGAATTGGACTACAGTGGTGGCCATATTTCAAAGGAAGCAGACCTTTGACGAACCTGGACAGATTGAGGATACCTCGGCTGGGAAAATAAGCTGCGTTACAATGGCGCCCGAGCAGGGACTCGTTTCCAAACCCGATCATTGTGGTAAAACAATTAACCCAACCACCAGCGGGGAAGGGACGAGTTCACCATTTTGCCACCACCCAATTCAAGGCAACAATAATACCCTACAATTAGATTCCCTTGGATGGATCTACTTTTTACGAAAGGACAAACTCATTGAGGTTTGTCGTCAACATGGCATAAAGGCTGAAGAAGCCACAGTAAAGCAACTTAGACGCGCCTTAGGCGACCTAGTACGATCCAAACGTGCCGGAGCATTATCAGAAGACCTACTGCGGTCATAAGAAGAACCATTTAAACATTTCGTCCAACCTATCAACGAAAAACCGTCTATGAGGGAGACGAAAACCTCATGGATTTTTTGGAATGATCAGAGGAGCTCGCAGAATGCTACTCGATCCAGCCAAACCGACTAATATTGTCACTGTTAGAGATACTAAGAGGACGTGCCCTCCAGTGGTATCGAATTAAACGAACGGAGATAACGTCATGGGAAGATTTTAAAAATATGCCAATTCGGTTTTTCCTCACCAGATGACATTTGGCACATCTGGAGGAAAAGATTTATCATCGGAAACAAGCACCCCGAGAAAAGGCCAAAGACTTCATCCTGACCCTTCAAACATTAATCCGCCAACATCCAGAACTACGCAAATTGGACCATACCGATCGCATTTACGAAGGGCTCCGCTATGAATACCGGCTATATGTACGACACAACGATTTTCAAACCCTAGACGAACTTATAGAACTCACCGATGAATACGAGCTACTCCGAAAAGAAGAGATAAAACAAACTCGGCCCCAACCCAGTCGCTATTTACGGATATCCACGGACGTCACACCATACGATTCAACAAAAACTTGCTGGAATTGCAAACGAAGCGGCCATCGTAGGACTAGTTGCAGAAATAAACGGTGACTATTCTGTTCTCGTTGCGGGCGAGACAACATCATGTCCCGTAACTGTTCGTGTAATCAAAGCAACACGAACGAAGGTGGCGATAAATATTACATAAACATTCAGATTAACGACAGATCTATCCGCGCGTTAGTTGACACTGGATCTACGTTAACATACCTAGGTACCAACATACGAGACCATTTAGAAATTATACATATCCGGCCAAGATCGCAACAAAGGTCAGTGCAGCTAGCCGACGGTTCACGTATCAAAGGTATATCCGTCTATCCTATAACCATCACCTTTAATGGACAAGCAACGGAAACGGCAAATCATGCTAATCGTAGACGGAATCCGCTTAACGTCACCAGAAATACCATACACACGCACACACCGCCTATACACCATAGTGGATGGCAGTTTCTCATCCTCCGATAAAGAAGCTATAAGCACTGCAAAGACCAGCCCCAACCAGCAGTATCTAACGAAGTTGACCCAGGTACGAGGTAACAAAGATAAAAAGCACTACTTCCAAATAAAAGGGGACATATTAGTTAAACGCACCTTGCGTAAAAGCAAGTGTCCCGATGTTCTCCATTGGAAGCCATGTGTACCGCACTAGAGAAAAAGAGAGATTCAGGCCGATGTACACAACGATAACACCGCCAGTCGTTTGGGCTCACACAAAACTTTGAAACGAGCACATCCACCTCACATCTTAATGGAGGCCTCACCATTAGCACCACTTACAGCGGCACCACCCCCCAAAGACACCTTTCCTCCCAAAAAAAATACCGACTTTGGTGTCACTCCGATACAAAGAGGACGACTACAGCAACGACACTCTGGGGCTAGCATCTCCAGAAGAAGAGCTACAATCTCTACCAGAAGAGACGAAAAGCACAGAAAACCTCTTCGAGGGAATCGTCATTACCGACCCGGGGGTACCGAGGAAAATGTGGTACATTTTTCCCCCGGGCCGGCCGAAGATTAGAGTGACTATAAAAAAATAAAAAAGTCACTTTGAAATGTCTAGGACGAACAAAGGAATTTTTTTTTCTTCACTAAAGAAGGGGGGACTGTAACGTGACGTTACAAATTATACACTAACCCAACACTTACTTCTGATCATAAACAGCCGTATAAATAAACTAAACAAATAAACATACATACATATATAAATACACATAGCAAATCATCTTCACACCGCGTCAACAATATAACATACGTACACACACAGTATTCAAAAACAACCAGCAAGTACACACCGCATAAAAGAAATACAATAATAATAAAAACATTCATGCATACGCCGTATACACACTCAGCATAACATACACACACCGTATAAACAAAACAACAAACAAATATCACACAATAAAACACAATTTAAAAAATGGAAAAACTTCTCATTTGCTTAATATTTTATGGTGCATAAGTGATCAAGGTTTTGTCACAATCGGGAGAAATGAATTGGAATACGATTCTTTCCTTTAGTGCATGTGTGTATATTAGAGGGTACCCGAACTCTTATTATTATTATAGTAAGAATAATATAAGCCGAACGATATCCGAAGAATTTATATCGTTCGTATTATTATTATAGCCGTATTTATTCGAGTGATATCCGAAGAATTTATATCACTCCTATTATTATTATTATTATAGTAGTTAGCCGAACGATATCCGAAGAATTTATATCGTTCGTATTATTATTATTGCCGTATTTATCCGAATGATATCCGAAGAATTTATATCACTCTTATTATTGTTACAGTAGTTAGCCGAACGATATCCGAAGAATTTATATCGTTCGTATTATTATTATTGCCGTATTCAGCCGAGTGATATCCGAAGATTTTATATCACTCTTATTATTATTATTATAGTAGTTAGCCGAACGATATCCGAAGAATTTATATCGTTCGTATTATTATTATTATTGCCGTACTTATCCAAGTGATATCCGCAGATTTTATATCACTCTTATTATTGTTACAGTAGTTAGCCGAACGATATCCGAAGAAATTATATCGTTCGTATTATTATGATTGCCTTATTTAGCCGAGTGATATCCGAAGAATTTATGTCACTCTTATTATTATTATAGTAGTTAGCCTAAGGGCGTTTTTACATTAGCCGGCAACGACACCGACACGACACCGACACGGCATCGACGCAGGCACGATTTTTTCGAAGTGCTTACACATTACACGACACGACACCGACATGCAGTTGTTGCTTGTCAATCGAAGAAATATCATCATGACTGGGGAAAACAAATTGTATTTGCTTTATTTGTTATATTTAAGGCGCAAAAAACGAAACAAGCAA
The DNA here is from genome assembly GCA_951800035.1 of Linnaemya tessellans. Classification (NCBI taxonomy): domain Eukaryota; kingdom Metazoa; phylum Arthropoda; class Insecta; order Diptera; family Tachinidae; genus Linnaemya; species Linnaemya tessellans. The sequence continues at coordinate 79,690,072 of OX637532.1, forward strand.
AGCAAATTTTGGGTACATCCAATTATAAAGTTGAGATATTTAGAGGGTTCCTTTTACACTCTATTTGAGAAGTTGGCTAATGACGAAAACAAGTTTTTTAACTATTTTCGTATGAGCAAAAGTACATTTGATTATATATTGTATAATATAATCAATAACATCAAAAAGCAAGATACTAAATTCAGAATGTGCATACCACCTGAAGAAATGCTAGTTGTAACAATAAGGTAAGTATTTTGATATTTGAGATCATTTCATTGAATTTTTTATTAATTAAACTTAAAGTTATAACGATATACATAAAAGAAACAAAAGATTATTTTTGTATTCAAATAAAATATTCCAAGGAAGAACTACTCATTGTGCTCCAAAATGTCCGCAACTAATTGATTGTAATTTGCAAAACGTCTTTGAGGCTGTTGTTCAACCTGATATAAAGGAGGAGGAGTAGGCGATTGAAATTCCAAACTTTGGTAGGAATCTGAATTGGTCAGAGCAGGCGAAGGCAGCGGAATACGAACAAGCTGCGGTTGAAGAGTGTTTCGCGTTGAAACAGGTTGGCGTTTAATTTGTTTTATAGTCGTTAGAGCTTCCATTTGAAAATCCATCAATTCAGTTTCATTCATATCTCGTATGTACGGAAGAAAGGACAATAGCAACATTTCATGGTCTGATCGATATTGAGACGAAGATGGTCCATCTGAATGTTTCCCTTTTTTTAGCTCTGAAAGGATTTCACGTTCTATGTCATCCAATTGCCTTTTCGAAGTTGATCGCTTAGATAATGGAGTGGGCAGTGCCTGCGAAGTTGCTTTGACTTTAGATTGTGAAGATGTGGTTGGAGGCTGCGAATCTATGAAGTCCTCTACATCAATGCTGTCATCTGTTCCAAACTGACTAAAATTGCTATCTGTGTCATCCTTCTGAGCTATCTTCAGCAAAAATTGCAAATGTTCGCTGTATATGTAACTTTTTTTTGTTCTTTGTCCACTTTTTGTTCTCAATGATCTTAGTAATGAATCTCTTATATTAGACCATTTAGCCATAATACTGTCTCCTGCAAGAAAAAAGAAATAAATAAATTATGTAATTAAAGTTTTATTTTTTTTTCTAGATACTTTTTGTAGAATATGTTTTCGTTGCAGATAATGCGTTTGCAATGAACGAGCACATTATAAAAGATTTCTCAAATCATAATTTGAGTATAAAACAACGTGTATTTAACTATAGATTACACAGAGCTCGTAGATATGTGGAATGCGCTTTTGGAATTTTAAGCAACAAATGGAGAATATTTCACAGAGCACTTAATGTTTCTAAACCTTTTTCAAAAAATATTGTAAAAGCTTGCGTTGTATTACATAACATAATACGTAAAAGAGATGGATTTCGCACGGAAGACTTGTTTACTTCTCCTGGTTCCAAAATACAAAACCTACAACTTGATAAAACACACTCAACTAATAAAACTGGGCAAGGTGTACGCACATGTTTTGCAAATTATTTTGTTAGTACAGATGGACAATTACCTTGGCAATTATCCAAAATTTAATAACTAAATAAAATACTATTTAATGATACTCACCTGTCTTTTTCTTCTCCGCTTGGCTTAACTCTTCATATCCCTCTTCCAGAAATGAATATATTTCTTGCCAACTTTTATCCCGTAATATTTTATTTTTGTGGTATTCATTTGTTTTGTCCCAAATGCAGGGTTTTGACTCCACTAATTCAATTAGAGTGACAATGTCATATTTGGCCATTTTTATTAAATTTCACTTAAAAACTTTCGCGCAATAACACAACAAAAATATCACATTACAAAAATATAAACAAATGTCGTAGACGACATCAGTGGAGAGCTTGCTTCCCGCCGACATGTCGTCGCCGGCAACGACATAAAACCGTCATGTCGGCAAGTGTGAAAGCATGCCCATATAATTGTATGCATTTTCGCTCCCACTGATGTCGTTGCCGGTGTCGTGTCGGTGTCGTGCCGGCTAATGTGAAAACGCCCTAACGATATCCGAAGAATTTATATCGTTCGTATTATAATTATTGCCGTACTTAGCCGAGTGATATCCGCAGAATTTATTTCACTCCTATTATTATTATAGTAGTTAGCCGAACGATATTCAAAGAATTTATATCGTTCATATTATTATTATTGCCGTATTTATCCGAGTGATATCCGAAGAATTCATATCACTCTTATTATTATTATTATAGTAATTAGCCGAACGATATCCGAAGAATTTATATCGTTCGTATTATTATTATTGCCGTATTTATCGGAGTGATATCCGAAGAATTTATATCGTTCGTATTATTATTATTATTGCCGTATTTATCCGAGTGATATCCGAAGAATTTATATCACTCTTCTTATTATTATAGTAGTTAGCCGAACGATATCCGAAGAATTTATATCGTTCGTATTATTATTATTATTATTATTGCCGTATTTATCCGAGAGATATCCGAAGAATTTATATCACTCTTATTATTATTATTATAGTAGTTAGCCGAACGATATCCGAAGAATTTATATCGTTCGTATTATTATTATTATTGCCGTATTTATCCGAGTGATATCCGAAGAATTTACATCAATCTTATTAAATTCTTCTGGTTTCTTGACCTCTTTTTAATTATTATTGTATTCTGATATTTTTAAGCCTCTTTATTTTAGTTTACTTTTTAATTTCAATATTTCGTCACTCCTTTGTGTGACTTCTTCAGGAAATTAATTATTTTATTTGATATGAAAAAATATGTTGTTTGTGAAACAAAATTATATGTCAACAAAATATGGATTAAGAAATAGTAACATAAATAGAAATGTAAATGAACCAAAAATTTACAAATCTTTAACTTATGTATCTGGAATATCAGAACGCATTGGTAAATCAGGAATATGTGATTCTGAAAAATATACAGTAGCTTATAGAAGTTATAATACATTAAATAAGTTTTTTAGTAAGACAAAAGATAAAGTTGATATATTAGACAGGTCGAATTTAGTTTATAAAATACCTTGTAATGGAAATGACAATGAAGATTGCATACCTTATTGCAACAAAGAACAAATTAAAAACTAGGATTGCAGGACATAAAACTGATCAAAGATATAGAGATATAAATTCACAAAAAACTGCATTATCTTCACATTGTTCTAGATTTAATCATTATCCAAACTTTGAAAATGTTTCAATATTAAACACAGAAAATAATTATAAACGTAGATTTATGTTAGAAATGTTACACATAATCAATACACCAATCACAAAAAGAATTAATTTTAAGGCAGATACAGCAAATGTAGCTCAAAATTATAGACATCTAGTTCATAAGAAATAGATAGGCATAGTTATTGTTTGTTACTGTTCAAATATGTTGTTTATTTTAACTTGTTTTTAAAACTTTTTGAATTTTGTTGAGAAATATGTGTATATGTTTATAATTTATTTAAATTTGCTTAAAACATTTTGAATTTTGTTGCTAATTATGTATATATGTTTATACCTATATATGTATATGTTAAAAAATTTTTTATGTATGTTTATAAACTACATATGTATGTATACATTAATATGAATAGAGTGAACAGCTGTTTACAATTTTTAAAAATATATATACATGTATACGTTTAAATATTTTGTTCTAATATGTTTTATAAATGTATTTAAATTTGTTTGTAACTTCCAGATTGTTGTTGAAAAATATGTTTATAAGAATATATGTATATGCGTTTTTGTTTATATTTATATGATTATTAATTTGTATATATATATATATATATATATATATGTGTGTGTATGTGTATATATATATATATATATATATATGTATATATATATATGTATATATATATATGTATGTATGTATGTGTATGTATGTATGTATATGTATGTGTGTATGTATGTGTATGTGTTCACATATATATATGTATATATATATATATATATATATATGTATATATATATATATATATATATATATATATATATATATATATATATATGTATATATATATATATATATATATATATATATATATATATATATATATATGTATATATATATGTATATATATATATATATATATATATATATATATATATATGTATATATATATATATATATATATATATATATATATTTTTATAATATATATTTTTATAATATATAATATAACATTTGATATTTAATGTATATCATGTGTGTTGGCCATCTGTTTTGTGTCTGCACCTTCGCCGCAAAAATTGCCAACAGACACAACTGCGTTACCAGACTGCCGGCTGCGCTGGTTTTCTGGCGGTTGCTCCGGCTAGAGCTCGCCGTCTTGGGTGGGATCTTGCCAGCCAGTCTAGTAAACCACAACACGTATATATATATATATATATATATATATATATATATATATATATATATATAAACCAGCATTGTGGTGCAAGCTGTTTGTGCACAATATAATAATTCCTTTTTTTTTTTTAATGAGAGCCCGAAGCATACACACGTTTACTCCCTTTCAGTACACTGACACATACATACCAAAATTTGGATAAATTTGCTATAAATCAACCAGCATCATCTAAGCCAAATAATCTAATAGCTGATACTCCTCAAAACCTGCAGCCTCTAATTATAAACCAGAATCTAACATCTCCGTCTGTAACAAGCCCGTCAATCGATATAAATTTCGCTTCATTACATAATGCTCAACATTTCAATAGTCAACACGAGAATACCATCCATATGTTGCCTCAATCCTCGGGTCAACCATATGTTAACACATCCAACACTGTTCCAACTATTCAACCGAATACCATAAACTCCGTAACCGCTAGTTCACAAAATATAGATAATAACACCGCTGTATTTCGCCCTTTAAAAGTTGTACAACCAAAAAAATCTATATTCATCTCTCGCTTTGCATACGATACTTCAACAGCAGATATTGAACATTACATAAAAAGTAAATTTTGTTTCAATACGGATATTGTAGTATATAAATTTAGATATTCTCGACCACGCAGTATTGCTTCATTTAAAATTATGGTACCTGGTGAAATATTCCAGCAGGTTTTTGATCCAAATTTTTGGCCGCATAACTCTCTCATAAGAGGATTTATAAACCATGATGTTCCGAAACATACTAATACTGCTAGATTGCCTCCTTCAACCACAAATATGGCAAAAAACTAGATAATATTGCTGATGAAATAATATATCCAGATAATGTTCCTATAATAAATAACACGCAAAGCTTATCAACATCAATAGACTATACTAAAGAAAAAATTCCACATGATTTAGACCCACTTCTGTATTCAGTTTTTTATCAAAATGTTAGTGGCATGAGAACCAAGACTCGTGATTTTCAACTATTTATGTCGGCCCGAGAATACGATATTATTATTATTACTGAAACTTGGCTACATAAGGAGATTTATAGTGCTGAATACTTCGACGATTATTATGTTGTGTACCGTCACGATCGCTGTTGTACTCTATCAGATAAACATAGAGGTGGAGGCGTTTTCACTGCGATTAGAGCTGATTTCGACTCGGAATTTATTTCTCTTGAAAACACTAATTTAATTGAGCAACTTTGTGTTAAATTATCGTTCTCAAATAATTGTTCTACTTACATAGTTACGTCGTATATACCTCCTAATAGCACTTTCAATATGTATAAATTTCACTTAGATAATATACAAAAGCTTGTGGATAACTTAGATGCTGGCGATTTCGTATTAGTTTTTGGTGACTTTAATTTGCCTAACATAAAATGGATTTTTGAGGAAAATGTATGTCTTCCATATAATATAATTAATGAAATTGATGAATATGTAACGGGCTTCTTTCTGTTAAATGAGTTCAAGCAATTTAACCGTTTTAATAATGATGTAGGTAGAATTTTAGATCTAATATTTGTTAGTGACTCTATTAAAGCATCTTGCAATTTGGCTGCAAATCCGGTCTCTGTAAGTACAGTACATCATAAAGCAATTGATTTTAAGTTTAAATTTTTTTCCTATGTTCCTGAGCCTTCTGATACTACCAGCAGATATAATTTTCATAAAGCTGATTTTTATAGTTTAAACGAATACTTTAAAGAAGTCGATTGGTGTATGCTATCTTATCTGGATAATCCAGATAGCATTTACAAATTTATTTGCAACAACTTTGATGCTGCAATAAATTCTTATGTGCCGAAATCCATACTAAGGTGTAATAATAAGCCCCCCTGGTTTAACTCAAGACTTTGCCATATGAGAAATTTAAAAAATAAAGCTTATAAAAGATATATTAATTCTCCGAATGATACCTATCGACAACGATTCATTTTGGCTCGTAACGAATATAACTTTTTCAGAAATTTTCTCTATAAACAATACATTTTCAATATCGAGAACAAAATAAAAACAAATTCCGCAGCATTTTGGCATTATTTAAATAATAAAAGAGGCAATAATAATATACCTAAACGTATGTATTATGGCTCTTCATCGGCCAATAATACATTGGATACTTGTAATCTTTTCTCACAATTCTTTCAAAGCACTTTCATTAAACCTTCAATACAAAGCTATGACTATCAACCGTATCCAAACAATCGAACTCATGAAATAAATTATGACATAACCGTGGAGGACGTAAGTGTAGCTATTAAAGCATTGAATACAGAAACTAACTGCTCAGTGGGGGGCTATCCAGCCATATTTTTCAAAGAGTGTTCGCAAAATATTGCTTTTGCTATTACTAAACTGTTTAACACATGTCTTATGAAAGGCAAATTTTTGGATGAATGGAAACTTTGTTCAGTAGTGCCGATTTTTAAATCCGGGGACCGTAGTCTGATCACGAATTATAGGCCAATAGTGAAACAAAGTACTTTTGCTAAGCTCTTTGACGCAATTATTAAAAATAAACTTTTTAAATGTGTTGAAAACTTTATTTCTCCATTTCAACATGGATGCCTGGTAGGCCAACTGCGACTAATTTGTTACTGTTAAACCATAACATTATTAACGCCATGGAACAGAAGTCTCAATGTGATGTCATTTATACTGACTTTGCCAAGGCATTTGATACCGTGAGCCATACACTTCTGTTGAAGAAACTGTGTATGTTAGGTCTGTCCAACAATCTTATAATGTTTTTCAAAAGCTTTCTATTAAATAGGTCTTTGAGCGTTAATATTGGGAAGTTTTCCTCTTCATTACTAATAAATGCGTATTCTGGCATTCCGCAGGGCACACACATTGGCCCGTTACTTTTTGTAATTTTTATTAATGATTTACCGCTCTATTTCAAATTTTCTAAATGTTTGTTATTTGCTGACGACTTGAAACTATTTAGAAGAATATCGGTAATGGATGATTGTGAAAAACTGCAGTCAGATCTGACTAGGCTTTCCAATTGGTGTTTGGCTAATGGTATTACAATTAATATTTCAAAATGTTGTATGGTATCATATTCACGTAACATAACACCAGTGAATTATATTTACAGTATTAACGGTACTCCACTGAAACGTGAGTCTCAAGTTAAAGATTTGGGTGTTATTTTCGACAATAAATTAAACTTTTCGTACCACATTGACTATATTATCTGTAAAGCTTATTGCATGGTTGGTTTTATAAGGAGAAACTCAAAGGACTTTAAGGATGCGTACACCCTTAAATCTCTATATGTAACATTAGTACGCAGTAATCTGGAATATTGTTCACTTATTTGGAGTCCATATTATTCAGGTCAGTTTAAACGTATTGAACGAGTGCAACAAATTTTTATCAAATCGGCATTAGGACTTTGTTGGCAAAACGAATTACCGTCATATGATGTAAGAAGGAAACTACTCGGTTTACAATCGCTGGAAGACCGCAGAAGTTATTTATCAGTTTTATTCGCTTATAATGTTATATCTGGTGGAATTAGTTGTGAAGAAATTGTAAGTTTATTTGCTCTATATGATGCCCCTAGGAATTTGAGGAAAAATAGATGTTTTGTTGAACTCATTCATAGGACAAATTATGCCGAAAATGAGCCAATTGCAAGATGTATGCATTTATGTAATAGCTTTAACCCACCGTTAAATTTTGATACAAATTTAGTAAATTTTAAGTTAATATTATTTAAGTATTTTAATTAAACACTAAAGGCCTAATTCATAAAAAATATTTCATGCTTATAACATCGCTATTTGACATATTTCTATGGGATAATTGTCAAATAAGACGGTTATAAGTATGAAATATTTTTTATGAATTAGGCCTTAATTATTTAAGTAATCTGTAAGATTTAATCTGTAGATGAAATAAATAAATAAATAAATAATAATAATATATATATATATATATATATATATATATATATATATATATATATATATATGTATATGTGTATGTATGTTTATGTATGTGTATGTATGCATATATATGTGTATATGTGTATGTGTGTATGTGTATGTATACATATGTATGTATATATGATTTAAAAATTGTTTTTTATAAATGTTTTTTATATATGCATGTATAGGTTTAAATATTTTATTATTGTTCATATATTGTAAATTTATTTAAAATTTGTTTGAATCTTTTTGTATTTTGTTGACAAATAATTTTGTTTCACAAACAACATATTTTTTCTTATCAAATAAAATAATTAATTTCCTGAAGAAATCACACAAAGAAGTGACGAAATATTGAAATTAAAAATTAAACTAAAATAAAGAGACCTTAAGCTTAAAAATATCAGAATACAATATCAATCTTATTATTATAGTAGTTAGCCGAACGATATTCGAAGAATTTATATCGTTCGTATTATTATTATTGCCGTATTTATCCGAGTGATATCCGAAGAATTTATATCACTCTTATTATTATTATAGTAGTTAGCCGAACGATATCCGTAGAATTTATATCGTTTGTATTATTATTATTATTGCCGTATTTATCCGAGTGATATCCGAAGAATTTATATCGTTCGTATTGTTATTATGATTGCTAAAGTATTTGCCCGAGCGATATCCGAAGAAATTATATCGTTCGTATTAGTATAGCAACCATATTCACATTGCGTCGCTTATACTTTGCTATCGAATATACGAAGCGCTTATACGCACGTTGCGGCGCTTAGAGTACGAAACCTAAGTGCACGAATTGGACTACAGTGGTGGCACATATTTCAAAGGAAGCAGACCTTTGACGAACCTGGACAGATTGAGGATACCTCGGCTGGGAAAATAAACTGCGGTACAGTTGTTATTTACACTTATTATTGCACAGCCTCGAATGATCTTGTATATTCTCGACGATGTATCTGGAATATTCCATTTCCGTTAATTCAAATATTATCTGCATTGTGTTCACCAGGGTTGTAACATTTTGACAACTTGAGATAAGTTGGCAGTGCTGCCAAGTACATATAGCCACATTGTCGTTATATTTGAATCTATTTCTAAACTTTGTAACACTGCCGCCCACTTAAGTCTGTTCGACTCGAATAGGCATACAATCACCTTTTCCATAGTGCGCCAATCGTTCGAGATGTACTATCTTCATTTTCGACCTTGGGCTATTGTACTTCTGTATCCGGTACACAACGTCATTCACTCTATTAATCATTTTATACGGGCCATCCCAGTGAGTCTTTAATATTGGGGACAATCCTTTCATCCGTTGTGGGTTATAAAGTAGAACCAATTGACCTTCCATAAATCCCTCCGAATTTGCTGCGCGGTCATATCTAGCCTTCATCTTGTCACTGACCATCTTAATTCTATTTCGCACGAACTCATGCAGTTCGTTTAAGTTCTCCTGCTCTTAGGACGTAGTGGCTCCTTCTACTACAGGTGGCTTAACACCAAATTCCAAGTCATCAGGCAGTTTTAATTCCGCCCCGAAGATAATTTTGGCTGTCGTTCTCGATGTTGAGTCGTGTACAGCTGACCTATATGCCATCAAAAATTTGGGAATGTGCTCGCCCCAATCCCTCTGATGGTTGCTTACCACTTTTCGCAGGTACTCTTCTAAGGTGCGATTGAACCTCTCTACCATGCCATCGGACTGTGGATGCAACGGCGTCGTTCTTTATCCCATATAGTTCGCACATTTCCCTGAATATGGCAGACTCGAAATTCCTTCCTTGGTCGGAATGTAATTCTATTGGGACACCATAGCGACATTCCCAGTTGTTGACGAATGCATTTACAACTGTCTTTGCTTCTTGGTTAGGTATAGCATATACCTCTGGCCATTTACTAAAATAGACCGTTACCACAAGAACATAACGATTTCCGGCTTCAGTGACGGGGAGAGGACCTGCTACATCCATTGCGATCCGCTCGAATGGTGCTCCTGAGTCGTATTGCTGTAGCTGCCCCTGCTTCTTCTTACTGGGCCTTTGGCTGCTGTGCACTGTGGGCAGTTTGTTATCCAGTCGGCTACGGCTTGTTGACATCCAACCCAATAAAAACGCTGCTTCAGTTTCTCAAGTGTTTTTGTTACTCCAAGATGACCTCCACTAGGTCCATTGTGAAATTCTTGCAAAACTTTACTTATCTTGGAGCATGGCACAACTATTAAATTTGAAGTTGTTTTGCCATCTACACTTTCCCATACGCGGTACAGTCACCCTTTTATTAACTTGAGGCTGTTCCACTGAGTCCAATAAGATTTGGCGAGTGGGCTCTCAGCCGAAATTTCATTCCGGGACGGTCTTTTGTCCTCCTCTTTGGCTGCTATAATTTTCTCCAGCATACTGTCGTCAATACTTTACTTCTTTCTGGAACAATGCACATTTTTTCACGCGGAGTTTCAATCCGGCTGATGATATCCGTTGAAGAACTTCTGCCATGTTTTTGAGGTGTTCATCAAAAGTTTTCCCCATCATGATTATGTCATCCAAATATACCAAGCATGTTTTCCAGTGGAGTCCTTTCCATTAGGCGTTCAAATGTGGCCGGAGCATTGCAGAGACCAAATGGCATAACTTTGAACTGCCATAATCCGTTACCGACGCTGAAGGCAGTTTTCTCCTTGTCTTTCTCTGCAATCTCTACTTGCCAATATCCGCTTCGCAAGTCTAGCGTAGAGAACCATCTCGTACCAGCTAGCGTGTCCAAAGTGTCATCGATTCTGGGGAGCGGATAGCTGTCCTTCTTGGTTATGTCATTGAGCTTCCTGCAGTCTACGCAGAATCTAGTACTGCCATCTTTCTTTTTGACTAAGACTACAGTCGAACTCCAAGGACCAGAAGATGGTTCAATTACGCCTTCATGCTCCATTTCTCTTACAAGCTCTTTGATTTCATCTCGCTTTGCTGGGGGTACACTCTGCTGTTTAATCGGCCTAGCTTCGCCTGTATTAATTTCGTGTTTAACCAATGCAGTTCTACCCTGGCTTTGGTTTCGCATGGCGAAGATACTGGCATGCCTTTTTAGCAACTGTTTGGCTTTATTTCTATCTGCCTCTGTTAGTCCTGCTACCCATTTTGCTACGTATTCCTCAATCTGTTCACGTTCTTTTGCGGACGAATTGGTAGGCTATATCTTTTTATCACAGTTTATTATTGCCTCTGCTGGAGTACACTGGCCAATATCGCAATTTTCGTTGATGAATTTTTCATGGTCTGCCAAGTTAAGCACTCTTATAGGGACTATTCCTCCTTTACTAGTTTTTACTAGAGCTTTTGCTGTTATAAGCTCTCTCTTTAGATTTGCTGGTTCTACAACCCACAACCGATTGTCCTCACAATCCCCCCTCATACGCACCCATATAATTGTTTCAGACTGCGGCGGTAACGTCTGACTGTCAATAGCAAATACTTTCCTTACTTGTAGCTTGCTGTCTTTGTCTTGGTGCTTTGCAGTTGCGCTAAAGATGACTAATTTTTCCGCATTTAAAGCATTTAGGCTTTTCTTTGGTAGCACTTTCCCCCAACAGTTGTCGCATTGCCTCCTTAACACTAGGGACCAGGTTATTATCATTCTCGGACAAAACCTCCACATTCCGCACCTTATATATCTGTGGCTTGAAAACCATCCTTGCAGTCTCTTGAGCAGGCGCAAATGAAACAGTCTCAGCGAAAGTGGATTTCTGCGTTGCGCACACAGCCAGTTTAACATCAGAGTCGCGAATGCCATTAACGAACGCCTCAATTTTAAAGTGGTCCATGAACGGGTGACTCTTGCCTGGATATGTGAGCTGCACTAATCGCTCGATTTCCATTGCGAAATCTTGTAGACTCGTTAGGCTTTTGAACTTTCCATCGCAATTCCATTCTGTATAAATCGCGCTTGTGCTCACCACCATACTTGCGCTGCAATGCTGCCATTATTTCATTATAGTTGTTTCTGCTGCTTACTGGCACGGTCTCAAGTACCTCTGCGGCTGTACCCTTTAAGGACAAAATCAACTCTATGGCCTTTTCTTCAGCATCCCATCCATTTCTGCTAGCAACCGTCTCGAACTGGAATCTAAAGATGCCCAATGGTACGCTGCCGTCAAAGTATGGCGCTTTTATTCGCGCAGAAACCTCCGCAACTGCTCGTATTGGACCGCCACTACACTCAAGGTTATGCACTTTGTCATCTAGAGCATGCAATTTTTCTTCAAACTCTTTTGAATGCTTTTCCAGGCCACCGCTTTCTAGCTGTTGGACTCTATCTGCCAGCTCTGAAAATTTATTCTCAATAGAATCCACCCTCCTATTAATGGCCTCCGAAATCTCTAGCAGAGTCTCGTTCCTGGCTCTATTTGACTCGAACAGTTTTGTTTGTGCATCATTGATTCCTTTTATCTGGGTCATCATAGCAGCGAACATTGAATTTATGTCCATGCTGCTGGTCGTAGCAGGAGGACATACCTCTACATCGTCTCTGTCCTCAAACTCGTATGTCGCGATGTCCATGCCACGATTCTTGAACTCATCTATCAGCCTCTTCTGCACTTCAGCCTTGTTAACTGCTGTTGGCAATTCCCGCTTAATAAGCTCCTTTTTTAGCTGTTCAACTTTTAGCTCATCAAATTTCATGATTATTTATTATAATTTTATTTTTTTTAATGTTCTTTTTTCTCTCTTTAAATTGCAATGTCCTTTTAATTATTTTTGCGATCCCACTTCTGACACCAATTGTTACGTTGTTAGACCTTTCCGAAAAAACGCTTTTTACTTATCCTTCAAGGATTCGTTCAATTGCATCAAATTAAAAACATGGACAATTAATTTTAGAAATATAATGCAGCAACACTTTATTTACTTCTTAATTAACACGAGTATTTGTGCTACTGAACACTTAGCGATGTTAACACCAGAGAGCTGCACGATCAGTTGTTTGCGTGATTTAGGTATACTCGTCTTAAATGCGGTTGCGGTGTGATCGCCACCGCATTGCTTTTGCTCAAGTATTAACCATATCCGTACACGCTTGAATATTGCTACGTTTGAGCTTCTAGCATACTCAATCATATGCGTTCGCGGTGACTGCTCCGCTTTACTTTTTTCACACATTCGGCAGTCGTACTCGTATTTAACGTACACAACAAAAACAATATTTGTATACGAACATGCCAGCACACTCAATGATGAGTTCTTTATATGAAGTAAATACATCGTTGCCACTGTGTAATTATACAAAAGCTGTACTAATTTTCGTTTACAAGCATGCTCATTGATAACGGTAAATATCTTTTGATGATTCTCTTTCTTACTGAAAAGAAAATTTAATCGTTGCAATAAAATTGGCGTTAGTTTTGAAGTGATTACTGCCAGTAGGTGGAATATTTTATCATGGCGTCTAACAACGATTTGGTTGCTGAAAAAATTGCAAGTGGAATTTACTCCCTGTCTCCAAAGCGAAAAGTAAAAAGTATTATTTGGACTATTTTGGCCGAAATATTCAAGGAAGATGGCACCTTATTAGAAGGATTGGTATATTGCCGCACCTGCCGTGTCGTACTAAAATGTTTAGGAAATCAAACATCCAACTTAAATCGTCACAAGTGTTGCCAAGCCATAAAACGTCCCTAAATAGTAAAAACTGTTACAACAGTTGACAGACAGCTAGCCATTGACACCTGCGCAGAATGGATTATTGAAGATTGCCGTCCATTTTCATCTGTTAGTGGATCGGGCTTCGTCAAGCTGGCTAAGTTTTTTATTAAAATCGGTGCACACTACGGAGAGAATGTTGATGTGGACGACTTATTGCCCAACGCTACAACGATTTCTCGCAAAATTCAAAAAAACAGCGCATGAAAAGAGGGAAACCTGTAGTGCAGAAATTAAGAGCATTGTGAAAAGTGGTGGAGCATCAGTCACAATTGATTTGTGGTCTGATAGATATGTCAATCGAAATTTTTTAGGCGCAACGGTACATTTTCAGAAAAATTTCGAGATGTTTAATATAATTTTGGGATTGAAATCGATGGATTTTGAAAAGTCAACCGGCGAAAATATTTTAAAAAAGCTAAAAACATTATTTAATCAGTTTGGTGTCGAAGATATTGATTCTATTAAATTCGTTACTGACCGAGGCGCAAACATTGCAAAGGCATTAGAAAGTAGAATTCGTTTAAGCTGCAGCAGTCATTTGCTTGCAAATGTTTTAGATAAATCCTTTGAGGAGACAAGTGAACTAGGAGAAACATTGCAGTCATGCAAAAAAATCGTAAAATACTTCAAGAAATCAAACTTGCAGCACAAATTACCAACATCTCTTAAAAATCCATGCCCAACTCGCTGGAATTCAAATTATACCATGCTTAGATCTATTACTGATAATTGGAGTGAAATCAATACAGTATTAACAGAAACAGAAGAAACTCAACGACTTCTACATATGAATCTATCAACGCTTATTTTTAAGAACTTGCAGGTTTGCAGTTCCCCTTCTTTGTGCTTCGTTTTGCCGTCAATTTACAAAATTAAATGCGTATGCGCTCCTATTGACAACGATATTCCTGCTATTTCAGCTTTGAAAGAAAATATCATCAACAATGTAGAGCTAATTTGGGTACGTAATGTATCAATATGGCACCAGGCAGCGTTCTTCCTATTTCCACCAGCGATAACCAAACAACCAAATGATATCAATGTTATAAAAGAGTTTTGTATTTCACAAATCACAAATTTGGATGATGCAAATTCAACTTCCCAACAAACGCTATTGGTAAGCAATGATTCTCCCGGTACTTCTCATCCAACATGTTCAGAGGCACGATCATCTACGACAACCACCACTCCATTTCCATTTGATGAACACATTATTTCAAATAGATCATAACCAACTCCCACTAATCACGATAATCAGTTCTTTTTTTCAAAGTGGATACAGACACCTGGAAATACATTGGAAGAATCTGCTCATGATGAAGTGGAAAAGTACAGCAAAGAAGTAGTGAATATGACCGACGATTTCGATGCAATTCAGTGGTGGAAAAGCAATGAAAAATATTATCCTCGTTTATGCAAGTTAGCCTTACAAATTCATTCAATACCTGCAAGCAGTGCTGCATCAGAGCGCGCCTTTTCATTAGCAGGTAACATAATGACTGAAAAAAGAAGCAGATTAGGACCAAAATCTTTGGACAGTTTGTTGTTTTTGAACTCATTTTTAAAAAATTTTCCTAAAACTTAAAAAGTTTTTAAACCATATAAAATTTATGATAAAATAATATTGAATAAATCTTAATTTGAAAAAAAAACTTCTATGTATTTGTATTTAGCTTTTGCGTTCTGCAAAAATTGCAGTAAATGTAAAATATTAGCGACGCATATATTCATATGAATGTATGTAATATGTATGTGTCATGTTTTTCAAAATTACCTCTATAATGTTTCAGGGCATAGTTAGGGCATTTATCGCTTCAGGTAACGAAATGATAAATAACGCCCCGTCTCATTTTCAATGTTTATTGTATTAAACTCTCATAACACAATGTGAAACATTGTTTTTCGGAATCGAAATTTGGTTTTTTGTAATGCTGTGCACTTGCATTTTTCACTCTCAGTAGGAAATATAGCTACGTTGAGGAACAAATTTAATATTTAGGAATGAATTCTTGTATACAAATATAAGCAACTAGCGCCTTAAGAAATGTTTTGTGAAAATTTTTTTCGTAAATATAATTTTTGGGTAATTTTGAATCCTTTATTGTGTAAGATTTAATCTTAAGTTTGGCATCACTGATTTTTTGTGGAGAAAACTTCCAAAAGCAACTATAAAAAAATAATAGAGTACGAAAAGACAAAATACTAAAAGTTTTGCTCATGCAGATTGCGATGCTTGCTGCTACTGGTTTTTGCGCTCATTGTTTTTATGTACACACACACCGCAAAGTAGCGCCCATATTATGATCGCATCAACTCTCTGTAAATAAACGGCGAGTCAAATCAACACCGCAAATTTTTTTTGCGTTGTTTAAAGTACTCGGATGTGTAAAGTATAGAGTACATATGCGGTGTATTTATGGTGGCGGTGTGATCGCGCCGTTCCCTGGTTAACACGTCTAGATTTAAAATCAGGCTAATCTCGCTAATCTCTGGCAGCGACTTTATATAGCAAAGTGACGTCGTCTGGTAACTTCGTGAAGCATCTGGTCATGGCTGTTGTTGGTTGAGCTTTACTTAACATGTAGCTATATACGTGTGTTTGTATATATGACAATGCTGTCTTGTGTGTTTTGTTTATTGTAACTATGTGTGGTTGTATGTATGAGTGGTCTGTGTGTTGCGTAGTTTTGTTTCTTCTTGTGCTATGTATGTATGTTGCTGTGTATATTTGTGTGTATATTGCTGGTTATATTTGTGTACATGTTTAACTTTTATTAGCAGCGAATACTTGCGTACAAGATCATTAAGAATAAAACATCATCTCTTAGCATTGATGTTGCTAGGTTTTTGTTGTTGTTATTTACACTTATTAGTGCACAGCCTCGAATGATCTTGTATATTCTCGACGATGTATCCGGAATATTCCATGTCCGTTAATTCAAATATTATGTGTTGACCAGGGTTGTAACATTTTGTCAACTTGATATGAGTTGTCAGTGCTGCCAAGTACATATAGCCACATTGTCGTTATATTTTAATCAATTTTTAAACTTTGTAACAATACATAATTATATGCATAAATTGTTTTTGTAATTGATCGCGTTTCATCCCTCATTAGTAGAAATAATTAAGCACTATTTTGTTTTAATTATTTTACGGTCGATACGAAAAAAATTTCTGTGGTTTTATTTACGTGGGCGGACGGAATTGCAAATAAAACTTTTTTTTTTTTATAGAATATTTGCACTTTATATCTTAAATTAGTGAGTGTTAAATTATTACAACTAAATTAAATAATATTTATTATATGTAACTTATATATTATTATAACTGAGTGCAACAATTGTGAGTTTCTTTTTGCTTTATTTTATAAGTGCAAAGTTGTTTATTTCTTCATTTTCTTGTTTTTACTTTATTTGGTATACACCTTATAGTCACTTTGACTATTATACCGTGTGTGCATTAATTTTCCCTCATAAATTTGAGATTAATTTATATATTCAAAGATAAATCATGGCGAATAAATATTTAAATAAATTTACGCGCGTATCGGATTCCCCCATTAGATTCGCAGCAAATTTTAATGATTGCCATGAGGATGTGTTTACTCTACAAATTTAACGATACGAATCAAAGAATTTATGGGAAAAAGTTAAGGGTGCATATAAAGGGTGGGTCGACTATGTTGACGATAATACAAAAGTGAACTCTGAAGGTGTAAATGTGGCTGCTTCTAAATATCAGAGTACTTATATGGCTCACCTTAATTGTTTAGCCTTGATTGATGAAAAGTCTCAATATTTAGAGGTTAACACGCCAAAGGTTAATTAATCTTCTGTTAGAAACGCACACTTAGGCAACTTAGAACATAATATAACATTACCTCCTTGTGATGTAAAAACATTTGAAGGAGATTATATATCATGGCCTGCATTTAGAGATTTATTTACAGCCATATATATAAATAGTTCGCGTCTCAGTTATATAGAACGTCTTTGCTATTTAATACGTAAAACCGCAGGTGAAGCCAATGAAATCGTGTCTAAGTGCCCGTTAAGTAACGAAGGGTTTGATGTTGCTTGGCGAAACCTTAGGGAGGCATATGAAAATCCTCTTATGTTGGTTGATAACCAATTGAAATTATTATTTAACTTTACCTCTGTTGATAAGGAATCTAGTGCCGGTTTAAAAACTTTGCAGCGCGGTATTAATAATTGTCTGACATCGCTTTCTATTTACAAAGCTTCAACAGACAATTGGGATCCTATTTTAATTTTCCTTTCGATTCAACGTTTACCCACTTTTGCCATTAGTTTATGGGATTAAAGTGTTCGTAATAAATCGGTTTTCTCCTCGTGGAAAAGTTTCGATGAATTTCTGACGGAAAGGATTTCATGTCTCTCAGAACCGAAAAGTGTTTCTGGGAACGGCTATGGTGAATATTATTCGCGATGGTATGACTTACCCAGCTCGAGCCTTGATTGACCCAGCTTCAGAGTCCTCTTTCATCTGTGAGCATTTACAAAATCGCTTGAGACTATTTGCACATTATACGAATGTCAGAGTTTCAGGAATTAATCAAACTTTTTCTGCCACTACTAGAAAAGTCTGTAGTTTGAAAATTGGTTCTCCCTTAGATTCATCTATTCTATTGGAAACCATAGCCCTGATACTACCTAATATATCAGGCCATCTGCCTTCGTTCGTTGTACGCTCTAGTTATCGTAATAGCTTTTCGAATTTACAGCTAGCAGACGCTCGGCCTGTTGATGTACTTTTAGGCGCTGATTTGTATCCACAGATTATTTTGGGCGAAATTAATCGTGATATTTTCGGATCTTTGGTAGCGCAACGGACCGTATTCGGATGAATTCTTTCAGGATCAGTTCAGGAATCACACGTTCAGGTTTATTCGACCACAATAGAGGCGTCTGTGGAAGACGATTTAAATAGAAATCTTCTTCGCTTTTGGGAACTTGAGGAAACTCCTAGGAGAAAAGTTGTTTCACCGATGGATAAATTTTGTGAAGATAATTATAGGAAAACGACGCGCGCGGTCGTTATGTAGTGACGCTACCTTTAAGGCGGGCTTTTCAAAACAGAATGTCTAGGCACAATTCTTGAGAAATTAGTCCTCTTTACTGCGTAAACCTAATGTCAAGGAATTGTATGATGATGTGGCTAAGGTATATATAACTTTAGCTCATATGAAGCCTGTATCGAATGATTTTGCTAAACCTTCTCTTTCGTGTTACCTTACTCATCACCCGGTGATTAAGCCTTACAGGAAAACCACAAAATTACGGGTGGTGTTTAATGCATCGAACAGAACCTCTAATGTAAATAGTCTAAATGACTGCCTCTATGTGGGACCCACTTTGCAATCAGATTTAGTTCTGTTGATTTTGCGTTGGAGGCTGTTTCGATATGTATTTAACTGCGATATTACTCAGATGTATAGACAAATTCGTGTCGATCCCACTCATACGCCAGTTCAGCATATTCTTTTCCGATCTTCTCCCGTAGAAGAGGTAGTGACGTATGAGTTGCAAACGGTAAAGTTTGGTGTCAACTGCGCCCCTTACTTAGCCATAAGGACATTGTTACAGCTGGCAGAAGATTCGGAGGCTGAGTACCCCCTTGCTGCTAATATTTTACGCAAGGATATGTACGTTGACGGCGTATTGACGGGGCCTCACGATATTTTTTCTGCTTTGAGGGCCCTGGATGAATTGAAGACTGTTTTGTCTTCAGCTAGATTTGAATTAAGGAAATGGACATCGAATGAGATCGAAATTGTTGATTATTTACCGCCAGATTACTTGGTGGATTCAATTCTTTTGACCTTTGTGGAGTCTAGTAGTTCGAAGACACTGGGTATTCAGTGGAATGCTCAGCTGGATTCATTTTATTTCAAGGTAGAGACTATTATGGGAAGGTCTAGGTGTACAAAAGGAGAGGTTTTTTCTACGATTGCAAAACTATTTGATCCTTTAGGTTGGTTAGGTCCGCTAATTGTTATCGCGAAAATAATTATGCAGAAGATTTGGCTCGACAATATTGATTGGGATGATTTCTTGCACTCGCCAACGGAGAAGGAATATAGAAAATTCGTTGATTTTTATAGGGATGTCAACAGTATTCAGATACCGAGATGGGTGCATTATTCTCCAGATACTGCAGTGGAAATTCATATTTTTTCCGACGGCTCGGAAAAAGTATACGCGGGGGCAATTTATATTCGCATTGAAGCATTTGGCGAAATTTATGCAAATTTACTGTCTTGTAAAACGAAAGTCGCTCCTCTTAAATCTATTTCTTTGCCTTGGCTGGAACTTTATGGAGCAGTTTTGGCTTCTGAGATTTTAAAAACAGTAAGTGTCGAAATTGGTATTCCAATCAAACAAGTGTATTGTTGGACCGATTCTACTATTGTGCTTTGTTGGTTGAGAAAAACGCCAAGCAGTTGGACGACGTTTGTTGCTAATAGAGTGTGCAGAATTCAGGAGAATGTCGGAAGACACAACTGGTATAATGTTAGGTCGGAGGATAGTACATCGGATTTAGCTAGTAGAGGGGTTCCACCATCGGATCTGGCGAGAAATGGTCTCTGGTGGCATGGACCAATATGGCTGCGTAATTCTAAGTCTAATTGGACCATAAAGGATCTTCCGCCTATGGACACAGATGTCGAGGCCAGGGCTGTTAAGACGCATGCAGTATTCTTTTCGAATTTCGAAGATGTGTTGAATAGATTTTCTAGGCTTGATCGTGCTCTCGGAGTGATATCATATTTGTTTCGTTTTTACTACCGGACACATTCTGCACATAGGGGCAAGTATAATTTTGGGTCGACAACGATTTCAAGTGATGAAATATCGAAGGTAAGTTTAAGATTGTCGATTTTGGCTGAAAAGTTCATTATCCTGAAGAATATCAGAGCCTTTTGTTGAGAAAATCGATTTCCGCAAAAAGTTCGTTACATTCCCTTAATTCCGTTTTGGACAGTGATGGAGTGATGAGGGTAAATGGTCGTTTGGTAAAATCTCCCTATTTATCCTACACTGAAAAACATCCAATTATTCTACCATATTCGAGTCGGTTTACGGTTTTATTGTCAGAGTTTGAACATCTGATTTCCATTCATGGCGGGAATCAGCTGATGCTGGCGGATTATACGCATTCAATATTGGGTCCCACGGCTCAAAATGTAGGTTCGCACGGAAAACGTTGAATTTTGGATAGGAAACGCACATGCAATCAGATCATGGCGGCATTTCCTCCAGAGCGAACTACTTTAGATCGTCCTTTTACTACTACTGGCGTAGATTTCGCAGGTCCCTTTGACCTGAGCAGTTTTACAGGTCGATCTTGTCGAATAACAAAGGCCTATGTCTATATATTTGTATGTTTCTCCACTAAGGCAGTTCATTTAGAGGCTACGACAGATTTGTCATCGGATGCCTTCTTGGCTGTTTTTCATCGTTTTATTGCTAGACGAGGTTGTCCACGAATAATATTTTCTGACAATGGCACAAATTTCGTAGGTGCTTCTCGGGAATATTGAGAAAGATTTTTGCACCTTTTTGAAGGAAAGTCAGGTTAGTATGTGTTCAACATTTGGAGTGCAGGGTATTTCCAGGCGCCTTATCCCAGCTGGTGTGCCCCATATGGAGGGACTCTGGGAGGCGGCTGTCAAAAGTTTTAAACATCATTTTCGAAAGGAGGCTCAATCTGTTAAGTATACATACATGTGAGGAGTTTTCGACTGTGCTCGTAAGAATAGAGGTGTGCCTAAATTCGCGCCTACTATGTCCTATGTCGGATAATCCCAATGAGCCAGTGGCTCTTACTCCGGGTCATTTTTTGATAGGCGGGCCAATATTGACGCCCCTTGAACTTTCAATATATGAGTCAGCAATAGGTTTGATAAATAGATACCGTGAAAGTTAGATAAATAGGTCGTGAAAGCGTATCCAGGTACTGATGATCATGTTCGCGTCGCCGACGTTCGAACGCAAAATGGGATTGTAAGACGATCAATCACAAAACTGGTCATTTTGACCACCTAATTTTATCGCATTTACTAAACTTCATTCTCTCCTAGTAATATGGACGCTTTACCAATTTTTTCGGAAGCTGTATTGCTGGAAGAATAGGAAGAGACGATGGAAGTATCGGGTCCATCATTGGAGGCACCGCTGTCTGAAGGGGCTTCTGCGGTCATTACCAAGGAGGAAGGTCCTGCCTCTTCAGCAAGTATCATCGAAGTCGTCGCCGACCACCAGCCTATTGCCAACTCCGACTCCTTGACAAACTTTGCAAGAAACCGCATCCCTTACGGGGTTGCCTTCGGTTCAAACGCTTGGCCCATGACAAAAAATTGCGACATATCCTTACCTTTGGTTACTGCTCGCGCTGTTTGTTAGAGCACAACACGAGGAAAGATAGTCCTAGCACTCGGAAGTGTAGTAAATGTAAGGTTGAACATAGCACTCTGCTGCATTCTCCGGGTGCGAGAGACAAAAGATCCCTCACCGTACAATCGAAGCCAGTGCCTGCGTTTTTACGGCGGCTCCCACGCACGTCGGCTGGGCCTATGCTGCTTCTTCGCCACGTGATAACGTTCTCCCCAACATTTCAAGTGAAATTGCGCATGGGGAATAAATAGGTTCAATTGTGAGGAGTCATTGACCTTTGCTGAAGCCACAGCTATATTTGCTAACATTTGCTGCAGCGGTTATTGATTCCTGTTTCAGATTCATATTGTCGTGTGAATATTGAATCGATTTATGACCCATTGAAGAGGATTTCATTAACAGCTAAAGTTTCTGCTTTGCGGGGAGTGAAAACGCCCGTCGAAGACGTATCGCCAACAATTACAAATCAGTTTCCTGATTTCAAGTTGGCGGATCCCACATTTTACCACTCCGGTCAGGTGGCACTGGTTTTGGGGCCAGAAGTAGTTGCCCAAGTAGTTACAGGCCAATCAACGACGAGTCCGGGCTGTCTGGTGGCCCAACACACGATATCTGGGTGGGTCATTTCTGGCCAATCCCTGTTTTAATATCGTGTTTCAACACAGTTCATGGGTCTGACCAAACCCATTCCGCACGGGTTTAGTTTATGGGTCTGTGGTAAAAACCATATTCAGTTTAGGGATCTGCAGAAAACCATGCTGCAAAACTCAGTTGATGGATCTGTCGTAAAAACCATTCACGTTTTGTAAAATATACTTTTATTATAAATATACATACCTTTTATTATATCGATGTATTTACTTTATTATTTATACTTAAAATTCACTGTCTTGCATGTAACTATGTTCCTGCAAGGTGGCCGGCAATGTTTAAGCTGAATTTTACGCTTTGATATATTTGTTTATATGATTTAATTATTAGTTAACGTCTGTGTATTTTATTGGAATTCTCTGTTTGGATCCAAATATTATTCCTTTGTTATTAGCATTGTTTGTCTTGAATATTTTCTTAGATTCTTGGATTCCAATTTCCGCTTAAACCGGTGAACCATTGTCTTCGCCATCTTCAATTTTACTAGTAGTATGTTTGTGTATGTTTGGGGCCACTTTTTCCATACAAAAAGTGGCTCCATGCCTACGCTACAGTCGGCATAGTTGTTTTGAGTGATGGGTTTGTAACATGTAGGGTGTAAATGTGTGTTGTGTGTGTGTGTGTTTGTAGATGGTCGACTATTGCGTATGGTAGGGTGTTTTTTGAAATCGTGACCGCAAAATGGTGACCGCAAAAGATAACAAATCGCAGAAGGGAAAAAGGTGTGTGTGTGTGTGAAATTTATAAATGTACAAAATCATGGTGACCGCATATATAAAAAATCGCAGAAGGGAAAAAGGTGTGTGTGTGTGTGTGTGTGGTGTGTGTGAAATTAAAAAATGTCCAAAATCATGTTAAAAAAACAAAAAAATTAAATTATGTGAACTTGATAAATGTCCAAAAATCATGTTAAAAAAACAAAAACAAATTTAAAATTATGTGAACTTGATAACCGCAATAAGTTTTAAACTAATTGTAGTATGTATCATTATGTATGTATAATCTAGAACAAAATGTTGAACGTATGAACCACTATTAATTTTGTTTTGTGAACTTAATCACCGCAATAATTGTATGCGTTCATATTATTAAAAAAAAATATAATATATTTTCAATTTCTTCTATTAGTAGAAGAAATGTTGAGGTTATTAACCACTGCAAATTTTGTTTTTAGAAAAAATGGATAAGAAGTTTGTATAGTTGAAAATAGTTTATATATTTTTTATAAGAAAAAATTGTGGGGGTAAATTTTTGTAGCTACTTAAAATATAAAACAAATTAAATTATGTGAACTTAATAACCGCAATAAGTTTTGAACTAATTGTATGTGTAATCATGTATGTATAATCATATACTAAAAAAAAAAATATAATCTAAATTAAAACTTGTCCTTGAGTTCTAGCGTTCATATTATTAAAAAATATAATCTATTTTCAATTTCTTTTATTCTTAGAACGAAATGTTGAACGAATTAACCACTATAAATTTTGTTTTTTTTTTAGAACAAATGGGAAAAAAGTGTATGGGAATGTAATAAGTTAGGTTTTTAAAAATATATTTTAAATTTCTGCTATTACTAGAAGAAATGTTGAGGTTTTTAGAAAAAATGGATAAGAAGTTTGTATAGTTGAAAATAGATTATATATTTTTATAAGAAAAAAATTGTGTGGTAAATTTTGTAGCTACTTTGAGTATATAAAGAGGTAATTGTTGGAAAGAAATTATTAATTTAATTCTGAATTTTAAAACAGAAGGTAAAATTTTTAAATCAACAATGGAAAGTTTCACAATGTTCAATGTAGATGAGGAGGAAACACAATTGTTGGACGTGGGGACGTTGACACGGCCAACCCCAAACCCAACCCCAACACCACCACCATCAGCATATGATGGTTTTGGATTTGGATTTGGACTTACTCCAATGGAAACGCCAACATCATCACATTCCATCCGTGCTGGTCGTATTACTCCAACTCCACTTCCAGCCACGGTGAATTTCACATCATCACCGCCACCTCCACCACCCCCGTCACTACCATCACTACCTCCTTCTCTAAACCGTTTTGTAATGTCGTCGTCGTCGTCGTCAGGACCGTCTTCCTCAACAAGACCGTGTATGGATAGAAAATTTGTGGACTTGTACCGGATGTATGAGGAAGAGTACCATAAATTGTCAGCTCAGATATCCACTCATGTACAGAAGTGGACTGAGCTCTGCCAGAGTTACAAAGAGAAGGAGGAAAGAATGCAGAGAATACGGGCGAGGCAAGAAGGGGAGTTGAAAAGTTACAGAGATGATCTGGTGGGCAAGAGGAGACAAGCGGAGGAGGCTATAAGCTCTCCAATGGAGGCATTATACAAGAGTAGGTATGAGTGCAAAATTTGTTTTTCTTATTGTAAAGGGGCAAGGTTGTACTTCTTCAACTGCTCTCACTACACATGTGTAGATTGCTTCAGACGTGGAAACAGCACAACATGCCCCTATTGTAGACAACAAATTTTGCAGATACACCGAATTTGTAAGCGGGGGGAATGTTATTTAGTTAGATACATTCCCCCCGCCGAATTTTTCTATAACGCTACCAACATCGTAGATCTCACTTCCCATAGTGTGATGGGAAGTGAAGATGAAGATTTGTGAGAGCTTTTAGCCTCCCAAAAAAAAAAAAAAATATATAAATAAATATTATTGTAAAAATATATAACATTGTTTTTTTAAAAAATAAAAAATTATAAAACAATAAAATATATATAAATTGTTTTTTAATTAAATAAATAAAAACAACAAAAAAAATAAATTGTCTTTTTATTTCACTAGGGACTTCTTTTTTTCAGATACAACTTCCTTATTTAAATAAATAAATAAAAACAACAACAAAAATATATAAATTGTTTTTTATTTCACTTTTTATTAGGAATTTCTTTTTTCAGATTTACAATCCTTAAAAATACGTTTATAAAGTTGTAACAGTCTGCGTGCTAACAAATATTGATCATAAAATATTTTACAACTACAAATGTTGAAAGATTGTGTGTAAATATTTTCACAAAAGTATTTATGTACAATATTATTAAAATAAACAAATGGTGTACTCATATTATTGTACATTCTTAGTTCGTTAATAACTATAAGAAATAACTCTACATGCTGGTGTTCCATCTCTTTAGCATAATTGAGTAAAAATTCTTCTAATTCAGCCGATGTTAACATTTTCTTAAAGACAAATAAATAGTAGCGGTGAGGTGTAGTCTTTATAATAGTTATCAAACAACTAAAATAAAAAATTGAAAAACTTAAATGTTTTTATTTATTATTTTTTTTATAGATTAACAAGGTTTTCTTTATTTAAATACGAATTAATAAAATTTCTTAGTATAATCACATTTTTTTCAGCACATATTTGCTTAAAATTATTATTAATTTTATTATGATTTTTACAAATATTCACATTTAAATTGTTTTTATACAAAGTTTTTATATTTGGACAACACAAATCATCTAAATTAATTATACTTATTTCTATTTCTCCTTCAAGTAGTTCTTTTAACCATTTCACTTTTTCAAGTCCTTTAACATATACAACAGGATATTCTTTCTCTCCTTTTCTCATACTTACTAATAAGTATTTTATTAACTCTTTTAAGGTAGAGTCGCCACTATTCCAATGCAATCCATGCAAGTTATTATACAGCCATTTATTAGTAATTCTATCCTTTTTGCTTAATTCTGAGTATTTCAGTGGTGATTCAATAAGAAAGGTTTGTCTTTCAAAGTCAGCTATCGAAATGCATACTTCTTTTGCATGAATTTTATTGTTAAGATAAAATCCTTGCATATCGATGACTATAAATGTATCCTTATTCATTGTTTTAATATAACTGTGAATATCTGTGAAGGGTAGTATTATTTTATTCATTTTTTTTTTTAACATTAATAATGAAAAACGTGTTTTGTAATTGTTTATTTTATTTATTGGTTCTTTTCAAATATAATTTTGTAATAAATTCCAGATGGAATTTTTTTGATGGAATAAAATCCCGATGACAGGTCCTTGATAACATCATCAGATATTAATGTATATTTTTTTGGAAGGAAAACAATATGATGTTCGAGTTCCAACATTATCGTCAGCCCATATAATGTGGCTTTTCTCTCACATCTTTTGATCTCCAGCGATTCATGCATCGGAAAGTCCTTCAGCGATAATATAGTTTTGGGATACTTTTTTTCACCAATTTTATTTAAAGTTTCAGTTGTACTATCCATCATTTTATTTTATTTTATTGTTACTGTTATATATATAATTATCAAATTTCTGATTAAGAATGAATACATTTGGTAAAAAGTCAGTGATATTTATATCAAAACTTGTAAGAGAAGAGATGTAAGAATATAAGAGGAGAGGGGTTGGTACGTGCTTTTAATAAAATATTTGTGGTTTTGAATAACAACTATTTATAAAATAAAATATTTTGTGGTTTTTAATGATTACTGCTTAGTAGTATATTTTATAAAATGAAATATTTTTTTTTTTTTTTTTTTTTTTGTGATAATATGTTATGTGTATTTTTTTATATTTTATGGTTTTGAAATCGGTTTGATAATAATATAACTCATGTAAGTTTACCCACCGTAAAATCAGAACTCTCCTTATCTACAACTTAGGGTTTAAATACATACATTCCTGGAACATAAACTCATTCTTGTCTAGAATATTCTACTAAAAACACTCTGTTTAACATATAAAAATAAAAAAAAAATGGGGAGCTTTATCTGTGAGATTTGCCACAAAGTATACAATTTAAATTCTTCATTAAGAAGACATACACGATTACATCATCGTGAAGAACCAACTTCTTCATATCTTTGTACAGGAAGTGGTAGCGATGACAGAACAATTTATTGTAAAGAGTGTAATAAAACTATTCAGAAATCAAATTGGCATTACCATAAAAGGACAAACGATCATAAACTAAATTGTATTGAAAGCCTGGATAATAATGATGATGATGTTAAATGTATAAAATCGATATTTAACAATCGCATTGCGTCGTATTTAATTGAAAATAGAAACAAAGCCGATTTAGTACCTGAAAACTTTTTGCTCACAATTAGGTACAAGGTATTGGGATTATTAAACGACGAGCTTAAAAAACGTTTAAATCTGAAATTTAACATGGAACTATTTAGTGAATATATGTTGGTTAAAGAAGAAGACGATTCGTGCACCATCGAAGTAAAGTCTCATCAAACGAAAATGGCTGTTCTTTGCACATCATCGACAGAAGATGATATTTTGAGCATTTACAATGATCAGTGCGATGTCATTATTAAAAAAATGAGTGAATTCCAGGAGCGTGATAGCGGATGGACGTTAATTGAAATTTTACGTCTAGAAATTAACATTAATCAATACAAATGTATTAAAGGCTTACAATATATCCCATTACCACAAACAATACAGAAAAAATTTGCGTGTATAAATGTACAAAATAATGATGAATATTGTTTCAAGTGGGCCATAATATCAGCTTTATATCCAATTGAACATGGGCACCATCCAACTAGAGTATCATCCTACAAAGTTGACAACGTAAAAGATGAAATTATAATATTAAAAAATAATATTGTGGTAAATTTCAAAAGCTTGATTTTTCCGCTAGCGGTTAATCAAATTAAAGTTTTTGAAGCTAACAATCCTGAGATAAGTGTAAATGTGTTTGGCTTAGATGGTGATAAAGTTGAGGGACCATACTACTTTACAACAACAACAGAAGAGAAAGCTAATCATATTAACCTATTACTTTTACAAAAAGGTAATAGGTTCCACTACGTTTGGATTAAAAATATGTCAAGGTTTGTTGCTAATATATAATTATATTTTATTTTATTAAAACAATATTAATAAAAATGTTCCTTCGCTTATTTGATTACAGATTAATCAAAAGACAAGTTACAACACACTGTAGAATGTTACATATATGTAATACATGTTTAATTCATTTTCATAATCAATTGTCACTAAAGAAACACAAAGAAAATTGCAACAAAATCGTAACTGAACTACCAACTACAGGTCGAAACTTAGTAAGTTTTAATAATTTTAAAAAGCAAATGGATGTACCTTTTGTAGTATACGCTGATTTTGAATGCATTCTCAATCCTATTAATGTCCAGAATTCAGTTAATGTTAAATCTACACAAAAGAATATTCCATTTGCTTATAGTTACTATATAAAATGTTCATTTAACTCTAGTTTAGATATATTTAGAACATACAGTGGTGATGAGTCACCAAAACATTTCTTCACTAATTTAGTTAAGGATAGCTTAGATATATATACAAATTATTTAAGTGTAGTTAAACCAATAAATTCCTTAACATTTTCTCAACAAATAAGGCAAAACCAGGATACCATTTGTCATATATGTAAAAAAGAATTATCTATTTTAGATCGAGTAGCTGATCACTGTCATTTAACAGGTGAATATAGGGGGCCTGCACATAACAAATGTAACTTAGAATATCAAATAGCACATTTCATACCTATATTTTTTCATAATCTTTCGGCATATGATAGTCATTTGTTTGTAAGAGAACTTTCATCCATTGAAGGTGATATAAATATAATTCCTTTAAATAAGGAGCTATATATTTCTATATCCAAGAGAATTCATGTAAATCAGAAGAATACAATAGAACTGCGTTTTCTAGATTCTTGTCGGTTTATGCCATCAAGCTTAGAAAAACTAGCACAATACTTAACCGATAATGAATTAACAACAGTAAAATCTACTTATCAAAATCAGAATGAGTTCAGTTTAATGAAACGTAAAGGAGTCTTTCCATATGATTATCTAGATTCAGTGAATCGTCTAGAGGAAACACAACTACCACCCCGTTCAAGTTTCTTCAATAAACTTACGAATGAGTCGTGTAGCGAAGATGATTATGAGCATGCTAAAAAAGTTTGGAATACATTTCAATGTACTAAACTATTGGACTATCTTCTGTTATATTTAAAAGTAGACGTTTTATTGCTTTGTGATATATTCGAAAATTTTAGAAAAGTTTGTAAAAATATTTATAATTTAGATCCCTGTCAATATTATACTACCCCGGGCTTATCCTGGGATGCTATGTTGAAAACAACAGAAATAGAATTGGAATTGTTAACTGATATTGAGATGTATAATTTCGTTCTACGAGGTATTCAGGGAGGTATTGTTCAATGCAGTAAACGTCATTCGACAGCTAATAATAAATATGTTAGTGATTATGATTCAACAAAAGAATCGAATTATATAATGTATTTAGATGTAAATAATTTGTATGGATATGCAATGTCTCAATATCTTCCCTTTAAAAATTTCAAATGGATTGAAAACTGTGAAAATTTTAATGTAAATAATGTGAGAGAAGATTCTTCATTCGGTTACATACTGGAAGTAGACTTAGAATATCCAACTACAATACACGACTATCATAGTGACTTACCGTTTTGTGCAGAAAACAAGAAAATTGAAAGCATGAAACAGCGGAAACTAATAACAGATTTAAATAACAAAAACAATTATATTATTCACTATCGCAACCTTCAACAATGTCTTCAACATGGTTTGATTTTAAAGAAAATTCATAGAATCCTTGAGTTTAATCAGTCAAATTGGTTGCAAAAATATATTGATTTAAATAATCATCATAGAACATTAGCTAAAAACTTATTTGAACAGAATTTTTTTAAATTATTAAACAATGCTGTGTATGGTAAGACTATGGAAAATGTTGATAAAAGAAAAGACATCAAAATAGTATGTGAATGGGAAAATAAAGGTAAGCGATTAGGAGCTAGAACACTTATTGCTAGACCTAATTTTCATAGTTCGCTCATAATTCATGATAATATGATTGCTATTCAAATGAACAGAGTGAGAACTGTATATAATAAACCTATTTACATCGGGTATACAGTTTTAGAATTGTCAAAATATAAAATGTATGAATTTCATTATGATTATATGAAACCGAAATATCTTGAAAATATTAATCTTAATTACATGGATACAGATTCCTTTATATATGATGTAAGAACGAATGATATATACAATGATATCGATACATCAGCATATTCCAAAGAAAATCCTTATAATATTCCACTAATGAACAAAAAAGTATTAGGAATGATGAAAGATGAGTGCAATGGGAAAATTATTAAGGAATTTATTGGTTTAAGAGCTAAAATGTATTCTGTAAAAATAGATAGAGTAGATCAGGAACTAAAAAAAATAAAAGGAGTAAAATAAAGTGTGACCAACAAATTAACAATTAATGATTTTAGAAAATGTTTGTTGGAGAAAAAACTATACTATGACACAATGTACATATGTATTTAAATCAAAAATTCATGAATTGTATACACAACATGTATGTAAACTAACATTAAGTTATTTAGATGATAAGAGATTTATACATGAAAATGGAGTTGATACATATGCTTGGGGGCATTATAAAATAAATGCTTCTTCTGTTAACGATGATGAAGATGATATGTTATGTAACTAGCTCTAAGTATAATTGATAAGAAAAACAACTTATACTATACATTAATAAAAAAAATTATCTGATTACAAATAAAAGAAAAATATGTTTTTTATTTTAAATTATATTTATTGTATAGAAATTTTAAACACAAGTGACCACAATTAAATGTATTGAATTTCTGTTTTTGATTATAATTATATTCAATAGGTGATTTTAAATAGTTGATGATTTCCAATGGTGGTTGTAAATTTCCAAAGCTATCAAAATATTCTTTATAGTTATGATGTTTATAATATGCTACCCAATGTGTTCCAGGACCATTTGATTTATCTAAATTAACAATACCGCATTCTTGTGTTAACGGTTTTCTAGGTAAAGTATCACGCATGAAAACACCTCTGAAATGTTTCAGTTGTTTGCCATACTTATTCAAATCGATGTCTGTTAGAGGACGATTAGGTAGATTTTTTAAAAGTTTTTTGGAGCTGGACTATAATAGAGACCATATCCAGTTTTATATGGTTTTAGATATAATCCTTTCCCCATGGCAATGGATTCCATATATCTATTGTGACGGGAAGCCTCAGCCAATTGCTCTTTACCATTTTTTATATCATTAACTGCTTTAACAATAGCAGATCCACCGGTTGCTAAGCCTCCAAGTGCTGATAATGCTGTAAGAATAGGAACAAGAGGAAGAAATCCACCAATTTTTGGTACTGGTATAACTCTCGGTACAATAATGTTTGTTCTCTTTTGCCCTTTTAACTTGGAATAAACTGCCTTTTGAGCAATTTTAACTGCATCATTGATATCGGAAGGCTTCTCTTTTCTCAATAGCTTCAAGGTATTCCTTATAGTTGTTGTAAATAATTTTTTATGACATTTATTCTTCTTTCTGTTTTTCCTTCGTTTCTTTTTTTTATTTTTACGAATCTTGAAATTATTTTTAATACCCATACCAAATTTTAATTTTGCTTTCATTGCGTTAGTTACAAACCAAGAGTCAGCCTTTTCTTTTAAACTACTATCTGTCGATTTCACTCGTTGCCAAGCCTTTTCAGCTAAGACTCTATCTGCTTGATGTCTCGTATTTATATCTTTTGATTGTGAGTATGCAATATCGTGCTCTCTACAGGCTGCATCCAATAAATTAATTCCTCTATCTCCTCTTGCTAACCGTTTTTCAAGTTTAGTTCCAGGTCCACAAAACTGATATCCAGGTAAATGGAGCTCAATAGGTAATTTATTTATTATGTTGTTTACAAATCCTCTTCCACTCTTACACTGTTTAGCTTTCAAATTTTTAATGTAGTTTTTATACATTTTTTGTTTGTTTTTCATTTAGCACCTGTAATAGTGTTAACGTGAACAGATTAAATGATAATGATTTTCTATATAAACGTTAATTTATATATAATCTTAGTTACTAGTAGTTAATCAATTAATCAATCATTATGCGTTTCGTTAAGCAATCAAAGGAAATTGTTATAAGAAATATTGATGAATCAATGGGAAGAAAGATTAAAACTTTACACAACACATTAACACCCAATTCGATACGTGCATTAATTGTGGGACCATCAAATTGTGGTAAAACTAATGTAATGATAAGTCTAATAGAAAGTCCTAACGGATTGAGATTTAAGAACATCTATATATATTCAAAATCATTGTATCAACCAAAATATTGCTATTTAAAGAAACTAATTAAACCATTAAAAGAAATTAATCTCTTCACGTTTTCGGAAAATGAAAATGTTTTAAGTCCAGCTAAAGCATATCCACATTCCATAATTATATTCGATGATGTGATTTGTGACAAACAAAATACAATAAGAGATTACTTTTGTATGGGAAGACATAAATATATTGATTGTTTTTATCTATGTCAAACATATACCAAAATTCCTAAACATTTAATAGGTACGTGATAATGCAAACTTGATTATAATATTTAAGCAGGATGAAATGAATCTGAAGCATATATATAACGATCACGTTATAGGTGATATGTCGTTTAAACAGTTTTTAGAGCTCTGTAGTGAGTGTTGGAAAGATAAATATGGATTTCTGGTTATAAGTAAGGATGATTTATTAAGTAAAGGACGCTATCGAAAAGGATTTGACAATTTCATACAAATTTGAAGAAAAAAATGTAAAGCAGATCGTTAGCAGATATAAAGCTGATATAGAGCAGATCGTTATCAGATGTAAAGCAGATGTGAAGCAGATCAATATGAATAACAATAAAAAAGTTTTAAGTGATATTGTTAAGACAAGAGCAATTTTAAAAGAAAAATTAAATAATATCAAATTCAATGAGATTGATAGAATAAATTTGTTGGAAGATACTTTTCAACCAATTACCAAGCCATTAAAACAATTAGTTCGGAAATTAGATTATGAAGACGACGAAGGAAATTCAAAACACTCAGCAACGCTACCTTCAACACCGCTACCATCCAAAGTTGCAGACAATGTTAAACCAAAACTAGATATTGAGGATGTTGATGATGATGATGATGATGATAGCAAACATAAAGTACAAAAACGTAATTTAAAAAGAATTAACACATCAAGGAATATAACGGATTTAATATCAACTAAAAAGAAAAAACTTGATGTAAATGAAGGACAGACGATAATGAAAGATAATAATAAAAAAAATTGGAGTAGAAAACGACTTTATCTGAAACCTATACCAATTATATATAATCCTACGAAACCAAGTAATCCAAAAAATATATATAATCCTACGAAACCAAGTAATCCAAAAAAAAATATTAACACATCAAGTAATATAACGGATTCAATATCAGCTAAGAAGAGAAAACTTGATGTAAATGAAGGAAAGACGATAAGGAAAGATAATAAAAAAAATTGGAGTAGAAGACGACTTTATCTGAAACCTATACCAATTATATATAATCCTACGAAACCAAGTAATCCAAAAAATATATACAATCCTACGAAACCAAGTAATCCAAAAAAAAATATTAACACATCAAGTAATATAACGGATTCAATATCAGCTAAGAAGAGAAAACTTGATGTAAATGAAGGAAAGACGATAAGGAAAAATAATAAAAAAAATTGGAGTAGAAGACGACTTTATATGAAACCTATACCAATTATATATAATCCTACGAAACCAAGTAATCCAAAAAAAAAAATTCCTACGAAACCAAGTAATCCAAAAAAAAATATTAACACATCAAGTAATATAACGGATTCAATATCAACTAAGAAGAGAAAACTTGATGTAAATGAAGGAAAGACGATAAGGAAAGATAATAAAAAAATAAAAAATTGGAGTAGAAAACGACTTTATATGAAACCTACACCAATTATATATGATGCTCCAATACAACGTGCAACAGATGATGATGATAATACTGTATGTAACACACTTAAACAAAGTAAAATAGAAAAAAATATATCACCATTATACAGAAATATTGAATTGCTTATAGAAAATAAAAAAATAGATACAGTTTATGGTTTTAATATCGATCATGAAGGACGTTGGCAATATGGTAATAATCAAATTTTATTTGATAAAAGTAACACAATGCAAATAGGAAACAAAAAATGGAAAATTACTCCAGGACTGTTTCAATTAGTATTTCATTCAAAATCTATACATTATACTAAGGATGATCTAAATAAATATAAAGATATTCTAATGGAAACAAATGTACATAAACGTCAATATCAATCAACTGCACAAATAAAGGGAACTAAAGCATTTAAATATCGAAGAGTAATTAAAAACTTATTCAACAAAAAGAAAAAACGTGTAACAAAAGGTAGCGGTTTATCATTAAAATCAGTAGATATTCGTAAACCAAACTATATATATTGGGATGATCCAAATGAATTAGTTGATAGACTACGTTTACTTCTGTCATCAGAAAGTGTTGGACATAATAATCATAAAAACGAAATAATAT
This sequence comes from Linnaemya tessellans, assembly GCA_951800035.1. NCBI lineage: Eukaryota > Metazoa > Arthropoda > Insecta > Diptera > Tachinidae > Linnaemya > Linnaemya tessellans. Next base: position 79,725,709 of record OX637532.1, read on the forward strand.
CTATTATTGAAGAACTCAGAGAATCTAAAATAATATATTAAATGAAATGAGTTATATAAATAAATTTGGTGAAAGTTCAGTTAAACAAAAACTAAACAGAAATTCAGTTACGAAAAACTATATTAACAAAACAAATGATGTACTAACTGCTAAAATGAACGGTTTAAGAACGGATATAGATAATCTTTCTATGCTTCATCAAACTGATGTGAAACAATTAACACTTCACAACGAACATTCAATTGCTAAAATCGTTGCTGATATTAAAAAAGAATCTATAAGAATTGATAAATTGAAAGGTGATGTGGAAAATGTTATTAGTTCCATTCAAAGACATATTGAAAATACAACAAGCACTCTCAGTAAAACTATTAGTAATCATATAATCAATGGAAATAAAGAATACAGAAATAATATTGAAGACAGATTTAATAGCATAGAAGAATTTATACATAAATGGGTTGGAATGGAAGAACTCAAAAATCAATATACAAATCAATTGAATGAAATTAAAAATGATATGAAAGTATTTAAGGAAGCTATTAACAATAGTAAACAATTATATTCAGAAAATAAAGCCTATTTAAGCAACCTTGAACAGAGATTTGATAACATTGAAACTTACCTGTTTAGAACAATCGGTATGAAAAAAGAAAAAAACTAAAGCTACATATTATCATTACATAAATCTAAAAAACAAAATGGATATTAATGCTGATAAACGAGAAATAGTGGAGGAACTACATAAACAAGCTAGAAGAAATTTTAAGAGAAGACGAGTTGTAGTTAAGGGAATAGATGATTTGTGGCAAGCTGATCTGGCTGAAATGGGGGCCTATGTAGCAAATAATAGCGGTTATCGTTATCTTCTGACAGTAATAGACACGTTTTCGAAAAAAGTGTGGGCTGTTGCAGTAAAAAATAAAACAGCGCAGAACGTAACGAATGCTATGAAAAGTATTTTCGATAAATATAATCGAAAACCAGTAAACTTACAAACAGACGATGGAAAAGAGTTTTTTAACAATCAATTTCATCATTTAATGCAATCACAACAAATTAATCACTATTCAACATATAGTAGCCTAAAAGCATCCATTGTTGAACGATTCAATAGAACATTAAAGGGTATGATGTGGAAAGAGTTTAGTCACCAAGGAACAAATATCAAGAACTTGTAAATAACTATAATAACACATATCATAGAACAATAAAAATGTCACCTAATGATGTAAATTCCTCTAACGAAAAATCTCTTTTGGACACCGTTTATAATCATTTGAAAGCTTTTAAGAAACCAAAGTTTAGAGTTGGCACTCATGTTCGAATTAGTAAATACAAACATATATTTGAAAAAGGTTATACACCAAACTGGACTACAGAAATATTTAAAGTTAAATTTGTAAGAAATACAAATCCAAACACTTACATTTTAGAGGACTATAAAGGACATGAAATTAAAGGTGGATTTTACGAGTTTGAGTTAATGAAAACTAAATATCCACAAACATATTTAGTCGAGAAAGTTTTGAGGAGAAGAGGGAATTTGTTGTTTGTTAAATGGTTAGGTTTTTCACCTGAACACAACTCTTGGATCAACATTGATGATACATCACTATAAAATATATTAAATATATGTTAACACTATTTATTTAGAGATCAAACGTTAAGATGACAATAACTTTAACGTTAAACGGAGACTCATCACTACTTATTGCCAACTACTTTCCACCTATCGAGCTCGATCAAAACTATGTTTGTGGATTAATTAGTCTTGATACATATCATTCAATACCCAATATTGATGTGCAAAGCAATTTATTTCATATTGGTAATCATGAAATAGAAATTCCCGTGGGATCATATGAATTTTCTGATATAGCTGATTACATTACTGAAAAATATAACAAGTTGAATAATAAAGGAACTCTAAATATTCAAGCAAATTACAATACATTACAAACTTATATACAAAGCTCTGTTGATCGTATATATTTTAATAAAGAACGAACAATTGGATCACTTCTTGGTTTTAGTAAGAGAGTATTGGAGCCAAATGAAGAATATAGTTCAGATAAAACTATAGATATTACAAAAATAAATACTATATTAGTTGAGTGCAATATTGTGACTGGTTCATATATAAATAACATTTCTGCGCACACTCTACATCAGTTTTCTCTGAACGTCAGTCCTGGTTATAAAATAACTGAAGCACCCGCAAACGTAATATACTTACCTGTAAATACAAGATTAATAAATACACTTGTTGTGAAAGTGGTTGATCAAGACGGAAATCTTGTCAACTTTAGAGGAGAAAAAAATATCTATAAGACTTCATTTAAAACCGATGAAGGAATGATTATATATAATAAGAATATTTTAAATAATCAATCAACATTCAGATTCTCAACACCACCACCAACACCACCACCACCACTACCACCAACATCAACACAATACACAACAACAACAACAAATATAGAAAATTGTAAATATCAAACAATAAGACATCGAAAAACTCTAAGCAAATTTAATAAAGAGTTTCTACAAAATTTAGGATACAAAATCAGAAATATATAATAAAAAAAAAATGAGTGGTCTAATTAACATATTAAATAAACCACAATTTGATAACTCAATTATCAGAAAAGAATATCATAGCTATACATCGTATTTACAATCATTTAAAAATAACGATGAAATTCGGATATCAATTCAAAACCAAGATTTATATATACAACCCAGTGAAAGCTACATATATATTGAAGGATACGTAACAAAGGAAGATTCAACAGTTTCAGTGTCTTTTAAGCTCCTAAACAATTGTATGGCTCATCTTTTTGATGAAATTCGATATGAGTTAAATGGTGTAGAGATTGATCGTACTCGTCAACTTGGAATTACAACAGATATAAAAAACTATATGTCACTAAATCAAGCGGAAAGTGATGCATTAGTAAATGCAGGATGGGCACCAAATAATGCCGACGATCTATCACTTATTAGTGGTTATTTCAATTTTTGTATACCATTGAAAATGTTGCTTGGATTTGCTGAAGATTTCAATAAAATAATAGTAAATTCTAAACATGAATTGATACTTTTACGATCCAAAGACGATTCTCGAGTCATCAAGTCTATTATATCGAGTGAAAAATTTAAATTATCTTTATTAAATATTACATGGAAAGTACCACATGTACAGCTTGCTGATGAATACAAACTGGAAATGTATAAAACAATCAACACGCGTCATCCTCTAAACATATCATTTAGAAGTTGGGATATGTATTACTATCCTTCCCTTCCGGAAAGCACTACAGTGTTATGGAATGTTAAACTGGCCAGTGAAAATGAAAGACCACGCTTCTTGCTTATAGCTTTTCGCGATAGTGAGAACAAATTTATACACTGCGATTTAACTGACGTAAAAGTTCATCTCAACTCAGATACGTATCCTGATTTAAATCTTAAGTTTGATCGAAATAGGTTCGCACTACTATATGATATGTATTCAAAATTTCAATATAACTATTATTTACGCGATCCCCAACCATTACTAAAACGAGACAAGTTTAAATCAACTGCACCAATCATAGTCCTGGATGTATCTCATCAAAATGAAGCAGTTAAAAGTGGCCCTATCGATGTGCGAATTGAATTAAAAACACTAAAGAACATACCATCTAATACATCTGCATATTGTTTAATTATACATGATAGAATGTTTGAATATATACCTCTTACAAACGAAATACGAAAAATATTGTAAATATATATGTATATGTATATATATATATATATGTTAAATTTAAATATTAAAAAATAAATAAAATAATATAACAAAACAAAAGAACTGTGTGTTTTTTAATTTTGTTAATATTTTTTCAAGGTATGTATAAAAAGGTAAACTATTATCTCCTTTCTAGCATTGCAGCTTTAGTTCTAATTGTGTACACATCTATCACATAAAACAAAAACATAACAACAACAATGAAATTTATTTTATTATGTTTTTTTGTTGTGTTAAGAATACTGACTGGTATGTCTATGTCATTACCAATATCCAACATCACTACTCCAAAAATTGAAATTGAATCAAATTCAAAAAGCATTGAATTGAATTTTACCCTTCCCAATAGTGAGATTCTCAAAATAAACATATCATTTGTGATGTTAAAGGAAAGTGAACCACTGGAAATAAGAGATGATGATGATGAATATCAATCAGATGACAATGAAAAAATATTAACGACAACAAGTATACCTGATACAGCAGGAAACTTAAATTTGACAAAATCAACTTTAGTAACAACAACTGATTCACCAGTCACAACAACAACAACAACAACAACAGATGAACCGCAAAAAATAATTACAGTAGATGATGCAATAGAAGCGTTTCGCAAAGAACTCATTGATAAAGAAATGTATATAGGTGGAATTCTAGATGCTAAACAAGCATTTTATCGTCATTTTAATCTACAATATGAAAATGTTGAAATACCTATTCGTTGTACCTATAACAGTAAATTTGAAACACAATATTTAAAAATTAGCTGTTTTGAATATCGTGAAATTGAACAAGAACGTATTCTTAGTAATGGTGAAATTGAGAAAGTTCGAGTAGAAGACTTATCACGCAAATTGCAACACATCAAAATTACTAACCTTAAGAATTATACACAAACATATAAAATGACTATTGAATAATAGTTTAACCGTTAGTAACTAATCGAACTTAAAAGACAAACCATTATGTTGATGGTGGTGGGAAAGCTTTTAAAAATAATCCTAGTCATTCTAATCTTACAATTTGATGCTGCTGCACGGTGCAATAGTCAGTATTATTCACAATATCAACAACAGCAACAACTACAACAACAACAACAGCAACATCAAATTCATAATAGTACTATTTCATTAGATGGTGAAACAAACAGATATCTTAATTTCAAATTTAAGCTCCCAAATCAAACATTGCATATAGAAATACATTTATCAGTTCAACTAGATCCTTCTACATCAGAAAACAATTCCGCAACAACAACAACAACATCAACACCAACAAGAACAGTTGACCCTTACACACGACAGTCACGAAGCAGTGATAATGAAAAACATTTCACTATAGATGATCTAATTGAAGCATTTAGAAAAGAATTAATTCAAAAAGAAACTAACATTGGCGGTATCATTGAAAGCTCTAAAGTTTTCTATCGACATTTCAATCTAAAATATGACTACTATGAGATCAGAGTTCGCTGTGGTTATTACAGTAACTATAAATATCATACATTAAACATTTACTGTTTTCAATATAATCCTGACGACGATAGAGATATCTTCCCCGACGAAAGAAATCATAAACATAATTTTGAAACGCAATATCTCACAGAACGTTACTCCAATCTTATAAATATAAGAACCATCAATATAAAAGATTACACACAAACACTTCACATGAGTATTAAGTAATTCACACACACACACACACAACCAACATGCTCAAAGAAATATTAGATTTTTTAAAATCATGCTCTCATATAATTTCTAATGAAGATAAAACTAAACTTATCAATATACATTCACAACTGGCGTATGCACACAACTTAAAAACCATAAAAAATAAACATGGTGAACATTTTGAGGATTGTATTTGGTCAAACGAAAACACTACATGTGGACCCGACACGTGTCAATGTCACTATCATAAACTATACAACAACCAGGTCGAAGATGAAGCAAGAAATATTATCAACTTTTATAATATAATTAAATGTAAAAATTGTCCTTTCAATATATAAAATATTATTTACTCTTCCATTTCTTAGAATAAGTAATTTATTTTTATACAACTAAATAAATAATTAAAAATATCATATCAGCAAACTCTATTTGGTTTTTTTATTCACTCAAGGACAAGTTTTAAAAACATGATTATGCATACATGATTACGATTTGCGGTCACCATGATTTTGTACATTTATAAATTTCACACACACACACATACACACACACACCTTTTTTTTCCCCTTCTGCGATTTGTTATCTTTTGCGGTCACCATTTTGCGGTCACGATTTCAAAAAACACCCTACCATACGCAATAGTCGACCATCTACAAACACACACACACACAACACACATTTACACCCTACATGTTACAAACCCATCACTCAAAACAACTATGCCGACTGTAGCGTAGGCATGGAGCCACTTTTTGTATGGAAAAAGTGGCCCCAAACATACACAAACATACTACTTTTACTAGTTACAGCACTTGCTTTGTGAACTTTTTCGGAACCAAATCTTGCTATTCAAGATAATAAAAAATCGAATTAATAAAGAAAATTATATCTCGGATTTTAATGAAAATATTGTGTTTTTATTTTATTTCACAAATTTTATACTACACACACAAACAGATAAACGTTAACAAACAAAAAATTAATGAGGAACTTACTTTTAATACAACTGTTTAAGTTTATAATAGCCAATGAACTTTCTTGCATAAAATTACACAAAAAACAAATCAAGTGATATAATAAATCACTGCTAATCAAATAAATCATAAAAAAGATGCTTTAAAAGGCGAATTTATGTACTAGGTGGTGGGTGTAGAATCAGCAACAACAAAATCTGCCTAGTACTTTATTGCAACGAAATTTGACAAGTCAAATTCCTAAAAAGAATCAGTTGTTAACTTGGCACCACCTGGTATATAAATTCCCCCTGATGCTAGAAGAGTTTTCGAATACTACTTAAAACATAAATGCAAATAATACGCAGTTCGTTAAAAATGTATTCGCTGTGTTTATAGAATAGCAGCAAAATCGTTCAGTACCAAAAATATATATAGATTAGATAACAAAATTTCAGGTAATGCATAAGCAACATTCCACATGTGGAATTTCGTAAGTTTCGCAACAAGAATTTTCCCTTTTAAGTCCGTTTTTGATTTGTAAAAGCTCCTTAACCGAATGCAGCGACATGCGGTTTCTAATTTTTGTTCTTAAAAGAATTATTGAGCTAGAAACACGCTCTACTTCAGCATTGGAATATGGTAGAGATAAAAAAGCACTGAGTTGACAAAGCTGTATAACACTATTGAGCAACAATTACGTCTCCAAACTGACATTATACACTTACCCACTTGGTGCGCTAATAATTTAGTGGAACTAAATGTGAACGAGTGCAAATATATGATTTTCTTAAGAACAACTCCAATTAATGGAATCTATAAGATTAATAATGTTGTTTTTGACCTAGTGGATTCATTTCATGAGTTGTTTTAGATAAAAAACTAGACTTCAGGTGCCATACAACTTCGACGATTAATAAAGCTACTGGTGTTCTGGGTTTTATTAAACGCTGGTCTAAGGGATTCTCTGAACCTTACATAGTCAAGATATTATTTACTACTTTAGTTCGCCCAATACTTGAATACGGATCTGTTATATGGGACCCACAATATCTTTCACACTCAAATAAAATAGAGTCAGTACAAGTTCAATTCTTATTATTTTGTCTTCGTGGTCTTCCTTGGAACTCTAATGTAAGATTACCATCTTACGAGAGACGTCTAGGACTTAAAAAAAGCTCCCAACCTTAAGGAGCCGTCGGCAAATACTAAATGTTACCTTTCTGCAGAAATTAATAAATGGCTATATCACAACTCAATTGCTCCTGAGCAAAATAAACTTGAATATACCCTGTCAACCAACAAGGAATTATAGTTTCTTGAGTATTAAGTTTTACACTACAAACCACATATAGTAACTTCTATCCCTTTCGGAGAATTTGCAATGATTTTAAAAGACTACGCTTATTTCGATTTCAACAAAGTATTAATGTTGTAAAAAATTATAAAATTTTACTCATTACAAAATTAATTATATATATATGTTTAATTTTAAATAGACATTTACTAAATCCATACTTTTTGTTTTTGTTGTAATTTGTCTTGTTACTTTTGTAAAACAAAGCTTTATCGATTCCATTTATATATGCACATATGTACTTATCATTTCGAAAACATTGTTATATATTAATTGTATCAGTCTGTAAATATTAATCCATAGACTATATTAAATAGATAAATATTTTAATAGAGGAATATAAAGTTATCAACAGCGCTAATACTGGCAACATAATTAATATAGCTGGCTCAACGTCTACAAAGTTCATTAGCTTTTGTATGCGTATCCAGTATAATTGCCTACTTGCATTTATTTCATGAGAAAGTAATTTTGTTAAATCAGCCTCATATTCGCGCGTGTTGCTGCGGCCTAATTATTGTGTAAGGTGACAAGAGTGGAAATAGGAAGTTGAACAGTTAGTCTTAGTTGCGCGCTAAATTAAATAAGTCGAGTAAATTAAATTAAAGTTTAATTAATAAAGTTAAGATGTTATTGAAAATACAAGTGTTTTATTCTTATGAAGAAACAGTCGCAGTTGGAGCGCCTAAATATAAATTTTTTTAGTACCAGCCATTGGAGAATCCTTAACTGGCGCCCGAGCAGGGTCCCTTAAAAACATACGGTGTCTTTATAACCTAGCGAATCCTAAGGGAATCTCCAGGACGAATAAAATATACAAACCAAATAAGAAATATCGTCCTTCGCCAACCCGATATTCCCGGTGATCAAGACTTACAACAATATCACAGAAGGTTATCGGAGCGAAAGTGAGAGGTTTTGTACCGAAGTAGGTATCTGCGGGTGTAAAAATGGATTTCCAAAAAGGAATAATACGGACCCCTCCGTGACGATACATAACACCAACAAAGGATTTTCCAGTGTCTCGCCTCGCGAAACCAAGGCTCGAAAACCAACATTAATAATACGAAAATAAAAAAATTACGCAAAAAATAGAAAAGCTGCTGTAATTCTCAGGTAAGTCTTGGTATCCTCTTACTAGTCGTAGTAATGGCAGAAGTACAGGAAACTCTTACTACCATAACGGGTGCGATTAACCGCCAAATACAGGAGATGAAATTTATAGAAACTAGAATTAATATTACAGAAAGGAATAGTGACATGACCGAAATAAAAAGAAGGTTGAACTGCTTAGAGCAACCAACGAAACAGGTTCCCAGATATGAGGAAGAATTAAATTCAATAAACAGGCTTCCTGATAGTGTCAACGAACTTAGGGCTTTCGACGGAAACCAGTTGAATTATGTGTCCTGGGTAAACGCAGTAGAGATGATTCTGAAGGATTTTGAAATAGTGAAACACAAGCCCATATAACGATCCATTCTTCAAAGCATACGCCAGAAAATAATCGGCCTTAGTCACCTACAACATTTTTGACAATGACTGGGAGGAAGTCAAGAAGGTACTGTTGCTCCACTATGCCGACAAAAGAGACATCCAAACGCAATCGGAAACGGACCACTCTATGCAAACGAGAAGAATAAACTACATGAATCGCCCAAACAATGTAGAAAAAAGAAGGAAGGAAAGAAGAAAAACCCACGGGTTTTCCATCTGCACGCTGCAGTTGAAGGCAAAGAATTTACTCGCCAAGAGGAAGTGGTAGTCGGTGACCTCGATTCCGTAGCTACAGAACAGAATTTTATGGGGGAAGGCCATCTAGCCTACCTTACATAGAATACTCTGTAAATAACGACACCACGCTGGCATTTACAATCGATATCGGCTTGAATAGACATTTTTGCAGCACAAAATTAACTGCCGGAATTATACCTCTGCAAAAAGCAAGAATCGTTAGAACCGCGGGGTGGTAAATTCAAGTAAGTAGGAAAGTGGTAGGAAAAATCTTTGCAAGGCATGGCATATTTGATTTAGTCACCTCTTATTTGTTACCAGGTCTTAGTAGCTTTGATGGTATTATAGGCGACGATACTTTTAAGGAACTTGGTGCAGTGGTCGACAGGAAAAAGAACGAATTGGTAATTATAGACATTATAAAAATTTCCCTCAGGAATATGTTGTCGAACACCTTATATTATGTTTTAGACGAATCCATTTCAGCAGAAACTGTGAACAAAATTAATGAAATTATTAAAAGATATAAACCATTATTTTGGCCTCTAGACGGCAGTCAACCGATTTCAACAAATGTTCGTGCGGAAATACGCACAAGAACGTCAGAGCCTATATATGCAAAAAGCTATCATTACCCAGCCGCCATGAGGGAAGAGGTGGATAGGCAAATTGGAGAACTATTATCTGAAGAGATAATACGTCCTTCAAAAAGCCCTTACAATTCGCCCATCTGGATTGTTTCTAAGAAGCCGAAACCCAACGTCGGGAAGCAATACAGACTGGTGGTTGACTACAAGCGACTGAATGCCGTCACAATTCCTGACATTTATTCTATTCCAGATATAAATTTAACTTTGGCCAACTTGGGGAGGGCCAAATACTTCACTAGAATCGATGTGACATCAGGCTTCCACCAAATTCCTATGAAGGCCTCAGACATTCAATAAACTGCATTCTCAACAATGAATGGGAAATTCGAGTTTCTTCGATTACCCTTCGGATTGAGGAACGCACCAGCAAATTTCCAGCGAATGAATGATGATGTCCTGAGATAATATATCGGAAAAATATGCTATGTATACTGTTAACACATACAATAACCGTTTTTGTTTTGGCATCAATAATTAATAAATAATTGTATTTTCTTTTTACAACAGTAAAAAAGGTCACTGAACGTAAAGTTGCAATTCAATACACCTTTTCATGGCCAGCCAAATTCGTTCAACTCAAACGTAGTATTTTATAATTTTCTTTAGTTTTTGTTTATTAAAGTTTTAATTCAATACACCTTTTCATGGCCAGCCAAAAAGATTTCATTCAACTCAGAATAATTGTTGTAGAATTATTTTGGTTTTTGCTGAGTTGTAAAAACGGTACATTTTATTTTGTCCAAGTTATTTTGCATACAGGCATTTTTTCTCTAAAAATATTTCATTGAACTCAGAAAGACGGCTGACACATTTTGCTAATTCAATTTATGTTGTTGTTTTATTACCATTTTATTATATAGTATATAAGCAATGAAAAATTAATTAAGAAGGCAGAATAAAGTTTAACAATAAGAATAACGGTTCAAGTGCCGGCTATTCACTAAATTCTATTGTTTTTTATTAACCAACAGGAATCTCGGTTCAAGTGCCGACGATTCTCACATAACTACATTAAGACTTAATTCTCAATTCTCAACACGAGTCACGGTTCAAGTGCCGTCGACTCACACTCTGTTATACACACAACAAGTATTAACATTTGGTGACCCCGACGTGATTCTTCATCAACGCAATGGAAGAATTAGTGCGCAGCCAACGCCACTTGGGAGCGCAGATTGAAGCACTCGCAAGGAATTTTTCAAAGGATCCCAAGGATCGAAAAACACCTGAGTATTTTGTTAAACGTTTGGCAGCTTTGACAGAGCTCGCAGATGAATTCCACAAAAATCATGAAATGATCAGGGCAATAAAGGACGAGCCCCTGGATGACGACTATTGTACAAGAGTACTACGACAAAATCACTCAAATCATAGTGAAGCATACAAACTTGTTTGAACAAGGAACGAAGCTGTTGACATTAAGTGGCGAAGCACATACGTCACGCAATCAGCAGCAACAAGGTTTAACTCAACAATCGGCATCACCCGAAATCCGAAAAATGCTTCGGAATCAACGAGCATTAATCAAGGCGCTCACTCGAAATATTGACGAAATATTTGCGCAACGACAGCATGAACATCATTCGTCATACTACAATATTAAGGCGAGTATCATCGAAAAGTACATGGTGGATCTAGCTACTAACAACACAGCTCTGTGGGCATCAACTGATGATGACAAGATCGAAGACTACACTATACAAACATTTTATGAACTCGAAGCAAGGGCAGAAGCAGCCATGATAGAGCTTCAGCAACACATGCAATTGGATCCACCAATTCCTCATCGGCGGCCAATAACACCAGGAGACATCGACATAACGCTTCCCAGAATCACACTACCTACTTTTGATGGAAACTACCAAGGCTGGATGGAGTTCAAGGATATCTTCTTAGAGCTAGTTCACAACACACCCATAAGTGAAGCAAAAAAGATGCACTACTTGACAACTTCTTTACAAGGAGAACCAAAAAACCTAATCAAGCACCTGCCCGCAGTAGGAATCAATTATGCTGCGGCCTGGTCGCTTATTAGCAACAGATACGACAACAAAAGGCTTTTAGTATCCACATTACTGAGCAAGCTAATGTCGCAGGCATCCACCAAAAAGGAATCTGCGTCATCATTAAAATCACTTCATGATGTTACCAAGGAGTGTATTCATGGTCTCAAGGCACAAGACATACCAGTCCAACATTGGGACGCCATTTTGGTCCACCTTTTGCTACACAAAATGGATGAAGAAACCCAAACTGCGTTCGAGCAAGGTTTAAACGACAATAGGCGCCTCATTACCATTAATGAACTACTAACGTATTTGGAGCGGAGATTTCAGTCCTTGGAGACACGAAGAAAGGGTGACAGATCAACAACGCGAACTTGCGCTTCGATGACTGCATCAGAAACGAGGGAAATTTGCAACATCTGTCAACGCCGAGTTAAACCAAAGATGGAAAAGAGTAAAGGACTTCCAGCTATGTGTTAACTGCCTAAAACCAGGACATCAGGCTAACGAATGTAAGTCACGACATTGTAACAAATGTACAAAAAATCATAACACATTACTACATAACCCCAAAGCAAAGGCACCCTACAACAAATCTACGACACAAGACAAGTCAACACCACATCTATCAGGTCCTTCAGTAGCTCATGACCAAGTATCTAACAAGGTCAGCCTCCTGACGAATCATGCAGTCAAGAATCCCCATTACATCTTACTGGGAACTGCACGCATAAACCTAGCATCTGCAAATGGGCAGCATATTGAATGTCGAGCCATCCTGGACTCCGGCTCACAAGTGAACCTAATAACAGACCGTGTATGTAAAAAACTGGGCGGCAGATCTAGACAAGTGTGCTTGAGCGTGGAAGGCATTGGAGTGAACAAAACCAAGATGCGCCATCAGACAAGCATTCGGTTTCAGTCAACAATAAACAATTATGTTGCTGAAGTAGACGCCCACATTGTCCTAAAAATTGTCTCTGACCAGCCAGTTCATCATTTTAACATTGAGACTTGGGAAATTCCGCAGAATATTCACTTAGCTGTCCCAGAATTCAATCAACCAAGTCGAATTGACTGTTTGCTGGGAGCAGAAATCATGTTCGAACTACTTAGAGATGGACAAATTAAATTGGCAGACAATCTTCCGATTTTGCAAAATTCAGTCCTAGGATGGGTAATAGCTGGTAAGGTCGAATCAAACTTCACCGATAGCGTAGTCTGCGGAATATGTACCACAAGGGAACTAGAAGAAGCCGTTTCACGATTTTGGGAGGCTGAGGAACCATCAGACAGTGAAACGAAGCTGGCAGAAGATGAACTACACTGTGAGGCGCATTTTCTTCAATACACATTTCGAGTGGAAGATGGCAGATTTGTAGTAAAACTCCCTTTAAAGGATCATCCTTCGGTACTGACGGAATCCACAGGCATAGCACAGAAAAGATTTGGATCAATCGAGCGGCGCTTCAAAGCCAATCCAACGCTAAAGGATCAATATGTCTCATTTATGAGAGAATATGAAGCATTAGGTCATATGACAAAAATCAAACCCGAAGAAATCAGCTCCCCTCATTATTTTATACCACATCATTGCGTACTACGACCAGAAAGCTCATCAACCAAATTAAGGGTCGTCTTCGACGCATCGGCCCACAGATCATTGGGACTGTCTCTAAATGACATAATGCATAATGGTCCTACTGTTCAGAGCGACCTTTTTGCTATTTTACTACGATTTAGAATGCACAAGTACGTTCTTAAAACTGATGTTGAAAAAATGTACAGACAGATATGGGTTAACCACGAAGATCGAAATTTACAGCTAATCTGGAGAGAAAATGACAAGCAGCCACTCAATGTATATCAACTGAACACAGTAACATATGGCACCAGGGCTGCACCATACCTAGCAACACGCTGTCTTATCAAACTGGCGGATGACTGTAAGGGACAATTTCCTTATGGAGCGTCATCTCTGCGAAGAGATTTTTATGTGGACGATGGCTTAATAGAAGCTGATTCAACTCATGAAGCCTTAATGATACAAAAGCAATTAATAACCATTTTAGCAGGAGCAGGAATGAAGCTCAACAAATGGTGTTCGAACAACAAAACCATGTTGCATGGAATTGCAACCGAAGATCAG